>VZRO01005474.1:177032-246660 GCA_013397915.1 Daphoenositta chrysoptera | reverse complement strand
TCCCATCCCAACCCATCCCATCCCATCCCGTCCCTGTCCCCATCCCATGCCATTCAATCCCATGTGCATCTCCATCCTGATCCCCATCTCCATCCTTGTCGCCGTGCCGTGCCTCTGGAGCTGAGCATCCCAGGGGCAGGAGGGCAGCAACGCCACCTCACCCCATCCCTGGGTGCCCTCCACTGTCCCTGGGGACATGAGGGGAGCAGGCGGCTTTGGAGGGGTACTCAGTCCTACCCCTCTCTCCTCGGGGGGCTCTGGCCTTTGCAATCCCCCTCCCCAATTTTCAGCCCGGATGAATTTCAAAGCACCCCATCCCCCACCCCCCTGCAGGGACCAAGGCAAAGGCTTTCGCCCCTTTCAGCGACACCAGAGGGGGATGTGGGGAGGGGGGATGCGGGAGGATTTGGGGAGGATTTGGTGGGATTTGGGACATTTTCAAGACAAACACTTTCACTAAAGAGGATTTAGAAGTCTAATTGTGCCCAATGAAGGGCTTTGGGCCCCCCGGGGGGCCGGGGGGGCGGGGGAAGAACGGACTCTGGCTGAGTTCTGTGGGATGGGTTCGAACCCGTCTTGCCCGACGTCCTGCCCGTTATCCAACCCTGCATACTGTCCCACCTTCTCCCTTATATTCTGTCCCATCTCCTGTCCTAACCTCTGTCCTCCCCCGTTTTCCGCCGTGCATCCTGCCCCGTGTCTCGCTCTGTGTTTTGTCCCATGTCCTGTCTTGTGCCCTGCCCCACATCTTGCCCCACCTCCTGCCCTGTCTCTTGGCCCATGCCCTGCCATCTGTACTGCCCGATGTCCTGCCCCATGCCCGTCCTGCATTCTGCCCCACGTCTCAAGCCACAAAGGGTCCTGCTCCCTCCCGGACTCCGTTCCCTGGAAACAGCCCCGTCCTGCCCGGCTGGTCATCTCTGTCTCCGCTCCCCCGCCCGAGCCCCCGGGCCCCCGGTGGGCGCTGGTGGTGCCCCTCCCGCGCCCACCCCAGCTGCGCGGCCGAGCGGGCAGGTTGCTAAACAAGTTAATTCGATCAGGGCGTGGGGCTGGCGCGCAGCGAGGCCCCACTGTCGGGCTGCTGGAGCTGTGAAAAGTTAATTCAATTAAGTTTTCCCTCTAAACTAATTAGGCAGCAATCTGCCACGCAAGGAGCTGCTGGTGCTACCCAGAGCCGGGGAGAGCCGGTAGGGCGAGGAGGAGGAGGGAGACGTAGGGGGAGAGCAGAGGGAGGGGAACACGGAGGGGAGTGGGATGGGGCGCAGCTGAGGGGTAGGGCCGGGGAGCTGTCCCGCATCCCCGCGGCTCCCGTGGGATGTGGATGTGGGTGATCCCTGCGGATTGTGGTGGATGAAGGGAGATGGGTGCTGGCAGCGGCGTGCCCAGCTGTCCCCAGCGCTGCTGAATGGGGAGGGGGGTGAAGGCTGACGCCCCCTTCCCCCAAAACGGGTAGCACTGGCAGCAGGGAGGGCTGGGCACCGTGGGGAGATGGGGACAGGGACCCCCGTCACTCCACCCCGTTGTGTGCTGGGGGCTGCCTGGGGGCTTGGAGCTATGTCCGTGTGTCTGGGTGGGTTGGTGTCGCTCCAGAGCTGGTGGGGGAGGCTGATAAGACCCTCTCCAATGGGACCCCCTCTGATAGGACTGCTCCAAAGGGACTGTTCTGATGCAGCCCCTGTCTGATGGGGGATTCCTTCCAATGGGACTCCTCGAGTGGGACCCCTCTGATGGGTGGATGCCCTCTGATGGAACCCCTCCAGTGGATCCCATGCCGATGGGATGCTCTCTGATGGGACCCCTCTGCAGTATCCCCTCTGGCCACACCCCGGATTCCCCCAGCTCTAGCCCCAGCTTGGTTGGGATGATAGCACCCACCTCACCATCCCCCTATCTCCCACACTCTCCAGCCTTCATCGCCCCATGGAGTCCCCCAGGTTATGTGTCAGGGGGTCCTGGTGGCTCCCCCAGTCCCACAGCTGCTCCCAATGGTGTCAGAGGCCTCTGTCCACTGCCACATTGCTCCTGGGGACAAAGCTGGGGTGCCCCAGGGTGTCCTGAGCCCCCACTGGTGGCACCCTCTGCACCCTCCTGACCAGATCAGGAGCCAGCATGGCGTTCTGATGCTGGGAATTCAATGTGTCCAGCACAGCCCAGTGGTTCTTCCTCCAGATCCTGTGCTCCCACGCACTCTTCCTGGCAGTGGAAGCCCATTTACCTCTGTTGGCACCAAGAGAAACACCTTGAGGGTTGAGGAGGGCCCACGTGGCCCCAGCTCCTGCCTGTGGGGCTACGATCCATGGGGCTGGCACGGCTTGGCACGGTGTGACGTGCCATGGTAGAGGGTGGCACGGTATGGAATGGAATGGCACGGCACGGAACAGGATGATGTGACTTGGAATGACCTATTTTGACCCGGCACCCCCGAGCACACGCCGAGGGCACGCCCCAGCCAGCAGCTGTGCTCAGAGGTGCACACCCGCAGGAAGGCTGCACCTCGGTGCTGCCGGGCACGCACGTGCACACGATGCCAACCCCCCTGCACACCGCAGTGCACACCCGTGTGCCCCTGTGCAAGGGAGTCTGACCTTGGGAGGCTCCAGCAGAGCCTGGTGACACTCCCAAACCCTCCAGGGATGGGATCCCGCTCCAGGCCCCGGCATTAAGCCAGGAAAATGCTGCTGGTATAGGAAGGGGGTTCAAGGCATCCCCTACCAGACCTCCTTGTATCCCTGGAAGACAAGAACCAGCACCAGAACCAAATGCCCATGGGGACATCAGGGTAGGAGGTTAACAGTGGGATGGGCATCCTGTCTGCATCCCAAGGGACAGTGACTTGGGGCTCATTAATCCTGGCGGGGGGGGGGTTCAATTTCCATATGTATTTCATGTTCTACTCTTCAAAACCCATGGCCGGGGGGCCCCAGTAGTGACCATGTCTCCTATTCCACCATGAGCAGCTCCCTGAAGGAGCCCCCATGGGGGAGGCCACAGCCTCCATGTCTCCATGGGGACAACTTGGACAGCTCAGTTCCACCTGAGATATTAAATATTTCCTGGAGGAAGGTAATGAGAAAAAGGTTCAGCGAAGGGTTTGCACCAGGATGTTGCCTGGGTGGGCTGGGGAGATGTGACAGTGGGTCCCAGCTCCCAGTGGTGTTCCCCACTCTTGGTGACATTCCTGGCTCCTGGTGATGAGCAGGAGACCCAGGAGTGCCCTGGGTGAGGATGGTGGTCCCAGGGGCTGCTCCTTCTGGGGACACAAAGGGTTGGGTGCGCATAGCATGTTTATTGCCATAAAGAAACAGTGACAATACAGAGCAAGTGCCTGGTGGCTTTTATACTCACACTCAGTTCCCATCCCCCACCTTGCCAGCCCAGCTATCCCAGCAAGCCCCCTCCCATGGGAATGACAAATTCATCCCAGCTCCTGCATGGTCCACAATTTGCTTCCCCCTTCCTTAAAAACTCCAACACCCTGTGAAACCCCAGGACCCTCCACTGACCCATCCCTGAACGGCACCAGGGCACCTTGTCACCCACAGCTGCGCCCCCAGAGCCCTTCATGCCCCCCCGGGGCAGCTCCTGCCCGTATCGGTGCCTGTGCCTGTGCCTGTGTCCATGCCCAGTGGTGGCAGGACTGTGGCTCTGCCCTCTGTGACACCGCTCACTCCAGCTCTCGGGGTATTTCGTTGCCACTGGGAGCACCCAGCGCTCCCTACAAGAAGTAAGTGATGTTTTCGGGGTTCAGCGGTGCCTGGATCTCCAGTTTTCGGGCCTTGCTGTCCTTCTCCACAATCTCCAGCCGCAGGGTCGGCACCTTGGATTTTTCTGTGCTGGAGGAAGACCCGTCTGTGGTTTTCAGCAGCTGCTTGTCTGAGTCCTCCACGGTGATCCTGAGGGTGCAGCCCCGTGGCAGCAGGTCCTGCTCGTAGGCAGCTGCCAGCTGGTTCACCACACGCCGCTCCACCTGAGGGATAGACCAGATCCTGACAGGAAAACTCTGTGGAAAATGTCCCACAGAGATGACAGCTCCTTCCCACCCTCAGGTAGTGCAGAATCATGCAACCTTTTCTTCATCCCACTTATTCCCTTGTCTCTGGAGTGTGGTTGTGCCACTTCCTCCCCCAGACCACTGACATCTCCCCAGAGATGAGAAGGGTCAGACCCACACAGTCATGAAATCATGAAAGGGTTTGGGTTGAAAAGGACTTTTTAAAGTTCATTAACATTTCATACCCCCCTGCCATGGGTAGGGACACCGTCCACTAGACCTGGTTGCTCTAAGCCCCATCCAACCTGGCCTTGAACACTTCAGGCAGCTGGGCAGCTGATGGGGCAGCCACAGCTTCTCTGGGCAACCTGTGCCAGGGCCTCACCACCCTCACAGGGAAGAATTTCTTCCCAATATCCCATCTAACCCTGCCCTATTGCAGTTTGAAGCCATCCACCCATAACCTATTACTCCAGGCCCTTGTCCAAAGTCCCTCTCCATGTCTCCTGGAGCCTTTTTAGGCACTGGAAGGGGCTCTAAAGTCTCCATGGAGCCTTCTCTTGTGCAGTTTGAACACCTCCAGCTCTCCCACCCTGTCTCCAGAGCAGAGGGGCTCCAGCCCTCAGAGCACCTCCGTGACACTCTGGATTTGCTCCAGTGACTCCGTCTCTCTTTTGATGCCTTTCCAATCCTGGCTCTCCCTGGGCAGTGGGGCTGGAGGTGACAACATGAACTTCACCCCAACTTCCCTCCTGCATTCACCTCATGTTTGATGGAGCGGGCACCATAGTGAAGGTTGTAGCCATCAGCCAGCACGTCCATGACCTCCCTGTCCCACAGCAGTGTGATGTTGTGCCTTGCCTTGGCCTGCCGGGGGGAGGGGAGGAAGAGGAGGAAGAATTATGGATGCCCCCCAACAAGCCTGGCACCCTTCTCCTTGGAGGGCACACCCTTGCACTGGGGTGCTGAGAAGGGCTGAACTCCACCAGGCCAGTTCCACCCCAACAAAGGGACCCCAAAATCCCATTTAGTCCGCAGAGAACTCAGCCGTGCAAAGACCAATTAGACAAATGGCATCTCTGAAGGTGGCCTGGAGCTCACGCTTGCTCCAGTCCAAGAGGAACCATCTCTGCTGCTCCCAGAGGTCCTGACTCTCCCCAGCACCCCAAGTTCAACAGCTTGTATGATGATGGTAAAGATACACATCATTGTGTCTACCCCAAGATAGATGCTCTGGGCAGGGATTTCTTCTGGAGTTATTCTGAAAAGTCCCCTCTAAAGCCATTATGTTTTTTTACCTTTTTGGCCCAAAAACTGAGCTCCTTGTTGACCAGCTGGATGAGCTCCGAGTGGCAAAAAGGGAGAAAATAGACAATTTCATTGATCCTCCCCAGGAATTCGTCCCGTCTGAAGTGAGCCTGCAGGGACAAGGGAGGAGGTCATCAGGGAGGGGGATGGTGACCCTGATCGGAACAGCAGTGAGAGTGGCACTGCAGAAGGAGCTCCCCAGGGATCATCCCACCTCCCACAGCTCGCAGCCACCATCTGACCCCCATGCCATGGAGCTGGACAGCTCCATGAGGTACTTCATGAGAGGTACTTCAGAAATATCTTAAAGAAACTGCAGGTCACAGGGATGTCACTGCAGTCAGGTTTTCCTGACCTTGGGAGAGCAGAGAACCCCAAACCGTACTGCAGCACTTCCCGTCCTGTGTCCCCTTCCCACCATGCATCGTGGCTCCACTCCAAGAGTAAAGAAGCTGAGCTTTATTTCCAATGGGCTCTGACCTTGCTGAAAGGTTCCTCCAGCATTTTTAGTGGGGTTACATCCCTTCTCTCATAGCTGGGAGAGGAACATAGGGAAGGAGTCTGGGACCAAAGCTCAGGACACCAGAAACATCAGCCATGAAAACACCATCCATACCTTCAAGATGGGGCGAATAACCTTTTCCTTGAACTGTTTGGAAATGGTGATCTTGTCGGTCATCTGGACGTCCTCTGGAAGAGAGGTGGATGGGGGGTGTCAGTAGGGACAGTGGGACAGCTGGCTTCATTTCTGTCTGGATGAGCTGGAGCTGAGGGCAAGGAAGGGTCTGGGGCGGTATTGCAGGACAGACCTGGGACCTCCACATGTGCCAGCAGTTTGCTTTGGCAGCGTGGTGTCCCTGCACTTGGCATTGTGGACAGCAGTTCCTGTGCTGATGTGGCTCCCTTGAATGGTCAAAGAGCCCTGGCTCTGCCTCTGCTCCCTGCTCTGTGCCCACAGGAGCTGCTGTCAGAGATTCTGGGCAGCTAAGTGCCTGGATGGGCTCCACAGCCACTGATGACCTGACACACAGAGCACACTGGCCCTCTGTGGCTGTGAGCACTGGAAGAGTCTACGGTCTCTCCAGCAAACACCAAACTCATGCTCAGGGTAGCTGCGGCACTGCTCTGGCTACAGTCTATTTCCCTCCGCTGACTGCAGATGGAGCCAGGGTCTGGCTGCTCTCAAATCCTGGCTCCCAGCCACTCTGGCTGCTTGGCTGCAGCATCACCTGTCTTCCTCTCAGTGCCACCTTCCTCTTCGTGTTCATCATCCCAGTTCTTCCCACAGCTTCACCCATTCTACACCCATTCTCCTCCATGTGCTGTTCGACACCAGGGTGCTCACAGTGAGATAAATTCCTGTGCTCTGGATTGGATCTTGGCATGCTGGGCAGGGCAGGAGACACCGACCCATGCTGGGTGCTGGGAGCCTGTCCCAGCTTTGCAGCCCTGATGAAGATTGCTGCCCCTCACCAGCAGTGGCAGAAGGGGTTCTCAGGCTTCCACTGCATAGGTGGTTTAGGTTGGAAAAGCCCTCTGAGACCATCAAGTCCAAGTGTTCCCCCAGCACTGCCAAGCCCACCACTAAACCACGTCCCCGAGTTCCACGTCCATACATCTTTTAAGTCCCTTCAGGGATGAGAACTCCACCACTGCCCAGGGCAGCCTGTGCCAGGGCTGAACAACCCGTTTGGGGAATGAATTTTCCCAATATCCAACCTAAACCTCTCCTGGCATAAATTGAGACTGTTTCCTCTTGTCCTGTCCCTTGTTACCTGGGAGTGGACTGATGCCCACCTGGCTACATCCTCTATTCAGGCAGTTGTAGGGAGTGAGGAGGTTCCCCCTAATGCCCAAAGTGGTGCAGGGTGCTCTGGAATCACCAGATCCAGTTCCAACCCCTCTCTCACAGGCAGGGATGCCAGTAGGTCTGTCCCAGTGTTCTGGCAGAGGAGAGCTGGAAAGGCAGAGAAGCCAGCACTGCTACCAGCATTCCCACTTCCCACATGTAATATCTGCTGCTGCCACTGGTGGATGCAGAGCCCACTGGGGAAGCAGCTCCTTCCTTTTATCTTCCCATTTATTTGCCTGCCAGGCACTTTAGTGACCTCCTGCCATGGCATCTCCATAGTGAGAGCTCAGGAAATGGGCAGGAGCTTCTCGAAACCCAATTGAGGGCAGCTGCTATGCCCAAATGCCCTCCCCAGCTCCTCTCCTGCTGCAGCTGTACTGTCCCAGAAATTAAAATTCAATGCTCTCCTCATTGAGCAGGGAAACGTTTGGCATTTTCAAATGTTATTCTGGAAAGTTCAGTTGACGATGTGTTTTGTCCTTTACCCAGCCTGATTGAAGTTTAAAGATTCTGAATTAAGTCAGCGTCGACAGCCACTTCTCCAAAATAAAAGGAAGAGACAGGGAGAAAGAGGCTGGAAAATAGATTTGATGCCAAAATCCAACGTTTTTTCCTGCTCCTGTGGAGCTGATGCAGGAATATGGTGTATCTGAGATGGCACAGGCTGCTGGATACCTTGAGAAAGATGTTCTGTCCAGACAATTAAGATCATAAAAGGATCTTAAAAAACCCAAAGTTTTTTAAGATTGGTAAGAAAAGAAGGGATGTCCATGGCTGCCTGGTTATCCACAGCCACAGCAGCACCTGATTGGAACAGGCTTTCCCTCTGCTCCGTGTAACAAACACTGCCTAAAAGGGACAGTCCCTGGTGCTAGCATCACCATTCATCAACCAGAGCTACCAGCAAAGGCGCTGGAGGTTGCACATCAAATTGTTTATTTCCAGTCTCAGAGACTGCCCTTGCTCTCCTCATTCTCCTTTTATTGCCTAATTCACATTTTGGGAAATTTTTCTCCAGAAGCCTGATATGTGAGGCCAGGGCTCCCATTCCATGGGAAAGTAAAATTCATTAAGCTCAGTCCTTTTGGGAAGAACTGAGAGGAAACAAATTTTTTCCTCTTTAATATGAGCACCTGAACCAGCCACAGTCTTTTGCAGGAAGCATTTGGAAGGGTCCTGAAAGAAAGAGAAGGATGAGTTGATAAAGAGAATCATGGAATCCAAGAAGGGTTTGAGTTGAGAGGGACCTTAAAGACCATCCAGTTTCAATCCACCTGCTCTGAAATCCTCCTTATTTGACATTGCATCCTTCAGAGGGAGATTGCATCTTCAAGGCTCTGTCCAACCTCTCGGGCTTTCCCATCCTGTACTTACTTCCCTGGAAGTGTTTCAGGCCAGGTTGGATGGGGCTTGGAGCAAACTGGTTTAGTGAAAGGTGTCCTAACCCATGGCAGGGAGTTGGAACTGGGTGGGCTTTAAGGTCCCTTCCAACCCCAACCCTTCTGGGATTTCATGACTTCCTGGCAGAGGAGCATTCCCAAGTTGTGTGGACCAGTTAGGACCTGTGGAGAGGGGACTGAAGGGTGTGGGTGTGCTCCCTGGTGAGGGATGGCTGAGCTGGTGTCAAACGAAGTTGTGTTAGGAAGGAGGGAGATACTTTAGGGATTTGAAGATTGAAACTCCAGTACCTAAGTTTTCTGCGATCCTCTTCTTGCTCATCTCCGTGGCCTCCTGCCGGAGCTGCAGTGCATGCTGTGCAATCTCCTCACTGGCCACGTTGGAGGTCATGATGAAGATGGCATCCTTGCAGTCAATGGTCTTCCCCTTCCCATCTGTCAGCCTGCCCTACAACAACAGCAAGATGACACCAGCCGTGTCAGCAGGTGCTGGAGGACACGGCCAAAACACCAGGAAAAAGAACATGGGTCCTGTTTTTCCCCAGAGTGGATTTAATTTTGAAGGGATGCTCAAGGATTGAGGTGGAAGGAAGCAAGGATGAGGTTGGATAAGTCCTTGTCTCTCCCAGGAATGGCAGGAACTTGTCCTGCATATGGTTCCAGCCTGCCCCATCCAGGACAGAATTGATGGAAGCGCTGGGAGATGCCTTGCCAGGAGGAGGGTTGGGCCAGTCCATGTCCTTGTTCAGCCTGGAGAGAAGGAGGCTCAGGGAAGACCTCGCTCTCTACAGCTCCCTGACAGGAGGTTGGATCTGGGATGGGAATCTTGGTCTCCTCCCAGGTAACAAGAGACAGGACAAGAATAAATGGACTCAAGTTGCACCAGGGAATGTACAGGTTGGATATCAGGAAACATTTCTTCCCTGCAAGTGTTGTCCAGCCTTGGCACAGTCTACCCAGGGCAGTGTTGGAGTCCCCATCCTTGGAGGGATTTAAAACGCGTGTGGATGTGGCATTTAGGTTTAGTGGCGTGCTTGGCAGTGCTGGGGGTAGGGTTAGACTTGATGGTCTCAGAGGGCTTTTCCAACCTCAGTGATTCCATGACTGTGTGGCTGCCCATATGTAACTCCCCAGCCTTTGACCCTCTGCCTACCTCCCTGTGGTGGTTTTAGGCCTGACACAAGCCCCAGGCTCAGCTCAGCACTAATGCTAATGCTAACCCTCGGCCTGACCCTAACCCTGCCTGTGGCTGTGGTTTGGGCTGGGCAGAGCCCACAAATAACCATGTTATGGCTGTAATGGAGTGACTTGAGCAGCAGAGCTCCTCATCCCTGTGGGATCACCTGGCAAACCAGGGCTGCCAGCACCACCACTGCTGCGGTGGCATCAACCCTCAACCCCCAAACCAACCCAGGAACCTTTCCAAAGTACCAGTGCTCTTGATTAATAATATAAAAAAGAGAGGGAAATAAGGAAAAAAGAAGCATCTCCCCAGGCTGTTTCTTCCCTCAATCCATCTCCAACAGCAGAGACCCAGCACAATGACACAAATCCTTGTTGGGTGCTTGAGATTAACATTTGGGTTATTGCCCTGTCAAGTGCCTGGTACAGGAATTGATTTCACATTGAACTGCTACTGTGATGATCTATGCAAGAAAAATGGTGTTATTAATCCTTAAAAGAAAACAAAAAAACCCCTCCAAAACCTTCCAGCATGTTGCCCTGGAGTTTGGTGGCCTCTGAGGACAGACTGGGACCTTCAAAATCAACCAGAGAGCTGGAGAATGACTTTGGACAGGGGCCTGGAGTGACAGGACGAGGGGGAACGGCTTCCCACTGCCATAGGGCAGGGTTATATGGGATACTGGGAAGGAATTCTTCCCTGTGAGGGTGGCAACACCCTGGCACAGGTTGCCCAGAGAAGCTGTGGCTGCCCCATCCCTGGAAGTGTTCAAGGCCAGGTTGGACGGGGCTTGAAGCAATGCGGACTAGTGGAAGGTGTCCCTGCCCATGGCAGGAGAGGTGGACTAGATGAGCTTTTAAGGTCCCTCCCAACCCAAATCATCTGACTTCTCCATCTGTCATCCCTCTCACCCTTCATTGTCACCTGCATGTCCCTTGTGTTGCCTTTAACCCCAAATGTGGATTTACCTCATCAAACAGCTGCAGCATGATGGTGAGCACATCGGGGTGGGCTTTGTCCACCTCGTCGAAGAGGACCACAGCATTTGGGCACTGCCTCAGCTTTTTGGTGAGCTGTCCACCCTCTTCATGGCCCACATAGCCGGGTGGTGAGCCGATGAATTTCGCCACCTGGAAGGAAGGAACAGGAAAGGTGAAGGCTGATCCTGATCCTGATCCTGATCCAGGACACTGGGAATGAAGCCCTTCTGGTAGCTTGTTGGGCCACCATTGCTCTTTGCTGCTGACAAAACAAGTTGTATGTTCTTTGTGACACCTATCGCACCCCAGGTATCCCAAAATCAGCTTAATAAGCAACAATTAAGCAAAATAAAGATTGAGCAATTCCCTGGCCAGAGCTTGAACCAGCAGAGCATGGGCAGGTGGGAAGGCACCAGCCCTGCTTTGCTATGCAGGGTCTGTGCAACCTGTCCCAGATGTCCTTTAATTGTTTTCATCCCTTTTAGCCTTTTTAAGAGCAAGGATTCAAAGGATTATGAGTGGCAGGTGGTTCTGGGGCAGAATCAAAGCCACAAGTAGGCTTTGTAGGAAGAGGCCTCAAGTAAAATACTTTTCCTATGTCATTACTTCTTGACATGGTGTTTTATTTAAATGAAGTTTAGAAATTTAGAAGGTTATATAGAATAATATTTCTGACAACAGGAATGTTTTGGCAAAATGACAATTTTTGACATACAGCTTGGTGCATCTTACATTTACCCATGTCTGAGTATCACCCGAAGTCACAGTCTGTAATTGCAGAATCATGGAATGGTTTGGGTTGCCAGGCACCATTTAGTGCCAGTTCTGCTGCCATACATAGGGACAACTTTCACTGCACCAGGTTGCAACAAGCCCCATGCATTCTGGCCTTGAACACTTTCAAGGATGGGGCAGCCACAGTTTCTCTGAGCAACCTGTCCCAGTGTTTTACCACTCTCATTGCTAGTACCTTGCTGCTTTCTGGGGAGACAGAGCCCTCCAAAGGGATTTAGGATGCCCTCATCTCCAGAGGTGACCCTGGTGAGATGTTCTACCCCTCCTGTGGCACCAGAATTGGGCAGAAGTTGTGATAGGAGGGGTGGACTTGGCACCACTGTCCTGTCTTCTGCTGGATTCTCCCCCTTTCCTCCATGGAAGGTAGGCTGAGGCAATGATCCCACACTGGACTTATCAAATGTTTTGGGGATAAGGGGCTTGTGGTAAGCTGCCCTGCCTGGGCATTGGTAGATGATGAACAGCATGTGGCTGCAGGTTTTCATGCACAAGAAGGTCCTCTGGATTCTACCATCTCTTCTCAGCTGTTCTCTCCCCAAGGGCTGGCCCCATGCCAAGGGAACCCACAGCACTGGACACATACTGTTAAAGTTTTCCTTGCTCCTTAGTCTCTCTTCCTAATTTGCCTCAATGTCTTGGTTCCAGCCAGGACAGGGTTAATTTCTACAGTAGCCAGGAGGGGCAAGGCTTGGACCTGGAGGATATTCTATCCTACCTCATGTCATTGCCAGGAGCAGAGGGACGGGAGTCACTTCTGAGGAGAACAGGTTCCTTCTGGTCAAATAAGAGTGGCAGAAGGACGTGGAGTAACACTGGTTCTGAGCTGGAGGGTGCGGCTGGGTTGGGTCAGTGAGCATTTTGCATGTGAATCACTCTCTCTCTCTCTTTTACATACTTGTGTAATTAATATTGTTGCTTGTTTGTTTTCTTAACTCATTTCTGTTTCCAGTAAATTGTTCTTATCTCAACCCATGGTCTTTAGCTTCTGAGCCTCCAGTTCTCCTCTCCACCCCACTGCCATGGGGAGGGACAAGGGGAGGTGGGGAGTGAGTGAATGGCTCGTGGTTTGGAGTGTCTCAGTGGGAGCACTAAATTGGGGAGTACCATGCCTAAACAACGACACTCAACTAAAGTTGCTTTCTGGCAATTTACTTGCAATTTAATGCACAACTTGGAGCAACTTCTGTTGTTCTGCTGTGCTCCCATCTTGACACCCCAAAATGCCCATTTTTTCTGGATTAAATTTGAAGCTGTTCCCTTCAGAGCCCATTTACTGACCTCATGCCTCTCCTGGAACTCCGACATGTCCAGTCTGATGAAACCCTGCAAGAGACTTAAGATGAGATTTGATCAATCTGCTCACTGCCAGAGCTGAAGCGGTACTGATAGGGGTGAAATGTTCTAAATAAAATAGAAAATTTTTGTGATTCAGCTTTTTAGAAATCAATCACAAGAAGAATGCAACACCCCTCCACAAAAATCCAACAAAAGTCATAAAGTTGAGGTGAACTGGGCTTGTGGGTGATCACCTGAAACAGAGAATAGTGTTAGAGAATTTATAGCTTCCACCAAGGTTTCCATTTTGCATATGAAAAGCTGGTAATTCACTGCAGGTACTGAATGTCCTGATCATGGAGCTGTAATCCACATCCTAGAGGGGAAAGGAAAAGAAGGGAAGGAGAGGGAAGGGGAGGGAAGAGGAGTATTTCACTTGGAAAGGACCTACAGTGATCATCTCATCCAACTGATGCAAGAAGAAGCCAAGGCTGAACTTCCCAGCATCATCCTGGACATGGTCAGCAAGATATAACCACTGTCCATGGTGGAGAAGGAGACATATGTATTCCAAGGGAATACATCTCATCTGGACATGTGTACATGGCACACACATGGACACCATTACATGAGGATCCCAGAATTAGAAAACAGAATTACCAAACTGTTTGGGTTGGAAAAGCCCTCTGAGACAGCAGAGCCAACTGTTCCCCCAGCACTGCCAATCCCACCACTAACCAATGTCCCCAAGTGCCACATCCACACATCTGTTAAATGTCTTCAGGGATGGGGACTCCACCACTGCCCTGGGCAGCCTGTGCCAGAGCTGAACAGAAAAAATTTTCCCTAATATCCAAACTAAATCTCCCCTGTTCCAACTTGAGGCAGTTTCCTCTCGTCCTGTCGTTTGTTACCTGAGAAAATAATGGAATCAGAGAAGGGTTTGGGTTGGAAGGGACCTTTAGGACTATCCCATTCCAACCCCCCTGCCATAGATAGGGACACCTTCCACTAGACCAAGTGGCTCCAAGCCCCATTCAACCTGGTTTTAAACACTTTCAGGGATGTGACAGCCACAGGTTCTCTGGGCAAAATATTCCCATGCAATAATTTCCCTGAAAATTATTAAAATACCTACAAACTGCCCAGGGCAGAGCAAGATGGAAAAAATTGACTCTGTCATGCAGATGAAAAGGGGACAGTTACAGGTTTTCCTTTCTTAATCCATCAGTTCCTGTGAATTGCTGCCCCTCATCAGAGCCTGTGGGGTGTATGACCCCCTCTCATCCCTCATTAGGGCACCACTGGCTGAGCTGGTTCATTACTAATAAATCCCAGATTCCTGCTTCTATCAAATTAACACAACACTCAGGGTTTGACTGATTTCCCCACTGGATGTCTGGCCATGGAGCAGTTCCATGTGTGGGATGAGGGATGAAGGTGCTTGAGATCCGGGATTTATGGCTTCTGGAAGGCAGTTATAGAGGGATGAGGAAAAGAAACCAGAACAGCTGTTTTTACAGTGTTGGTTCCAGTTTGGTCTTCTCTCTACATGTGTTGCTGCATTGTGTGTCCATTCACTGCTGGAGAACGTGGGGAAGAGGGATTCATCTACGCACAGCTCTGCTTGTCTTTCCTCCTCTTCCCTGGCTCCATGTAGGAGAGAGCTAAGCACCTCTTACAGGTAGGCAGAGGCTTAAATGTGAAACATGGAAGAGAATGTAATGTAACAGATTGGAATGGAATGGAATGGAATGGAATGGAATGGAATGGAATGGAACGGAACGGAACGGAATGGAATGGAACGGAATGGAAAAGAAGATTGGGATTGAATAGAATGGAACGGAACAGAACAGAATAGAATAGAATGGAAGAGTGGTATGGAATGGAATGGATTTGAATGGATTAGAATAGAATATTGGAATGGTATAGAATAGAATAGAACAGAGTAGAAAAGATTGGAATTGAATGGACTGAAATAATTGTAATGGAATAGAACAGACAGAATGGAATGCAATAGATTGGAATAGATTGAAATGAAATAGAATAGAAAGAATGGAACAGATTAGAAAGGAATGGAGTGGAATGGAACAGAACAGAATAGAGTAGAATAGAATAGAGTAGAATAGAATAGAATAGAATAGAATAGAATAGAATAGAATAGAATAGAATAGAATAGAATAGAATAGAATAGAATAGAATAGATTGGAATGGATACAAACCCCAGACACCACTGAAGTGTCATCCTGCAAAGCCACCACCTCTATAAAATAATTCCAACTCAGCTTCTCTAAAAATTGCCCACTGGGTAACAAACGAAGTAATTCAAACTGCTTCTGGATACCAAACACTTCAGCCCTTAAAATTCTGAGCAGGAAATCAGTGTTGCATTGATACAGTCCAGACCGGCAGGATGTGACAAGTGGTGGAGCTTGGGACATGGAAAACAGATTTCTCGAATTTTATCCTTCTAACAATTTACAGTGATACTAGTAATAGAGGCAAAAAAATATGTTCACAACATAGGATGTCAAAATGAGAGCAAGATCCAACAGGGAGCACAATGTTACATCCATTTAAATGTTTACAATTCAAATATACTGGTGGCATAGACAGGAGCATAGACAGTGTCCTGGACTGATCCCACAGTATGGGCAGCAGGTCAGGTGGGGATTTTACCCCTCTGCTCTGCTCAGGTGAGACCCCACCTGCAGAGCTGCCTCCAGCTCCGGGGTCCAACATCAAAGGGGTGTGGAGTTGTTGGAGTGAGTCCAGAGGAGGCCATGAAGACTCTCTGAGAGCTGAAGCCCCTGTGGTCTGGAGACAGGCTGGGAGAGCTGGGGGTGTTCACCTGGAGAAGAGAAGGCTCCCAGAAGACCTTAGAGATCCTTCCAGTCCCTAAAGGGGCTCAAGATAAGGGCATGGAGTGACAGGAAAAGGGGGAATGGCTTCTTACTGACAGAGGGCAGGGTTAGATTGAAGAAATTCTTTGCTGTGAGGGTGGTGAGGCCCTGGCACAGACTGCCCAGAGAAGCTGTGGGCCTAAAAGTGTTCAAGGGCAGTTTGGATGTGGCTTGGGGCAACCTGGTCTAGTGGAAGGTGCCCCTGCATTTGACAGGAGGGGTGGAATTGGATGAGTTTAAAAGGCCCTTTCAAGCCACACCTGTCTGTGACTCCATGACCTTCACAAGTCCCTCTCAGTGCAGCAGAAGCCCTTTTTCAGGGCAGCACAGCCATGCAATGAACCCCCTGAAGAACCCCCCCCAGCCCCTTTACTGCCAACACGAAGCTGGGATGAGCCATTACCTTTTTGACGTCTTTATGGATGTACTTGGCTGTTTGCTTGGCCAGCTCTGTTTTACCTGTTCCAGAGAGGAAAAGAAAAAACTTACATTAAAGCAGGTCTGTCTGTCTGTCTTCTGTCTGTTCATCAGCTCTGCTAACACCAGGGCTGGAACTTCCTGCAACCAATACATGCATTTTTCTTGAGAAGTGGGTATTGCTGTTTTATCTCCAGGATCACACCCTACTGGGGTTCCCAGCCTGGGCAGGGAGTGTGCATTAGAATAGTGGCATCTCTGTACTGGCTCCTTCAGCTTTAATTGATTCTCACATGATGGGAACAAAGCTCTTGATTTTTTCCCACAAAAAGATGTGGATAGACCAGAGTTTTGCTATATTGGATAGATCAGATTTTTGCTATATTTACCCTCAATATTCCAAGTTCCTCGTGCAATGCCTTGTAATCTCCAAATAAAGAATTTCAGGGAAATGGGGTGTTTTTTCTTTGCTTTATATAAGATGATGGTCAAAAAATTCTGGGATTAGGAACAATCAGTAATGGAGCAAATCCACCCTGATGAGGGTGAACACATGCACCAGCTCATGCCAGGCCATGTCCTGTGCTCCCAGCTCATCCATCTGAGGAAAAACTTCATTAAAGAGGCAGTTTTATTGAAGTGTGGGTGCCAGAAAACTTCTCTTCCCTGCTGCTACCTCCCAGCATAACACTGCTGACTTTGTCAGGTTGATCAGGGGAAGGATTGGGCAGATTTTGGCTCCTGGGGTGACCAGCAAAGCTGAGGTGAAGCCTGTCACCCCTTTGTAGGATTCACACTTGCCCCTTGCACACCTGTCAGTAGTGCACTACACATGGATGCCTGTGGGATTTACCTGCACACTGAAAAATAAATGAGCAGGCACAGAAATAGCTATTCTGAAGAAAACAAACATGTGTTTTTAAAAGGAAATTAGATAAAAAAGTACATTCTTACTGGAGCATTGTACATCTGCCCACAGCTGTATTGCAGGGACAATAGATCTGGGGGGTCAGATCAGCAAATCAAAAAAAGGGCTACAAAAATGGGAATTCATGGGGAATTCATTCTGCTCCACCTGATAAATCTCTGCCAAAATTTTGCATTTCATATCAGTTTGAGCTTTGCTGATTTTGGATGATGCTGGATCAGAGCTCCTGATGTGTAAGGATGCAAGAAACTGTTTCCTAAAGGAAAGGAAAGGAAAGGAAAGGAAAGGAAAGGAAAGGAAAGGAAAGGAAAGAAAAGAAAAGAAAAGAAAAGAAAAGAAAAGAAAAGAAAAGAAAAGAAAAGAAAAGAAAAGAAAAGAAAAGAAAAGAAAAGAAAAGAAAAGAAAAGAAAAGAGAAAAGAAAAGAAAAGAAAAGAAAAGAAAAGAAAAGAAAAGAAAAGAAAAGAAAAGAAAAGAAAAGAAAAGAAAAGAAAAGAAAAGAAAAGAAAAGAAAAGAAAAAGAAAAAAGAAAAGCCCCTATGGAAGGGCATGAGAGTGGAAGAGGTAACAATTTACATCCCTGAGCCTTCAGACCTGCTGTAGCAGGGAAACGAAGTATCAAAAATATTTTATCCTGGTTTTATACAGTTTTATAGGAACTTATTTAGAGTTAATGCTTGGCCTGGCACTGTTCTGTGGCAGGAGCATGGTCTTGCCTGTGCCCCTTAACCCCTCCAGCACTGGATCATCAGCACCTTCTTGAGCCCTGCGGGAGGCAGTGGAGGCGGGAGAAGCCCTGAGGTTGTTCCAAATGTCACAGATCAGTTACTTTAAAGCTGTTTTGTTGGGGTTTTTTCCACAGCTAAAAGTCATTGGGACCATTTCATGAACTGATCAGCTGTCATGTGGCATTTGATTGGGCTGGAGGACAAATCTTATCGGTGTCAATAAAATCCTGTCGTTTCAAAGCAATCTGTGCCCACAGGAGCAGAGAAACAGAGATTCAGTTTGCAGGCAGCAAATTTCCACTATTATCCCACCATTCCCACTGGAATAGAGGGGTTTTCACCAGAAAGTTGTTAAAGTAACACTTTTACTCTGAAAACTGCCCCTTTTTGAGACTCAGAGTGGGGGTTGTCCTCTGGGATAACTCAGCATGAGGCTGGATGTGGCTGTGTGTGCTGGTGTCCAGCTGTGGTCACTCTGCTGGATGATGGGTGACACGCTGAAAGATGAGAGCGTGTTTAACTGATCTTTTATTCAGACCCTGAAGCCCTGCAACAGCTCCCACCCCCTCTCCTCGGGGCTCTCCATCCCCTTCACCACAACCCAAACATTACCTATTCCAGATGATCCCAAGAAAAGAAACACCAGTGGGTGCTCCTCATCATACCAGCCATTTTCCTTCCTCCGAATAGCTGCATTTGAAGACAATGAAAACAAAAAAGAGGGGGGGAAGCATATAAATCAATGCCACAAAGCAAGTGTAATTATCACTAAGTATACACTATGTTTTACTGCTCTCTACCCACTCCCAGTCCTCCCTGCCATTAGTGCTCTCTAATTTGATTAGCCAGCCAAGGCCCCAGAGACACCTAATAAGGTTAGCATGGATTTGGAAAGCTGCCCAGAGCAGATTTCGGATAAAGTTTTCCAGGATGTGCACTCAGTGTTGCCACGGAGACGGTGGAGGGGGGGACAAGGTGGATGGATGGACAGAGGGATGGAAAGGCACGCTGCCTCGCCAGCTCCCAAGTGCAACCTTTCTGTGAAGAAAAAACAGCAGTTTTGAAGAGGTTTATAGGTTATTTCTGGCATGGAATGGGAAGAGGGAGGTGGCTGAAGGTCAGAAACGCTCTGAATTGGTGCAAGGATTGGGAAAAGTGTGGTGATTATCTCAGTGCCTCTCTGGACAGCAGCATCCAAGTGCATCCTGGGTGAGATACCAGTGGAAAATTTTACAAAAGGCAAGAGCCCTGATTCCCTCCCAAACTCCCAGTCCAACCAGCACAGCCCTTTCTCAGGACAGACATAGATCTGCTGTGCAGAGTGGGTGATGGCTCCTACGCCCATGGGGGACCACAGCTCCCCAAGGTGCTCTTCAGCTCCCAGAGCAGCCTCAGGCTCTGTGAGCACGCTCACCGAACCAGTAACATCCTTCCACTGGGCTTAAGTTGCTTTTGAGGCCAAAACATCAAATCTCATCCTTCACTGGCTGGATCTGGTCTCTGGAACACAGAAGGGGTTCCCCTGGATCAGACCAGCTTCTAGTTCAGTGTGAGAGATTAACTGACATCCCAGCCTTACTGCTTTATCCACAGTATTTCAATCCAGCCTGTATTACAGCTCTTACACAGAGTTACTCCTTCCCAATGAAATCTTATAAGGTGTTTTGTAAGAGAGAACATGCACTGTACAGACTCAGGACCCCTCAAACCCAGCAAGGTCTCATGACTGGCGCATGGTGCTCCCAGATCCAGCCGAACCCAGAATGTGGCACATTAGGAAGCAGGGTATGAGAACAGCAAGATGACCAAAAATTGTAACTAACAGGAATTTGAAGGTAGCAGGGGAAAATAGCAGCACTGGAGGTGGCATGAGCAGAAGGAAATCATTGGGAGAGCTGTGGCTTAAAGGTCTTGGAATGCTGCTGCACACAGGCATGGCAAAGCTCGGCCTCTGCTGCCTTTCAGTGGTGCCCACAGCAAAAGCAGGAATAAAGCCAAGAAAGAATAAACCCACTTTTCTTGGTGACTGTTACTCTCAAAACACAGCTCCCTCATCTCCTTCTGGCCACTATCCTGGGTCCTAGCCTCTGTCCCTGTGCCTCAGTCCTGTGTCTACCTGGAATGAGGCACTGACTAGCTGGGTGTGGAGCTGTGTGTTTGTCTTCTTCCTGGAGCTGGCAGGAGAGCATGAGAGTGGCCTTTAAAACTGGGGAATTCTTAAATTCAATCTCAAAGTCAGTCCACAAAACCCTTTTCTTTGATGGGGTATGGTAAATAAAAGACACCTACAAAAAGGCATCCTAGGCATGGCATGCCAAGAGCTCTTCCTGAAGGGGAGAGCAAACTGACATGGGAAATAAATAGTGCCATTTTGCATGTAAAAAGATTTGCATATAAAAATATTTAAACAATATTTCCATTGTGCATATAAAAATAAATGGAATGCCACAGCCTACAGCCTGACAGGGAAATGCTGCCTCTGCCAGCAGCGACACGCTGGGAAGATGTTAAGCAGCAGCAGCTCAAGTGAGATATTCCAGCAGCTGGATTGTATAGCTGCATGGAGAGGTCTCATGGGAATTTGGAGCTGCAAGACCTGCATGAAACCAAGCTCCTCAGAGTCCATGTTTGTATTCCAGGAGACCCAGGTAGCATGGGTGCTGGCAGATCTGGTGAGGATAAGGAAAACAAGAGCAAAGCCTCACTGCAAGAACAAATCAATGATCTGAGGTTAATGATGAGGGGTGTTAGGAGTGACCTGACCACAGTCATTAAGGATCTCCCCAAGAAGGCACCGAACTCGCTCAGCTACAGAGAAAATTAAGGTGCTCCAGGGGCTGGAGCGAGAGGATCAAACTACAAATAAAGCAGAACAGTTTTAATAACGAGGGTGATTAACCGCTGCAGCCACTTAGGAAGAGAGTGGGACTGAATTCCTAATCCCTGTAAAGTCTGCAGGGAAAGCCTGGAGGGCTTCCCAAAAGGCAGTGGTAGCTGAGGATGAAGATGAAGGTTTGCATAGCTGCCCAAATATAAGACCCCCCCGCAATTTAACCTTAAATCCAAGGCATGTAGAATAATGCAATTGTAGAAGGGTGTGGGTTGGAGGGGACCTTAAAGACCATCAGTTCCAACTCCTTTGGAAATGGGACTGAGCGCTGGGATTGCACCTTTAGTGGGAGCTGGACCCCAGTGCCACAAGAACTTGCCATTCCATGCCTGGACACCGGCAGATGCAGTACCTGTCCCCTTGGCCACGTCAATGAGCCCTGACTCCTGCCAAGGCTTAATTAGCTTGGGCGCAGGGCCAAATGCAGCACTGGCTGGTGCCTGGCTCCATCACACCCTGCGTGGGCATATCATCACCACAGAACAGCTTGACTGCAGCCAGCGGTCTGATTCTGTCCAAAATCCTGGGCAAAGCCTGGTGGGAATCCCACCCTGCCCTTCAGCTGCTCACTGGCCATGTCCCCCCCTGGAAACAGCTATCACTGGAGATGAAGAGGACAAAATGCTCTGCCACTGGTAGGGAGGTGCAGAGAAGGGTCTGTGCTGCATCCCTCTGTGTGCCCTTCCCAGTGCTGCACATGCTCCTTCTCAGCCCTTTACAGCAGTGAATGGGAGGTCAAACACCTGGGGTGGGGATATTTCATAAAAATTGATGGGGAGTAACACAACCGCCGGTAATTCCTGCAGCTATCTCAGCTAAGATAATAATGGTAATAAAGGTAATAAACTTCTGCTTTGGGGCATGGAGTGACCACTCACAGGGTCAGCACATTCAGGGTCCAAAGACAGTGGGGTTAAGTGCTGCCTTCTTTCCCTCCCCTCTGCAGCAGGATGCCAGAGTTTATGGACAAATGCTCAGAGCAATTCCAGGGATATAAAGCACCACTTAAAAAACTACCATAAAGTTAGAGCTTGAGATGCAGCATGTGATCTCTGTCAGGAGATGCTGAGCATCATATTTATGAAGAAATTCTTCCCTATGAGGCTGGTGAGGCACTGGCACAGGTTGCCAAGAGTTGTGCCTGACCCATCCCTGGAAGGCCAGGCTGGAACTGGGCTTAAAGCAACCTCGTCTAGTGGAAGGTGTTTGGAATGAGATGGGCTTTAAGGTCCCTTCTAACCCAAACTATTCCTTGATCACTAATCAGCAGGTTAGTCAGACCAACAGAGTTGATAAGGTGTAAATGCTGTCTTTTCTACAAGCAGCCTTAAAATGATGAGCTATTCAAGCACACAGCACTCTTGAGGTTTGGAAAAACTGAAAAAGTCTGGATATCCCTAGGAAAGGGACACCACTGCCTAGGTTCCATGACTGGGGCTGGAGGAGGCTCTCCCAGGCTGTCCAGTGCAGTGTTCAGCTTCCGCAACAGGAACAAAAGCCCCATCCCAGGCCAGAGCAGAACATCAGTGCCAGTTCCAAGGATGAAAATCTCAGCTAAGAAAGCCACAGAAGCACTCTTCTCCTTGGAGTCTGCATTCTCAAAGCAGCTGCTGGCCACGCTGACTGCTCTTCATTGTCACCCAAGCATGAAATCCAAAGATGCCCCCTTCCTTCCTCCTGGCAGAAATAAATAAATAAATAAATACCAGGAGGGAGGTCACACTGTTGTGCTGAAATCTCATTATGACATTCAGCCCCAATATCCAAAACAAGAGCCTGATGATGATGACGCTGGGGCCTTCTTCTGTGGAGCTGTTCCTGGCATTGCTGCCGTGCTCTCACTTTATTTCGTCCATCTGTAACGGTGTGACTGCAGCCCTGCGTCTCCAAGAGGCCCTTCAGCCCGCTATTGAACTGATAAATTCACTGTATTACTTTACACAAATCAATACCCCAGCAGTTATCAGCACTTGATGTGACTGAAATTGGTTTCAGCCAATTTGTGAGTGTAATAAATGTCCATTTATCAAATCAATTCATTCTGCGGGGCTCCTCGGCCCGTCCGGGTTTGGGGTACTGCAGGGTGAAGGCTCTGGGGCCAAACTCGCCGTGGGATCATCGCCTCCATCCAGGTTCTGCATTGATGCTCCAGGGCCCGCAGCATTCGCAAAGAAGTGCTCTTCCAGCCCTGCTGCTGGCAGCTGAAGGTTATGGAACCCCAAATTAGACCAAAGCTGTGTCCTTGCAAAGTTTCACCTGACCTGCAGGCAGCAACACACATCAAAAAACATAAAGGATCCTATGTTGTCCAAAATAACCCCAGTTTCCTTTGGAGCAGAGCAAGATGATAGTCCTGCTCATCCATTTTCCTACAGCTTTGAAAAACTGACTGATTTCAACTTCATAGCTGCTCAAAATTGGGAATTTTATCATTAAAACATATATCTGCACCACCCTTTCTTCAAAATCCCTAAAAAATAAATGACACTTTTCCTTCCTCCCTCCTCAGTTTCAGGAAGAGTTGGAACAGATTGCTTCAATCCTCAAGGTTTATTCCCCCTGAAAGGGGGAAGTGGTGGGTTTGAACCACCCTACCTCTAAGTAAGCACTGACCAGCAAACATGGTATATACATATAAAAAAGATATTCTTTACCTGGCATAATATTTAGGATATTAGACTGCAAAACAAATACACATATGTATATATTCTTGGAAAAAATGCCTCCTTTAGCTTATAACCTCAGAGGGCAGATGCTGCTGATCCCCTTCTGCCTCTGCATCTTCCAGTGAAAAGGCAAATCAGCCCTAACCAGATCCAGAGCTCAGCCATTTATGGAAGTGCTGGGAAACACAACCCTAAGCCTTTTAGCTGCTCATTTGCATGTACCAGTTAGAGAATCCCAGCAGCTCCTGAGCCGGCAGCAATGACGTGCCTGTTTCTGATGTCAGGAGATGGAATATTTAACGGGGATTTTGTTAAGATGAACTGAACATCTACACCCATCGAGGGGGGTGGCCAAGCTGCCTCCCACCATCATCCAGTCAGGCACTGGTAGCGACCTTGTGCCCTGGGAGATGCCCAGTTTCCATCAGTTAACCATCATCCACCTTCTCCCAGTCCTGTCCTGCTCCACATAGCAGAAAAGAGTGATGCAGGGCTTGGATATATCCTATGGAGGCAACGGGGAAGGATTTTCCCTCTGTGGCAGTGATGCCATGCTGTCAGGGCTGTGGCTGCAGCAAGCTCCCCACCAGCATTCCTGGTGCATCCCCTTGCACAAGGTTGCTGGGATTACAGATGAACTTGGTGATCTTAGAGGGTTTTTCTATATGATTCCATAATTCTGTGATTCCATTCTATCCCCATCGCTCCAGACCCGTGCTTCTAACCCCAGATCACACGTTCTCTTTGTATTCCTGGCTAAGCCCCTCTGGAGACTGTTTGGAGCATGCACCGAGTGACGGATTAAATCCAATTATTCAATTAAGGCACCAGTTATAAATTAAACATATCAGCCAGGCTCAGTGGATCTGAAGATATGGCGTGTGGCAGGTCTTCTCACCAGCAAATGGCAGTGGCGAGGGCAGAGTGGAGGGATGTAGGGTCCACAAAGTGGAAGGAAAACCAGCTGGGCACAAAATAAATAACAAAGATAGCGAGGAAGTGCTTGAGAGAGAAAAGTCCTCTCTTGAAATTCATCCTTCCGGACAGAAAACAAAAATAAAAGAAAATGAAAAGAAAAGAAAAACAGGGCAGAAGGGAAGCGGGGAGGAGGGGACAGAGAGTCTCCCGCTACCTTTTGGTCCAATATCCCGAGGCTGCAGGGGTATCAAGCACATTCCCTATAATTCAATAAGAAAAACCTCCATAAAGGCAGGGACGTTAATGTGCAGAAACACCACCTGTGTCAGGAACAGGCACTGCCCATTAATCACAGCTCCCCAATTAGCTGGGGCTGCTGCCCCCAGGCACAGCCGCTCTCTGAACACACAGGGTGGCTGTTGTCTTTGCAGGAGTACAGACTCCTTCCCAGCTCCTTCCCGGCTCCCTCCCAGCTCCCAGCTCACACTGGGCTCCTCTTTGTGAACTAAAGGCAATGGGTTTGTGTTTCTGACAGCATGTTTCTTGTGGTTCTGCCCTGGCCTCAACAGCTCTTATTTTCCTGTCCCATTTTCAGGCATTAACTGGGATGCACAGATGGGTCACGAATTATTGACAGGATCCAGAGGCTTTGGACTAGCAAATCAAACCCAGCCCAGCTTGCTGGAGCCTTGATTTCATAGAATCACAGAATGTTTTGTGTTGGGAGGGAGCTTCAAGCTCATCTCATTCCAGCCCTCTGCCATGGGCAGGACACCTTCCACTAAATCATGTTGCTCCAAGCCCCATCCAACCAGGCTTCAAACACTTCCAGGGATGGGGCATCTACTGTGAGTCCCCCAGCAACCTTGCAGACCTGCCCAGAGGCAGCCTCAGATCAAGGCTTGAGGGAACAGCTTGTCTTCCCTGTGGAGCAGGTGTGGGAGGGCAGAGTTGCCAGCATGTGAAGGGTCCTACCTGCCCCCACTGTGGCTATGGCACTCTCCTGACCAATGATGTGCTCTTTTAGCCGCTGTTCCAGTGGGAATCTCCGCCGTTCCTCCACCTCCCTCCTGCGCTGCTCCTCCTGGAACTGTGGAGGGAAGAAAACATAGGGATCAGAGGATTTATGGAGCATTGGCTCAGTACATAGATGTCAGAGCCCTGTACGGGGATGTCTCTGACATGGAGCCAGAGCATCCCCAGGGCAGATGCAGTTTGATCTGGATGCACCAGGCCTAGCAACAGGAAATTTCTGGATCTGTTGTGGATGGAGGTTGGGGTGAGTGGGAATGGGGATCCTGATCTGCTGATGGGAAACCAGACTCTGTGCTACCTCTGTATTGATGACATGGAGGGAACAACGGCACTGCTCAACAGCTCTTAAACATTAGGAGCTGTTTATTTTGGGAAATAAAGCCATGACTGTTCTATCTAGATTCGTCTTCCTACCCTCTACACATCTCCTGTTCAAAGACTCTAACCAGATCCTGCAGAGATGGCAGAGTATCACCGTGCCTTACGTCCAAGAGAGCTGGAGAGGGACTTTGGACAAGGGCCTGGAGTGACAGGACAAGGGGGAGTGGCTTCCCACTGACAGAGGGCACGGTTAGATGGGATATTGGGAAGAAATTCTTGGCTGTGAGGGTGGTAAGGCCCTGGCATAGACTGCCCAGAAAAGCTGTGGCTAATCCATGCCTAGAAGTGTCCAAGGCCAGGTTGGATGGGGTTTGGATCAACTTGATCTAGTGGAAGGTGTCCCTGTCCATGTCATTAGGTAAGCTGTAAAGTTCCCTCCAACCCAAAACCTTCTGCGATTCTAAGATCTTTAGAAAGTGCTGCTGAGCACCCTTCCTGCCACAAGCTGAGCTCGGCCATTCCCCACTGAGACCATTGCCATGGGAAGATTCATCCCCCAAAAACAGACTCAGAACACAAAGAGCCCACAGGGTTTTGCCAAGTGAGTAACTGCACCCACAGAACAGTCCCTGTCATTGAACCCACCTCACTAGGGGGGAACACCCTCTAACAAAGCCAGAAGGCAGGTGCTAAAGCTGCAGCAGGATCCAGCTGCAGGATCTGGGTGGATAACCCCCAGCCAGACTGCTGACATCTCCTGGGCTAGCAGCGATTCTGACAGAAGTTAAAAAATAATAAATAGCAAACAATCCAGTTTTGGCCAGTGCTATCAGTCTCACGTGTAACAGAGATGCCATCAGCCCTGATCCTCACACAGAGCAATAACTTCCCTGCAGATCCCAGTGGACCAGATCTGGGACAGACACTCTGCTTGCGCTGATCGCCCCCAGCGCTGGGTACAATCTCACCGTACATCTGTGTCTGTCTGTAGGATCCTGACAGATCTTTTCTCTCTCCCTCCTCTCTGGCCTTTTGGAAGGTGCAGGGATGTGATCACTGATTTTAGGACACCCAATGATTTCTATGGGTTTATGGAGAGTGGGGAAGATATGCAGGAAGAGGAGGAAGGGACACCCCTCCTCCGCAATGCCCTCGCCATCCCTCCTTGGAAAACTGACACAGTACAAGTCCTGGGTAGGAAGAAAGTCCCTTTAATGGGTAAAAGACCAGTGTTAGAGCTTTTTCCATGCTGTCCCACTACGGTTTTCTGCTCAGGATCTGTTCTGGAGAGCTCTGCTCTTAATGCAAGCTACTCAGTGGGCCTGAAGTGCTATCAGACAGCTCCTAGCTGCATCATGCTGCTGGCCTGGAGCATCCTGAGCATCTGCCTTAGCTCACACTGTGCAGGGGACACCAGGACAAGAAAAACCACCAAGAAAAACATATTTTAGATCCATCCCTGACAGAATCTCCAAAAAAAAGCCCCCCTAATCCTGGACTTTACACAAGACACAAACTTCCACTCCTTTCTCATCTGTTCCCCTCTCCATACACATCTAGCTGTTCCCACCTCCTCACTTTGTGGTGTGCAATGGTGTTGGTGGGGAACGTGTCCTCACCCTCTGGCAGCATCTCTTCCACTCTCCTGATGAAACTTGTGTGGCTCAGCACTAGCACAATGGTGTTACCTGCTTGGAGAGCTATGCAGGGAGCAGTGCTCTGCTCTTATGTTGGAGGCAACTGGACTTCTGCACTCAACTGGGTTAAGAGGTTCTCCTCATGCGAGGCCAAAAGCATCAGAAATCTTAATTTTTAAAAAGAGAAGGACTCAGTCTGTGCTTCAGCAGGTGATAACAGCTGTCTGCCTGTCACGGGGGTGGGCATGGCAGTCATGGAGTAACAGAAGGGTGACCTTAAAAAACCTTATAGACCCCCATTCCAACCCCTTTGCCACAGGTAGGGACACCTTCCACTAGACCTGGTTGCTCCAAGCCCCATCCAACCTGGCCTTGAACACTTCCAGGGATGGGGCAGCCACAGCTTCTCTGGACAACCGGCATCAGAGCCTCACCACCCTCACAGGGAAGAATTTATTCCCAATATCCCATCTAACCCTGCCCTCTGGCAGTGGGAAGCCATTCCCCCATGTCCTGTCCCTCCACGCCCTTGTCCAAAGTCCCTCTCCAGCTCTCTTGCAGCTCCTTTAGGCCCTGGCAGGGGCTCTAAGGTCTCCCTGGAGCCTTCTCTTCTTCAGGCTGAACCCCCCCACTTCTCCCAGCCTGTCTCCAGAGCAGAGGGGCTCCAGCCCTTGGAGCATCTCCATGGCCTCCTCTGGATTAGGTTCAGCAGCTCCACATCCTACTGATGTTGGGAGCCCCAGGGCTGGAGGCAACTCTGTAGGTGGGGTCTCACCAGAGCAGAGGGGCAGAGTCCCCACCTCCCCTGCTGCCAGTCCCCTCCTTCCACTGTGGGATCAGCTCAGTACACAGGGGGCTTCTGGGCTGCCAGCACATGTTTTAAGAAAGAAAAGTGGAGAATAAAATAACTGAACCCTTTAAGAGCAGGAGGAGTAGAATTATCTGCTGGGTAAATGCTCTCTCGAGCCCAGCACCAGTAAGGAAACCTGCCCTGAACAGTTTGAAACTTGCCTTGGTTTTTATGCTTAAGTAATAGCTGGAGGAGAGAAGGGAAATATATCTCTGGAGCTGTTCCTGAGGAAGATGATTGTACTTGTATATAAACCACCAGACTGCCAAGCCAGCCTGTGATGAATATTCAGCTGGGGGGGAATTGGTGCTCCCAGGGTTTCATCCTCCCCAGCAGCCGCATTCCACCGAGAGTCTTTGAGAATTTATTGCTCATTTTAATCACTGCTAGAGAATGAATAGGCAGAACTATTATGGGATGGACATATCCCATAGATTTTATTTACATATCCTTGTGACAGAATAACAAGGAGTTTTCATATGTATTTTTAATTTATTTTGATTTCCTTTATTCTTTAAAAAAAAATCAAACCAGAACTCTGTGTGTGCTTTTCCTGAGCTTGGACCACACTGTCTGGTGTTGAGGACTCTTGAGCTGGTTCCCAGTGTTAAACAGTCTGAAGAAATTCAAATAAGCACTCGTGTATCTATGACTAAAAGGGAGGGAGAAGCCCTTGAAACTGGTCTTTCCTCTGTCACTGGAGGGACAGCAGCCTCTGGACTGAGCTTGGCTCTTGCAAATCTGTCTTTGCCATTCAGCTCCTCTTTGCATCCTGTCAGACCCATCAGACTGTCTCCATCAGTGTCTGCTGAATGATTTTTAAGGAATATTTCAGCAAGGAAGAGCATGCAGTTGCCCTTTCCCTAACCCCCTTCTGGAAGCAGCAGTGTGAGACTTCCTGACCAGGAGCTGGTGTCCACTTCATCCCAGTGAGTCACCTTTGATAGACCTTTCCAAGAAAACAAGCCTCCAGCTGTGACTCATGTACTTCTTCCATCCTGAACATCCTCAGGTTGCTGGTTTAAGCACATTTAATGAGAAAAATGTCTCTTCTGGTTATTTGCAAACTGGCTGTTGGTTAATCTGGGCACAACCTTCTATGTGGAGTTTAGGGCAGTGAAAGCTCAATTTAACCTTTCTTTAAACCCACAAGAATTACCTCAAGATTTATTTTGCCCTTCCTTGTGGAGGCTAGTGAGCCTGGTGACAAAGAAACCATAATGCTCCCCTGGAAGGATGATCCCTAAGTACTCTCCCTAGTTTAGGGAGACAGAAAAGGCTTCACCCCAAACGGCTTTATTGCGGTTATGCTGATGTACTGAAGGACTGTTTCCCCAGTTGGCCTGTTGGCCACCCCGCTCCTTTTTACCCCATGTGTCTCCACTCTAGAAACTTCTCATTACCCGTCCTCCATTGGCCCTTGTCCCCTTGTTCCTCCTTTACCACTTCCCCACTGGTTCCCTTACCCTAACCTTGCCTATGTACCACCCCTGTGCCCCCAGACCATTGGCCCTGATGCTCTCCCCACCCCTTCCTACCCCATACTTAATCCTGGACCCTCAATCATTTTGTTGTCTTTCTCCCTGGACCCCTTTGTGTGTACTTGGAATAAACCTGCCCCGTGCAACCCCAAATGGAGACCCTTCCCTGCTCTTTGCTGCTGACCTTTTGGATTACAGCTATCTGGTGTGTGTGTGGGGGGGGAAGTGGCCTGCTTGATGACTCCACTTTGGAGAAGCTTTTGGAAGGTTGCAGCATCCTACCACCTCGCCCCGCTGCGACACAAAATCTATCACAGTTCAGCTCATGTCCCTGACATCTTCCCAGCTGATCAGTTTATATCCTGTTTTCCTTTAATCTTTCAAATTCTTTTTCCTGTAAGGTGAAAGACACTGTCACCCTTTGCAGGTTTTATGCCAAGGTTTGGCTCTGCTGGTGTTGTGCTCATGATCCTCCTCCCTTGGAGTGTTTTCCCATAAATGCAACCATACTTGAGAGGGAGGTTGGAGGGATAATGGATAATGAAGCTGATGAACACGGAGGTACTCAAGGGCTGGATCACCTCTGCTCTGGAGACAGGCTGAGAGCTAGGGGTGTATACTTGGAGAAGGGAAGGCTCCAGGGAGACCTTAGAGCCCCTGCCAGGGCCTGAAGGGGCTTCAAGAGCTAGAGAGGGACTTTGGACAAGGGCCTGGAGTGACAGGATAAGGGGGATTGGTTTCCCATTGACAGAGGGCAGGATTAGATGGGATATTGGGAAGAAATTCTTCCCTGTGAGGGTGGTGAGGCCAGTGAGGCCAGTGAGGCCCTGGCACAGTTTGCCCAGAGAAGCTGTGGCTGTCCCATCCCTGGAAGTGTTCAAGGCCAGGTTGGATGAGGCTTGGAGAAACCAGGTCTAGTGGAAGGTGTCCCTGCCCATGGCAGAGGGGGGNGCCCATGGCAGAAGGGTGGAATGAGATGACCTTTAACGTTCCTTCCATCATGATTTTATGAAAACCTGCTCTCAGAGCTGCCCAAGTGACCACACAGTGCTGCTGGCTACAGAAGCAGCCATCAGGGCCACAGAGGACAGCCATGGCAGCATTTCCTTGGCCAGGAAGGAGTATGGAGAGCCCCAGAGGAAAGATCACTCTGTCCCTACTTAGGACAGAGGTTTAGCACTGGGGAATGGGGTTTTGAACTCCTGCCTGAGCAATGACTTTCAGAGGTGAGCACAGACAGTGCAGCAGTTGACACCTGGCGGGTTTAATTCATGGTAATACTTCCTAAGTGCAGTAATTGACAGTTTTAATTACCTTCATCCTCCACTTGCGGGTAAGTTCTTAATCTCAGGTTTATGGCATGCAAGTTTAAATTCCAAACCCATAGAACAAACACTGAGGTACACAATGTCAGAGGAACATTGCAGCCAGGAACAAACCTGGTCCCCTCATGCCTCAGCTCCTGCTCTTGTGGTCTGGTGACAAGGGAATGCCCCTTCTCTGGGATGCAGGGAGTCCCCTGCCCTAGCTGATCTGCGCTGCTTGGAGAGATGATGCTCACAAGGCATCACAGAAGGGTTTGGGTTGGAAGTGACCTTAAAGCTCACCCAGTTCCAACCCCTGCCATGGGCAGAGACACCTTCCACTAGACCAGGTTGCTCCAAACCCCGTATAATCTGGCCTTGAACACTTCCAGGGATGAGGCATCACTCATCACTGCTGTGATAGCCTCTCCTACCCATTGATAATTCACTGAACAAGGCCTCTGCCCAGGAATTTTAAATCCCTGAAATATAGCTGCAGATCCCTCATTATCTAGTAGCCCACTGCTCTACAAACGTACTGATTCCTGGCATTTTTATTGGAACCACAATGGCAAATGTGTTTCTTTTACTTCTTTAAAGCAAATGGGACACAGTGTGCTCCAGCTGCTCAAGGAGACAGTGAGGCTGAAGGGATGAGACCCTACTATGGAAATGGGTGTCTTTTGCCTTAGACTGGTGCACATGAACACCTGAATCCCAGGCCACAGCTGGATTCTGGATTCTTAGCCCTGCTTGTTTGACAAAGTATTTCAGAAAATACAGTAAAAACAGGCTCTGGATTTTACTGCATCCAGGGGTTACAGAACAGCATTAGTGGTCCTGGGCAGGTCACTGCTGAGTGAGAAATGCTAACTTGGAAGAGGAGGGCACAGCCACAGCCACTGCTAAAATACTACAGAAGTGGGGTTTTTTTCCTTACGCATCATGTTGTTAATTTTTACAGATTTCTTTTGGAAAAGGATGGAGCTGTAGGGGTGCTAAAGTGGTCTTCCATCACTTGCACCATAAAATCATAGAACGATTTGGGTTGGAAAAGAGCTTTCAGATCATCAAGTCCAACTGCTCACCCAGCACTACCAAGGCCACCACTAACCCATGTCCCCACGTGCCACATCCACACAACATCTTCTTTAAAATTGTTCTTGTAGTGGGAAAGGAAACCCAAATTGGCCAGGATCTCAAGCTCACCTTCGCCTCTGATGCTCTCAGAAGGTTCATGACCTCCCCTTCACGGGCGTAATCCAGGGGTGTGTGTCCCATTTCATTCTTCTGCAGGGGGTTGGCACCTGACGGCACAAGAAATGAGTAAGATCAGGAGCTCAGAGCTCAGTCTTGGGGCAGAAGGAGCAGGAAGCTCCTAACCTTTGCTCTGGAGGGCGTCTGGATCAGAAAGAGAGAATGTACAACCAATGGTTACAAGCGTAGGTCTCCAGGGAGGAAGAAAACGGATTGTCACTGCTAAGAGTTGGCTTGTTAGGGAAGAGCTGCTGAGGGGGATGAGAGCACATGGTCACCAGAAGGAAATACAGTCTCACAAAAGCACCCACTCTCAGTCCTGTGGGAGTCACATGGGACTGTCACAGCTTCAATTGGACACACTGCCCACGCAAGCTGGAGCTGAAGCTGGAACTGGCTGTCACCTGTGGACCAGCTGCTCCACTGAGCCCTGGAGCACTTCTGGAGGGAAATCACAGCCTTCCCTGGAGTTTAATTTAAAAAAGCCCCAACAAATCCCAAGGACTCAGGTGGAGTGAGTTGGATGGGCACCCCAGAGAAACACACGCACATGGAGAGAGCTCTCCCTCTAAGATACACTGGATTGCAGAAGGGCATTCCATGTCAAACTGGTCCAGCTGCAGTGATGGGAAGTATATGGAAGGAAACTTGGTGATATCAGGAGACAGGGGTAATCAGCAATAGCCAGAGGGGCAAACAAGGTCTCAGGACTCATCTCCAACTCTCAGCATCTGAGGAGCTGTCTCTAAGGCAGAGACTTGTCACTAACACTGGTGCACTCCATGACCCCACAACAGCTCCCAACCCCAAGAATTATGAAAATGAACCTTCAAATTGGTTCCAAACCCCCAAAACTGGTGCTGAAACTGACCATCCCACCAGTTATCAAGCCTTGGAAAGCAGTCTGGTGGAGGAAGAGCCTATAACTGTGCTCAGCAGGTCCGGGATGTCGTCCATCCCAATCCTTCCACTGCACTTCTGTGCAATGTGCTCCTGCATGTACAGGGCAGTTGGTCCAGATGACTCCCCTTCCAGCCTGAACCATTCTGTGATCCTGGTGTAAACACGGGAGTAAGACAAGTACCTTGGCAGAGGCAGGCCGAGCTGCTCCTGTGCCGTGAGACAGCGCAAAGCACCAGGAGTGCTCAGTATCGGCGAGCAGCAATCAGAATAGATGAATGAAGTAGGGGGAGTCTGTGGGAGCGGAGCCGGAGAGATTAGCCATTCCTAGGCATTGGCATCAGGGAACTATATTTGCTTACAGAATGAAAAATGTGCTCCATAAACATTCGACACGGACTAATTTCTACGGCAAGCCTTGTCTTCACAAATAAAGAATATGATCAAGACAGGTGAGATTACACACTGCTGGGGCTGGCTGCTCCATATACGTTAAAGAGACAGTGCTCCCATGACCCCCCTGCCAAAACCCACCTGAGTCTGTGCAGTGGGGCATGTTCCTGACTTCTCCAAATGATGACATCCTCGAGGCTAGGCCTGCTCTCATTTCTGATGGAGGGTTTGTTTAGCTTTGCCCTGGATCTATCAATAATGGCTCTCCAATATTGGCCTAATCCCCCTGTTAATGGCTTTGACGACTTGACTAATTGCTGCAATAATTGATAGAAGCCGACTCCTATAGCTGGTCGATTCCAACCTCGAGTACCGGCAGCAATAAAATATTATGCTGCCATAAATAACGGTATCACTTGGCTTGCTAATAGAAGGTAAAAGTGGCCACCGGTCCGTCGGCGCCCCAGCTGACCCCACTCCACATCCCCACCTCCTCTCCTGCCCTCTCCCACCCCGTGCCACAGGCTGCAGCAGTATCCAAGGGGACGTCAACCTTCCACGACTTAATAGAAGGCAATTTGTCACCTCCCACTCGCTGTCTGTAGCTGGAGATGGACACCTGGGCAGCACCTCAGGCTGTGCGAGCCCGTCGCCTCCTCCCGCCCTCCATGCTCATATTAGAAGGCCCCGGCTGATAATATTTGATAAATAGCGTGGGGGTTCTCTCCCTGCACCCGCCCAGCGTTGTGGCGCTGCAGCAGCTGCAGAAGGTCACTCATTGGGGAAATATGTTTCTGTCAGTGGGATCGAAAAAAGTTTAGTGGAGTGACAGGCCTCAATTTTTCAAATTTTATTAACTCCGTCCTCTTTACAATTTGTCTTGAATTCCTTCAGATTCTGGATAACTGTCAATAGAGCTGGCGATGCAGCGGATACTGGTACTTGCGTCTCCCACTGCTGTCAGAACAGGGATGGGGATGGCAAGAGGACAGAGAGATGGCAGGAGGGAAAGGAGAATGCCAAAGGGCACTGACAGAATTTAGAGGAACATCCCAGTAATGCTCCCTACATCCTCGGCAGCCCCGAGACCCTGCTCCTGTCACTCCATTCTGTCAGGGCAGAAGAGCAGCAGATCTGAGCCTGCTGCAGCCAGAACAAGGTTCACACTTCTAACGGACAGGACAGGGCACACAGTGGCATTGGAGCCTCATATGGACAACCAGAGAATGACACTGCTCTGAAGAGTGGACAGATCACACTTTGAGAAAGCCCCGAGCACCGGGACAAGGAAACCACTCTTGAGGACCTTGTTTCACAGCCCAGCCAGAGGGTGTGAAAGCTTCTGCTCCTGGACATACCCACAGGTAGCCTCCAGCTGAGTGTTTGGGTCCTGAACTGTTCCCAAGTGGGTGTGGGGACAGAGAACTGGCATGAGACAGTCTCTATCCTGGTGCCACTCCAAAAGCCCTGCCTGCAAATGAGCTGGGCAGCAGCAGTGGCCTGTGGTGACCTGTGGTACGAAGAGACCAGATGCCAAAATGTTCAACGTCTCCTATCTTCCTTCTTTGGTGTCCAGAAGGTGCAATATGGTGGAGGTGGTAACTGAGTGCTTGGGCAAGTCTCCAGCACAGAAGACAGCAGTGCTTCTGTCAGGAAAGTGAGGGAAAGCCATTCTCCCAGTATAAAGCCATTCAACAAGGATAGAATCACAGGACATTTTAGGTATGAAAAGCCTTCTGAGACCATTGAGTCCAACCATTTCCCCAGCACTGCCAAGGCCACCACTAACCCAGGTCCCCAAGTGCCACAACTACACGGCTTTTAAATCCCTTCAGGGATGGGGACTCCACCACTGCCCTGGGCAGCCTGTGCCAGAACTGGACAACCCTTTCAGGAAAGGAATTTTCCCCATATCCAACCTAAACCTCCCCTGGCACAACTTGAGGCCATTTCCTCTTGTCCTATCTCTTTTTACTTGGGAGAAGATACCAATCCCCACCTATATAATACAGCCACTGCATTAAGCCACTCTCCCCAGCATAAAACTATTCTCCCAGTATGAAGTAATTCTCCCTGCTATAAAACCATTCATAGAATCACAGAATCACTGACTGGTTTGAGTCCAAAGGGACCATAAAGACCATTCATTTCCAACCCTCTTGCCATGAACAGAGATGCCATTCTCCCCAGTATAAAGCCACTGAACCAGTACAAAGCCATTCTCTCCAGTATAAAGCCATTCTCTCCAATCTAACACCCCAGCACCGAGTCTGTCCTGAGTGGAGGGTCTGAGCACACCTGGCCCCTGGGCAGGACACATACAGGCAAGGCCTGGGCACAGGCAGCAGGGATGAACCTGAGGGCACTTCTCTCTGTTCTCGTGGCACTGCACCCAGGAGTACCTCAAGATCTTTCAGCAGGCTCTGTGAGTACCCCTTTTGCTAGGTCACCACCTTGGACCCATCCTGTGCTCCAGAACACTGGGGGACTTGGGGAGCATCCTTTTCCCTGCAGCAGACTCTGCTGGATCCAATATCCTGGAATTGGGCAGGAAATAAATTCATTTTTCTGTTGAAGGGAACTAAATCCCAGAAAGAGGAGCCTGGTGCCAAAGCCCGGTGGTTGCTGCTGAGGGTGCTGGAAGTGGACACATTGTGTGGCCATCACCCCAGACCAGGATGTCCCCACATCTACACATCTGTTAAATCCCTCCAGGGATGGGGATTCCACCACTGTGCTGGGCAGCCTGTGCCAGGGCTGGACAACACTTTCAGGGAAGGAATTTTCTCTAATATTCAACCTGAACTTCCCCTGGTGCAATGTGAGGCCATTTCTTCTTGTCCTGTCACTTGTTGCCTGGGAAAACCTGGCTACAACCTCCTTTCAAGTAGTAGTAAAGAGTGAGAAGGTCCTCCCTGAACCTCTTTTTCTCCCTTGAGGGGCACAAAACTGACACCAAGATTTTGAGATGTGACCTCACCAGTGCCCGGTACAGGGATCAGTCACTGTCCTGGTCCTGCTGGCCACACTGGTGACACAAACCAACATGCCCTTGGTCTTACTGTCCACCTGGGCACACATATTGCACCTGCACCAGCTCCAGTTCCACCACATCAAGTGCTGCCTAATGCACAGCCCTGGGCTGGCAGCAGCCCTCACAGAGCTCTAGGGGAGCAGGATATGGGCTCCCTTGGTCCAGTGGCCTCCCTCTCAAAGCACAAGAAGCCTTTCCAACCTAATTTTGTCCAGGCTGGATGGGGCTTAGAGCAACCTGGTGTAGTGGAAGTTGTCCCTGCCCATGGCAGGGAGTTGGAACTGGATGAGCTTAAGGTCCTTTCCAATCCAAATCATTCTGTGATTCTATGAAGGAAGGATTTAGACTTGACTAAGAATTAGATGTTTCTGGAGTAGAGTTTACATGGAAAAGCAAACACCCAGAGCTCTGAGACAAAGGTCAGATGCTGACAAGGGCAGGTAACAACCAGCAAGGAGAGGTCCTCTTGGAGGTGCATCTTAACCAGTGCTCCCAAACCTTGTGAACCAGACTGAACACAAATCTTTATGTACTTGGACAGACACAACAGTCATGTGTAATGTTCAGGAGTGGGATGTGCAAGCTAGAACAGAGGCAGAGGAGGAGGCTAGTCTGAGCAGCATGTAAACTGGACTGCACATAAGGACTGAGCCCCACAAGTGGAGTGGTAAGGTCAGGTATTAAAGACTGGAAAGAGAAAGAAGGTAAGAAAGGCAATTGTATGAGCCAGTGACACAGGATTTGTACAGAATGAAATGCCCTGACCGAACAGGGAAAATACAACACAAGGTTCACCCCTCTGAGAGACTGAAGGGCACTGCAACACACTGAAAACTAGCCCAGGGACTGCAAGGGTAAAGAGCACAACACAAATAAATTGTTAAACTGGCAAAAACCAGAGACTAAGAGCTCTGGCAGTCAGAAAGCTCCCAAGACAAGGTGCAAGCCTTAATTCAGCTTTGGACAAAGCAAAAGGCTTTCTCCAAACCTCAGCTCCTAAGCACCACACATAGGACACATGTTCATGCCAAACTTCCTCACCAGAAAATCCAGCAAAGAATCCACGGCCAAGGAGCTTTGTTCCACAAGGGAAAAACATGGATCTTGCTAGAAACAAAGCAGCAGCCCACAAGCAAGTAGCTGTCAGAAACACAGATGTTAAAGACTGAAGAAACCCATGATATTTATTAAAGTCCTTATCATAAGAAGAGTTAGGATCTTAGGAATAAACCATGCCATCATCCTTCCAAGCCCAGGGAAGATGAAGAAAACACAATGAAGTGTTTGGCCTGGCAAGTCAAATGTAAAAACCACAGGTAATAAAGGACTTAAAATAAGCCCCTGCTTTAGGAATGAAAGCTAGGACCTCTGAACCTTATCAAAAGCTGGAAGTCAGCTAGAGAGGGTGATTTTCCGTAAGTGATAAAGATCAAGGCCAGGCTGGACAGGACTCGGAGCAACCTGATCTAGTAAGAGGTGTCTCTGTGCATGGCAAGGGTTTGTAACAAGATGAGCCTGAGGGTTGATTCCAACCCAAAACTATTCTCTGATTCTATGGCAAATGGGAAAGTTGCAATAGAAGAAATAGGGAAAGAATGAATAAATGAATGTCTTACGTGTGTGCACCTTTCACTCTAGCTTTATTGGAACCTGAGTGTAAGTTGGTCTATGCCTACTTGACAACTGTGTGTGAAAACAATCCACCTGACTCCGTACTCTTGTAAGGTAAGAGAGGAAACTACAGAGTCATACTCTTCCCATATATCACCCTCTCTCCCTATACCCATGTGTGCAGAGCACTTAAGTTCATGCCAAACATGATGTCACTGTCAAGTTTGTCCCCAGAAACACTTCAAGAAGGATCTATTTACTCCCCTGCCATAAGGGAAAACTATTCCTAAGTGCTCCAACACAGACAGAAATGTGCTGGCACTTTGGACTCTTATTGCTCTCACTACGGTGGGATGCTGGATGCCTCGATGCTGGGATATGATTGGTTTTTAAATCCCAGTTTCATAGGATTTTAATTACTGGTCTGGCATGGTGGGGAGTGGAACTGGCTGTGGTCAGACGAAGGATCGATACGCCGGCCCAGAACATATTGAGCCTCGGCACTCGCAGATGCTATTGCACTATTTAATCATCTTTTGCAAAATTTACAGTGCAACAGAAGGAATCAATACGGAATTTATCACATTCCCTTGTAAATATGAGCATGGAGAGGGAGAGAGGATGTCAGGCACTCTGGCATGACGGCTGGCCTAGGCAGCAAACCTACACAACAGACCACCCAGGACAGCTACCATGCCTGTGACTCGACAAAAAGGGCCCAGCCAGCTGCTGGGACTTGCATTCCTGGGGACAGCTACATCCACACTGGCTGCATTTGTATGCTCTGACCTGCTTGCAAGCTAAACCTTGTCCCAGCTACTCTAAATGAAAAATGGGAGGAAGCCACACAGGTTGTGCAGAGCCTTACTCTGCACAGCGTGGTTTGTAGAGCCTGAGTCATAGAGTCATAGAGTAGTTTCAATGAATTTTCCAGGTTGGAAAAGCCCTGCCAGACCATCAAGTCCAACCACTCTCCCAGCACTGCCAAGGCCACCACTAACCCATGTCCCCAAGTGCCACACCCACAAGGCTTTTAAATCCCTCCAGGGATGGGAACTCCAACACTGTCCCGGGCAACCTGCGCCAAGGCTGAACAACCTTTTTGGGGAAACCTCCCCTGGCAAAACTTGAGGCAGTTTCCTCTCATCCTGTTGCTTGTCACCTGGGAGAAGAACCTGACCACCACCTGGCTCCACTCTCCTTTCAGGGAGCTGTAGAGATGGAGGAGTTCTGCCCTGAGCTCTTGTTTACTCTGGTAACTGCTGACTGCAGCAAAACCTCAATGTCACTTTCTCAGGATGTGTTAAAACCAAAGGTATCTCCTCTCTGTCACCAGGAACTGGCTGCTGGGGACCTGAAAGCCCACTACTCTCTAGGGATATCCTTTACTCTCCCTCTGGAAGAATGGACCCTTTTCATCTAGGATGCAACAGAAAACACTCCAAGACATATTATGCAGTAATTAATTAGAAATTAATTGGGTTAGAAAAACCCAATTAGAACCTGATTTTTCCAGAGAAAACTATAAGCGCTTTTGCTTTCTGATGTCCAAAGCCCATCCCTTGCAATGCTGGCTCTGTAATCAGTTTACCCATCACTCACCCTTACTCACAAGACCTGCAATTACATTGGACTGCGGAGAGGAGTGCGCAACATTACGAACAAATGCACTGGGCTAAATTTACCAGCAAATCGAGTTCAGCAGACCAGGTTATTGCAGCTTCAGCTAAAATGTTTTCACAAATGTATATTCGTTTCTTCCTCTCTCTTTCCCATCTAATTAGAGATGAGGGACTCCAAGATTGGTGAAGAGGACCTTTGGACAAGGGTAAGGAGTGATAGAACAAGGGGGAATGGCTTCCCATTGATAGAGGGCAGGGTTAGATCGGGTATTAGGAAGAAATTTTTCCCTGTGAGGGTGGTGAGGCCCTGGCACAGGTTGCCCAGAGAAGCTGTGGGTGCCCCATCCCTAAAAATGTTCAAGGCCAGGTTGGATGGGGCTTGGAGCAACCAGGTCTAGTGGAAGGTGTCCCTGCCCATGGCAGTGGGGTGGAATGAGATGAACTTTAAGGTCTCTTACAACCCAAACCATTTTGTGATCCTGTGATTCCACTAAGGATGTATTACAGGAGGTATTTCCAATGCAGTAACAGCCTGGTCAGTCTGTGTGATGGCTCTAGGAGGAGCTGGGATAAGAGGGGATAATTTCTGAAGATGGGATATAGAAAGGAGGGCAGTGAGGGATGAGGAGAGCACTGGGGAGAATGGGACACACATGGAGCCTGCTCAGGTTTGGCTGGAGGGCATGTGTCGGTTTCTGCAGTGGGGATAGAGAGAAGGGAAGTCCCACCAACTGGCACGGGTCAGTCCCTGAGGGAAGGAACTGCTCCTACTTTTAGGCAAGGATAGGAAATACAAGTCCCTACCCACCTACGTGCAGCAGCAGAGTAGTGCACTGGCACACAACTGTGTGAAAATAACACTTCCACATGTCAGCAGATGACAGTTCAGACAACCCCCTCCTGCTTGGACACACACACACCAAACACACCTTGGAAAAGCACTTGGAAATGAATTTTGAGATCCAAGAAAAACGGCAGCTGAGCTGCTACACACCAGGGAAACCTCTCTTCTAAGCTTCTTCCTGTGCCTAGTTTCTCAGGTGTATACAGAAGGAAGTGCTCACAATATTCTAATTTTGCATTTTGTAAGCTCCAACTTAAGACAGCTCCTGCAGCATCATCTTCTGTGCTCTGTCTAGTGTAATTTTAATTTACTGAGAGGTTACCAGAGCTATGACAACTCTTCCCAGGACAAGGCCGTGAAAGGGGAACAGTGTCTCATGCTGGGAGAAGGGTTATTTACCTATAGGGCAAATCCTTGAGCAGCAGCAGTGCTCTCCCTAGCTCTGAATCACAGAGTCACAAGATTGTTTGGGCTGAACAGACCTTAAAGCCCACCTCATTCTACTCCCCTGCCATGAGCAGGAACACCTTCCACTAGACCTGGCTGCTCCAAGACCTGTCCAACCTAGCCTTGAACACTTCCAGGGATGGGGCAGCCACAGCTTCTCTGAGCAGCCTGTACCAGGGCCTCACCACCCTCACAGGGAAGAATTTCTTCCCAATATCCCATCTAAACCTGCCCTCTGTCAGTGGGGAGACGTCCTTCCCTTGTCCTGTGATTCCATGCACTTATCCAGAGTCCCTCTCCAGTTCTCTTGGAGTCCCTTTAGGCACTGGCAGGGGCTCTAAGGTCTCCCTGGAGACTTCCCTTCTCCAGGCTGAACACCCCAGCTCTCCCAGCCTGTCTCTAGAGCAGACGGGCTCCAGTTCTCGGACAATCTCCATGACTTGCTTTGGACACATGAATCAGTGCCTGCCTGAGCTCCTCTGGCTCCTTGCATTTCAACAACAGGTTCTGCAGCAGAAGCATTTGTAGAAGGGTGGTTGATGATGGCTGTGCACCATGGCAGGGTTACGTCATTGCCAGAAAGCTGCACCTTTTAATACTGCCTATTTCACTTAAATACTGACATAATAAAAGCTCCCTCTAAAACAAGGAGACTTCCGTCACCAGCGAGCTGGTGACCCTGCCTGCCTTCCTCCAAGCCAAACACAAAGTCCCTGGAATCGATTGTGCCTGCAGTAGCAACTGGTGCACTCTGTGGATGCGAGTGCTCACCCACCCCTTCCCCAAACACTGATATTTATGGTGTCACCTCAGGTCAGGGGACTGTGAAATGTCACCAACAACTGCCAGAAAGGACAACAGAGCCGCCACTTCGTCTCGCGGTCTGCTGGGCACACACATGCTGACCACAGGGCTATAAGGTCCTGGAGGGGTCAAGCGAGTCACTGAATGGGCCACAAAAGGCTAGGGATGTGGGGTGAGGGGCAAGTGCAGGGGGCTTCCCTTAAAAAACAACAGGGGGGTAAGGAAGTGGCTGGAGCAGAGAGGGGCTGGGCGGTTAATGGCTTTGGCCCGAGGGCAGGGCACCAGCAAGGGAAGTCAGAGGGAGAGTAAATGCAGAGTTAGTAAAAGGCAGGTGTAGGGAGGGAGCAAGGGGAGCCTGTTCCATGTCAACAACCAGCAGCCACCCTGTGCGCGGATGTCAATGGCAGCACAGGGACATTACCCTCACAAAGGGCTGAACGGTGTTCAATCTCCACGCCAAGACCCTTGGCCATGTATTCATCCCAGATTACACCGACATGGAGGCAGGGATCCCCTGCTTTGTTATCTCATGGAACCGGGAGGAGGGGAATGCTCCCACTGAATGCCATGAAATCCTCCTATCATGCGCCCATCAGAAAATCCAACTCCAGCACCCAAAACTTGCTGAAAGGGCAGGGAAGGGTCTGCTGTCACCCCAGCAGCTCAAAGTCCACTTGACAGAAACGTGAAGCTTATTACATTTAGCAAATAATCCTCATAAATCCTCATCCTAACCATGAATGCAAAGGGTAAGTGGGTATTGTGGAGGGTGAACAGGGATAAATCTGAGGAACACTGTGAACTCAGCCTTGGGGTTCTACCAGAGCTTCAACAGGATCTTTCACACCATCACCAAATGGAGATTACCACCGGTGAGTTGCTGTCTCCAGGATTTGAGCACTGGGACATGCTCTGCAAGACAAGGATTTCCACTTGGAAATGAACTCTTAGTGTAGGCTCTTGAACTGGATCCAGAAGGATTTCTGTGGGGCTGGATTAAGAAAGGAACAGTGATGAGTGACTGTCACATTTTCTGGCTAAATTCTGAATTTTCACTTTGATTTCACACAATCCTTCCATTTGTACCCAAACAAACATAGTCCCACAGATTGTTAAATGCTTTTTTTTTCCCGAGATCCAAGTGAGTTCTTTTGAGCTGAGACACTTTGCTACAAACAAAGAACTGTCTGTGGGCACCAGGCAGAGAAAGGGCCATTCACAGGGATGGCAGTGGCTCCACGACAGATACAGAAACATCTCTGGAACAAAAAGAACAGTCGCCTCTGTGAAGTGAGGCCTGGATTGGAACAGCACTCAGAGCTAAGCAGGGCACAACTGGAGAAATAAGCTGGACTTACTCCTTACAATGATTTATTCAGGATGGAAAAATTCTTTAGTGCCAACTTCACTTGTTTGCACCCATCTTTTACCTGTACTTAGGGTAACCAAGGAGCTGCCTTGGTACTTGCAATCAACTGATAATATGTGTCATGCAAGGAGGCTTTCCAAGGCAGAAATGAGAAGCAGGTATTTTTGTAGAAAATGCAATTCCAGGTGATTCTGTCCGTCTGCCCCACTCAGGTGAGACCCCACCTGCAGTGCTGCCTCCAGCTCTGAGATCCAACATCAGAAGGACTTGGAACTGCTGGAGGGAGTCCAGAGGATGCCACAGAGGTACTTCGAGGGCTGAAGTCCCTCTGCTCTGGAGACAGGCTGGGAGAGCTGGGGGTGTTTAGTCCAAACCATTCTGTGATTCTATGATTCACATCATGACATATGTGAAACACTCTCCAGCCTCAAGAAGTACAGACTTTCTCTGCACATATCTGTTCCCAATACTGCTGTGACAAGGTCTTTTCCATCAGTTCAACCCCACTGCACTGGGGTGCTCTCTGTACCAACCCAGGATCCCTTGCACTCTCCCGCAAAGCCCTTCCAGGTCTGTGCATTCACAACCTATTGCTCAAGCAGGTAAGGTCCATTCCACTCCACTCCACTCCACTCCACTCCACTCCACTCCACTCCACTCCACTCCACTCCACTCCACTCCACTCCACTCCACTCCACTCCACTCCACTCCACTCCTCCTGGGGGCATCCCTGCCCACAACTGTGGGATCCCAGAGGTCTTGCTGGAGCAGTTCCTTCTGACTGCCAGTGCCCATGGCCAAGTGACTGCTGAGCACATGCTGTTGACCCATGCAACAGACAGGCAGTAAGTCATATGCTCTGGGATCATGCCAAGGTCCGTGTTCATACAATGCCCACATGTGCTGCAAACACAAAGGGGGCCTTCTATATCAGAAAAATGTGATGGACCCCACTTGGGCCAGTATTTTTGTCTGAGGACTTCCCAGCCACCATGTACACACAGCCCCACAGCTTCCTGAGCAGCTGCCTGCTCTTTCAGCTCTCTTCCCTGCAAGCATTCCCATGGAACCCTCCCTTTGCAATAGATTTTCTTTCATTGGCTCCTTTGTTTTTGGGTTAATTTATGGTCAGAAGCTGGGGTTCTAGGATCTGTAAGGCTCCCAGAGAAACTCTGACCTGGCGTTCACTGCTATAGAATCTTACCCTTTCATTCTTATTTTTCTATTTGTGAAAGATAATAAGCACATAGTACAGATGAGTATCAAAGTTCAATGTTGCCACAATTATTTTTCTTCATCCCATCTGGGGATGTTTAGCTATAATAGATGCTACTTTCCATTACCTTTTTAGCTGCTTTCTTAAGGAATGAGCTTTATGTGAGCACGTCATACCATTACATACTTGTCTGCTTCCCTAGAATTAACTTCTGAGATGCCCACACCACAAGGACTACAACATTCCTCAAATTTTTGCAAAAATCAGCATCTGGCCAGCCAGACCCTAGTGAGCCTGTCTCTGACAAGGCCAGGCTGGGACAGGTGGCCACTTTATGTTCCACCTGGCAGAGGCTGCTGGCAGCATACACCTGAGGCAGGCACAGTGTTGCTGCGGCTGGCTCATCTCCAGGTGACCTTGGGGACATCGCAGGGAGGAGAGCTGTTGACATTGCAGGAGGAGAAGGAATGCTGGGGACAAAGGATGTCACATCTGGAGGAAAGCAGAATTATGGACCAGCCTGGTGGTCTGAGGAACAAGGTAAAAGAACTGTGCAGGTGCAGGTACACACTAAGCAGATGCCAGCTCTGAAGAACAGCACAACAGTCACAAATATCATCCCAGAAGGAGCAGCAGGAGGGTACATATAAAAACCGTTGTCATGGCAGCACATTCCTATTCTGTTGGCTAAATGCATCTCATTCTACTCCACTAGTGCTGATAAGCTTTTTCCCCATGAAGACAGTTGAGCACTGAACAGGCTGCTCAGGTGAGTATATGAGAGATGAAGCAGGCTCCATAAGGAGAAAGGCCCTGTGATTTAACCAGGAGGACCAGTAACTGCATAAGTGAATTCCTACCAATTCTCACAAGAGCTGCACTGTCCTGGTGCCAACAGTACTTGAACATCCACCATTTCATCTGGGTACCAGCACCTATCCTGTGCCTTGCCCACAGAGCTGATCTGTTCCTGGCATAGCTGGGACTCTTCCATTCCACAAAGGGACATCAGGGATATGACAGATGACCTGAGTAAATACTGCAAGAGGGAAATGATCAAAATACTAAGCAGAGACCAGTGGGGGCATCTGGGGCACCCAATCCAGTTATGGGGCCCCCAACATCAGAAGGGTGTGAAGCTGCTGGAGCGAGGCCAGAGGAGGTCACAGAAGCTCTCCAAGGGCTGAAGTCCCTCTGCTCTAGAGACAGGCTGGGGGGGGGTGATGTTCAGCCTGGAGGAGAAGGCTCCAGGGAGACCTTAAGAGCCCCTGCCAGGGCCTAAAGGGGCTGCAAGAGAGCTGGAGAAAGACTTTGGACAAGGGCCTGGAAGGACAGGACAAGGGGGAATGGCTTCACACTGCCAGAGGGCAGGGTTAGATAGGATATTGGGAAGAAATTCTTCCCTCTGAGGGTGGTGAGGCCAGTGAGGTTGCGCAGAGAAGCTGTGACTGCCCCACCCCTGGGAGTGTTCAAGGCCAGGTTGGACAGGTCTTGGAGCAACCAGGTCTAGTGGAAGGTGTCCCTGCCCATGACAATGCGGGTTGGAATTGGATGATCTTCAAGGTTCCTTCCAACCCAAACCATTCCAGGGTTCTATGATTCTCTGGTTGCTGAACTGCAGCAAGAAAGGGAAAACTCAATGACTAAGGTGAGAAGAGCCACCAAAAGCACATGAGAAAAAACACTGGAGATGAATGGGAACACAGAAACTAATAAGTAAAGAGATGATAGTAGACAGCAAATCACACCAAATTGTGACAGTGACAGAGTGTGGCCTGGGTCTGAACCTGACAGCTCTGTGGGATGGGCTGACTCAGAAGTGCTCCTGGCCCATGAGCTGGGTGGAACTACAAAACTCACCTGCATCCAGCAGCAGTTTGACTGTCAGGTAGTCATCAGCCAGAACTGCATAGTGTAGAGCTGTGCAGCCCTTGAAGTTGGCTCGGACGTTGAGACGGTTGTTGAAGTCATCCTCTCGGGTGACAAGGACTGCAGGGGACAAAGAGTGAAAGCTCAGCTCATTGAGATAACTACAGAACTGCTCATCTGGATGTGCACCAGCATGGACCCACCACCCCTCACCAGGCAGGAAGCTTCTTAAGGGCTTTGTGGCTTTTTCTAGGACCACCAGGACCCCCGTGGGGATTTCTGGTGGCCACTGTTCCCACTCCACTGAGTAGCAATAGAAATAAAGACAACATGGTTTCCATGTATCCCAGTAACTGCCTACACAGTGCCCAGGCAGGGGAGGAGTTGGGTGGAGAACATCTGAGGAAATACCCCAGCCTTTTTCCAACCATTTATTGTACGCTAACAGGATGGTTTGACTTGGAAGGGACCTTAAAGCTCATCTGGTTCTACCCCCCTGCTATGGGCAGGGACACCTTCCAGGAGACCAGGCTGCTCCAAGCTCTGTCCAGCACTTCCAGGGATGGGGCAGCCACAGCTTCTCTGGGTAACCTGTGCCAGGTCCTTGCCACCCTCACAGGGCAGAATTTCTTCTCAATATCTAATCTAAATAATGATTTTAGCAGACAGAAAGGAAGCTGTGACAGGAAAGAATGCTGCCCTGCTATGGCTTGACCTTCAAGCAAATTCCTGATTTTGAGAGTCTCCGGCACATAAGTCCACATGTGGACAAGCAGGGCATGGCTTTCCAGGAAGGGTCTGCAGCACCCCTGCTCTCCTGTAGCTGGTCTAAGGATCAGGCTTTAGAAAACCTGGATTTTAAACTCTTTGCTTTAGTCATCAGCAAAAAAAATGAGAGAGTCCCTTTTTACAGGGGCAGATAGTGACAGGACAAGTAGGAATGGCTTTAAACTGATAGTGGGCAGGGTAAGATTGAATATCGGGAAGAAATGAGGGTGGTGAGGCAATGGCACAGGTTGCCCAGAGGAAGCCCCATAAATACCCTGCCCCACCATGGAGCATGAGTGGTGGTGGGACTGGCGTGTACTTTGTACAAATGAACACCACCCAAATTCTGGTGGGCCAAATTCTGCTCCTGGAGTTGTGTCCAGCTCCTTGGGAAAGGGTCTGTACCCAAAACTCAGCAGACCCAGATTCAGGGACAGGGAGAGCTTCTGAGTGCTCTGAGCACCTTATATTGTGCTACAGCAAAGCAAGAAGAGCTGGAAAATGGGTGTGCTGCAGGGACTTCTTCACGGTCCCTCCTAAGAGCCATCAAAAGATTTCCAGGAGATTTGAAAAGTTCAGAAGAGAGAAACACTGTGATGAATACCTGATGCCGTCCAAGCCCAGCAAGTCCACTAATGAACCACAGTCCCTCCAGGAAGATCAATTAATGCCCTGGCTCCTTTCCTTCCCTGGGTCCTTTCTCCAAGCACACAGGGTGAGTATGTATATTTATTTATTTGTCGTCATTTCCTACCCAGGGAGGAGCAGGATAATGAACTGCGTGCGTCAGGGAAGATGAATCTGAGATACTAGGGAGCAGTGCAGTAAAGAGATTAAAGTGTTATTATTGTTGGTTTTTTTCCCCCATGGTCCGTTGTGACAGCTCGGCCGTCATCTGTAAAAAATGTCTCTGAGAGAGATAATCATCGGAAACTCAATAAAGCGTCAGGGGAAGCCTCGTCCACCATCCATCACTGGGTGCCTGGAAATTTTCAGCCCTCTGTCTCCCTTCCTGCCATCCATATAAATGTCTGTAATATATTTTGTGCAGTGGTTGTGGAGCACACCCTCTCGATTTGGATGTTTTTATGAAAAAATATTTATACACGAAATATGTAAATGTCTAAAAAAAAAGGAAAAAACAAAGGCAGTTTCTCTCTCTCTTTTTAAAAACGCAACTGAATTTATTCTTTTTAATAAAACATGTCAACCAAAGAATTAATGCAACTTCTCATAGAGTGGCCTTATCTTTTCTTCACCCCAAAATATATAACATTATAGAGGGATGAATGGAGACAAAAACAATTAACTTTCTTGGTTGATATACTTTATCTTAAATAAAGTCTATGTACATGCATTATGTATTGGCACTCTATTGCTCATTTTTTAATGTAGTTTCATACATTTTACATTCTCTGCTATAGGGATGTGATCTATGTATGCTCTCTCTGCCATCAAGGAGTAGGTCTGCTGCACGGGTGGGTCACAGTGAGGGATGAGAGCAGGGAGCTTTTACAAATACAGAGTAACGCCCTGTCAAAGCTGTCGCTTCACTGTTCCATCTTCTTAACTCAACCTGTGTTTTATGAAAGGCTCAAATATTACACCTTCATTAGGCTTCCACAGAGCTTTTGCCTCTTAGCACTGAGCCAGAAGCACAGACAGGCCCATGGATAATGCCACCGTGTCTCAACAGCATCCATGGTGTGGCTGCAGGATGAGGGAAGTGACCCTGTGCTGAGTGCAGCTGAGGCCACACCTGGGCGAATATGTAAATGTCTAACTCCAAGAAGGACACTGAGGCACTGGAGCATGTCCGTAGAAGGGCAATGGAGCTGTGGAACGGTGTGGAGCACAAGTCTGATGAGGAGTGGCTGAGGGAGCTGAGGGGGCTCAGCCTGGACAAAAGGGGGCTCAGGAGGAGCTTTCTCACTCTCTACAACTCCCTGACAGGGGAGTTGAGCCAGGTGGGGGTCAGGCTCTGCTCCCAGGCAACAAGGGACAGGACAAGAGGAAATGGCCTCAAGCTGTGCTAGGGGAGGTTCAGGATGGATATTGTGAAAAATTTCTTCATGGAAAGGGTTGTTAAACCCTGGCACCATCTGCCCAGGGCAGTGTTGGAGTCCCCATCCCTGGAGGGATTTAAATGTCACGTGGATGTGGCACTTGGAGACATGGTTTAGTGGTGGCCTCAGCAGTGCTGGGAGAATGGCTGCACTCTACAGTCTGGAAGGGCTTTTCCAACCAAAATGATTCCATGATTCTATTCTATGACTCTATGACTCAGGCTCTGCAAACCATGCTGTGCAGAGTGAGGCTCTGGACAACCTGTGTGGCTTCCTCCCGTTTTCCACTCAGAGCAGCTGGGACAGGGTTTAACTTCCAAGCAGATGAGAGCACACGAATGCAGCCACTGTGGATGCACATACAAATGCAGCTGTACCTGGGAATGCAAGTCCCAGCAGCTGGCTGGGCTCTGGTAGGGCAAGGGGGATGTCTGGGAAACATCCTCTGGCCTGCTAGCTCAGAAGTGAGGTTGGCAGGTCAGCACAGTGCTTGGATGGGGAAAACGCTTCTGGAATGGGGAAGGAAAGACAGAGACATTTTAGGGGGATTGAGTCCCACCAGCATTCCTGCCAGTGTGGGGAACAGAAGAATGAACATGCAGCTGGCTGCTCTGAACCATAGCTGGGCACCAAGAATCCAGACATATTCCGATAATCACAAACTCAAGAAAATTTTACCACCATTTTTTGTCATAAAAAGTGGAAATAGTCTGGGAAATTTAAATAGGTCTGATAAAAAAAGCAGATGTCTGAGAAACCTGGCCTAGTGGAAGGCATCCATGCCATGGCAAGGGGTTGGACTGGATGGGCTTTAAAGGTCCCTTCCCACCCAAACCATCCCACGATTCTATGATTCTGAGTCTGCATCAACATCCCAGTGATGAGGATAATGAAGGGGTGAGAGTGGAACCTGAGATCTGCCAAGAATATCCATAATGAGATGACGTGACTCTGCAGAAAATGACTTTGTTTCCATGGAAAGGCCTCTGGGGCTGAGAGCTGGTACTGATGCCTGCCCAAAGCCAGCAGTAGTCACTGTAACCACTTACATCATTCAGCTTTATTTCAATTGGCCAAGTCCTTCTGCATTTCAGAGCTCCTTATAAGATCTGGATTAAGGCTGCTTCATGGGAATGCAGTGGAATATATGCCTTGAACCCTTCTCCTTCTCCAAGATGTGGCTGCAGGTCGGTCAATGCAATGACAGTCCTATCTATGACTTTGTATTATGCTCTGGCTACATAAAACCAGTTTATCTCCAGTAAATTGAATGATTGCTTCTATATAGCATCTACATAAAGTTTCTTTCCTCTTCAGACACACACTCACCCAAATACCCTAAATTACTTTGCATTTAAATAGAAGAAGATGAAATGAGCTCTAAAAAAAACCCCATGTGGTCAGACCAGGAAACAAAACTTTGGGACCTGAGAAAAAAATGTTGGTAGCTACACACAAACCATCTTACCTTCCAAGGAATGGAGGCCTTTTTCTTTGGCAATCTCATACACACTGCTGAAATCATCCCCAAGGTTTGGATCTGCATTAGCTGTGAGCAGAGCCTTTACCACACTGTCACAAAACAGAAGGAAAGTAAGACAGAAGTAGTAGAGGAGGAATTGAAGCCCTTCAGAGGCTGAAAAGTGCTCAGAAAGCCCTCTGCAAATATTCCTGGCAATGTTAACATTCCAGGGAAGTTAACCCACAACCATAACTGAACATTTCAACAAGTAGAGCTCCACCAGCATATGGTAAAATGAATGAGATGGGGGAGGCACTGGAGGAAGGGGTGACACTGTAGAGATATGCAATCCTCTTGAGCAGACGTGCACAGAACATGCTCCTAGCACAAGGCATGTCCCTAGACACAGACCTTGGCTCCAAGGTCACCCCGTCCCTGCAAAAAGGAAGACTATTGTAACACTCTGCAAATTAAGGGAAACAAAACTACATTGCTTTTGGGAGGCAATTGTACAGCACCTGCACCTCTGATACTAAAGGTGCTATCCTACCACAAGAAGTGCAAACAACTTCCACAGCAAGCAGTCCAGAGGAGGCTCTGAAGATAATCAGAGAGCTGGAGCACCTCTGTTCTGGAAGACAGGCTGAGAGTTGGGGGTTTTCAACCTGGAAAAGAGAAGGCTCCACGGAGACCTCAGAACTCCTGCCAGTGCCTAAAGGGGCTCCAAAAGTCCTGGAGAGGGACTTTGGACAAGGGCCTGGAGTGACAGGACAGGGGGAATGGCTTCCCACTGACAGAGGGCAGGGTTAGATTGGATATTAGGAAGAAATTCTTATCTGTGAGCGTGGTGCGGCTCTGGCACAGGTTGCCCAGAGAAGCTGTGGCTGCCCCATCCCTGGAAGTGTTCCAGGCCAGACTGGATGGGGCTTGAAGCAACCTGATCTAGTGGAAGGTGTCCCTGCCCATGGCAGGGGGTGGAACGACATGGGCTTTTAGACTCATTCAGCCCAAACAATCCTGTGATTCTGTGATTCTGACTTGAACTTTACAGCCCTTTTAGACACTGGCAAGGGCCCTGAGGTGTCCCTGAAGCCTTCCCTTCTCCAGGCTGAACAACCCCAGCTCTCCCAGCCTGTCTCCAGAGCAGAGGTGCTCCAGACCTTGGAGCATCTCCTTGGCGTCCACTGGACTCGCTCCAGCAGCTTCCTATGCTTCTGGACCCCAGAGCCAGATGCAGCTCTGTAGCTGGGGTCTCATCGGAGTGGAGCAGAGGGGCAGAATCTTCTCCCTTGCCCTAGTGCCCATGGTTCTGGGGATCAGTCCAGTACATGGATTTTGGGCTGCCAGCAAATGTTGCATATTATGAACATGCTGCAGCAGGACAGAACACACAGGACACACTGCCAAGGCAGTTTTGGTGTGGAAGTTCTCACTCTCTGCTTCTGAATACAAACAATCATCAGGCCAGAATTAGATTTCTCACTCTTTCTGAAAGCAGCTTGAAGCCAGTTAATTCTTAATTTTTTTCCAGCGTGCAGGCTTCCCATGACAACTAGACAGTAACTCATTTGTTAGCATTCATCACCAGTGACATGGCTCACAGGCTGACAGCGATGTGCGCCGCAGCCTGACTGACATGTACCTGCAGGCTGTGGCTTGTCAAGTCACATCTGGAATTTAACTTAAGCTCCTCTCCCATTTACCCTGTAAATGCATTAGCAGAATCAAAGGTGGTTATTTTATTATTTGAGCGTGGTACAACAGAGGCCGGCTCCTTACCGACACTGGTGCGCTCCACACCATGTACAGAGTCACCTCTACTGAGCACAGCACCAGGACTGGGGGTGGGGACAGGAGATAGAATCATGGAATTGTTTAGGTTGGAAAAGCCCTCTAAGACCATAGAGTCCAACTGTTCCCCCAGCACTGCCAAGCCCACTGATGCCTGGAAAATAGAATAGATCTTCCCAACAATGTTAGGGTGAATATAAAAGCAAACCTTTACTTGAAAGCTTTCAGGTACACAATATGGTGAAAATTGCATGTGGTATAGTAATTCTACAATTTTTATAAGGTTAGTTGATTAGTATACTTATCATATACTGTTCAATTAAAAGGTTAATTGGTTAGGTAATAATTCCTGGGGTCTTGCTCCACTGGAAGCAGTCCAGAGGTTTCTTTTGCCCCACTTTTGTTATGTCTGGTCCAGATTCTGGTTGGAAAACAGAACCTCCGTGGAGCTGGTTCTCTTCTTGGATGAAGACTAAACAATATTTAGGAATGTGTTTAGAAGATTAGCTTATTGTTCCTAAATGTAGGGAGAAAAGATAGGAAAAGTACTAGAAGCTAGAGCTATGCTTTAGCAATCTACAAAGCTACAAATATATGAAAAATATAAAAAGCTAAAAATCTTAGGCATCATTCCCCTTTAAACTACCTCCCCATGTCAAACATGCAAATGTTTTTAATGCCTCCAGGAATGAGAACTCCCACCTCTGCCCTGGGCAGACTGTACCAGAGCTGGACAACCCTTTTGGGGAAGAAATTTTCCCAATATCCAACATAAAGTTCCCTTGGTGCAACTTGAGGCTGTTTCCTCTTGTCCTGTCACTTGTTACCTGTGAGAAGAGATTGACCCCCACCTGGCTCCACTCTCCTTTCAGGCAATCCCTGTGAGCATACAGAGCCCATTTCCATCTGTACTCCATTTATATCCATATTTCAGCAATGTTGTTTGTTCTATAATATTTAGGTTGAGAGGTTCTGGCTCTTATTCTGCAAACAGCAATTTCCAATTATGACCCTTCCCCTTTTCAGTCATCAGGAGCACGCTACAATGCAGAGGTTCTTGAATGGATCGAGTTGTACAGCCATGATCAAATTAGATACTTGATGGCTTAGAACAGGCACTAAGGCTGGGGATCATAAAAACCTGGAATCTTGGGGTTAGAAGGGACCTTAAAGCTCATCTTATTTCAACCCCCATTGCCATGGGAAAAGACACCTTCCACTAGACCTGGTTGCTCCAAGCTCCATCCAATCCAGCCAGGAACACTTCCAAGGAATGGGGCTGCCACAGCTTCTCTGGGCAACCTGTGCCAGGGCCTCACCATCCTCACAAGGAAGAATTTCTTCCCAATATCCCATCTAACCCTGCCCTCTGGCAGTGTGAAGCCATTCCCCCTTGTCCTGTCACTCCAGGCCCTTGTCCAAAGTCCCTCTCCAGCTCTCTTGCAGCTCCTTTAGGCACTGGCAGGGGCTCTCTAAGGTCTCCCCGGAGCCTTCTCCTCTCCAGGCTGAACAGCCCTACCTCCCCCAGCCTGTCTCCAGCCCCTGGAGCATCTCCATGGCTTCCTGTGTACTTGCTCCAACAGATCAACATCTTGATGGTGGATCACCTCACCTACTTTCAGACATCAGCAGCAGAAGCCATGAAGGCCAGAGCAGCCTCCCATCACAGATGTGCTCACTATCACCCAAATCTCCTCAACGAGCCTGCGTTTTCTCTCAGATCACTAAGTAGTTCTGATCCAGTTTCAAGGGTCAGTGTGTGAGATAACGCATGATCTTCAGTACAGTTCCAGTGAGACATAACCTCCCTGTCTCATCCTCAGGCCTCTGTGGTGATGCATCCCCTGCCCCGCCCCCCCAGCCACACTGTGATCTGAGAACAGACAATGTGATGCCAGGGAAAAGACACTGATCTAAATATCTGCTCCATATTCATAAGAGACATGTCTACACTGTCTTGCTACACTGCTCCTTAAGGCCACATCACTGAGGACATACCATGCAGGAGTGCCACAACAAGCCTGTAGATTCTTCTGGACCACCTTAGGAGCATTGAGAAGGCACGGGGCACAAAACATATCCTGAAATTCCTTCAGCACCTCTAGGAAGGGCTATTCATAATGCCTAGCTCCAGTCCCACCTCTGCTTCAGAACTTGGACCTTTACCACTGCCCTCTATGGCTGCAGCAAAATGCAAAGCAAGGGAGTGGTCTGGCTGCAAGAAAAGCCCTGTGAGGCCAAGTGCATGACCTTGGACATCCAGAATAGATGCAGTCACAGGCCACCAGCCCAGGCTCTCCCACCTCTGGTCATTAGGTAGGTCAGACCTACCTTCAGCATCTGTCTGACACTGTGGCATAACACAAAGACTGTGCAACACAGAGACATGCACCACATCCCATCTTTCTAGCTGGGAAAGCTCTAGCACAGGTCTCTGATCCATGCAAAGTTCTTCTGGAAGATCCAGTGCTGGATTCCTCTGGAAACATCCTACATCTCCAGTACTTGGTGCTACTGGGGTCAACCAAGTCATCAAGAGAACTGCATCAAAGACCTTGAAGAGGAGGTCCCCATGAAAGTGGAAGGTGCAGGATGGAAGATGGCGGGGCAGGTTCCTGTTGTTTTGTGGGACCTGTATTGACAAATTCCATGCTCCTAGAAAAGGACATCTACCTACTGAACAGAAGCCATCATAGAATCATGGAACCACGGCTTTTAAATCCCTCCAGGGATGGGGACTTCACCATTGCCCTCAGCAGCCTGTGATAGGGCTGGACAACTCCTTCAGGCAAGAAATTATGTGCTGCAATTGAGCCTTTGATGATCTTGCCCTAGCAGTTGACTTACTGTGATCCTTGCAATCAGGGCTTCCAGGATCCCTGCCAGGCAGCTGGGCCTCATGGAGGACTCAAGTCTTTGGAAGCACCAGTTCTGATATGGTCAAACCACCCTTCTGGGACCCCATTCTCATGGCTATCACCACCAAAAAGATCTCTCTACTTCAATTTTAGCTCACAGGCTATGATACACCCGCAGGTCCCTGAATCTGCCTCATTTTAAGGGAAATGATCCCAAGTCCCAGTGTAGGACTTTAATCCACAACACTAGGCCATGAGTGAGCTATAGGTACTGAGTGAGTCATCCAGTAAAACAAGATGACTTGTCATTTTCTTGACAACTCCATCCATCTGCCTTTCCTGTGCTCAGTGACTACATTGAAATGAGTGTTCTTCCCAAGCACTCCAACAGATACCACCTTCATGTTCTCTTGGATACTCAGGAAGCCCTTTCCTTTTCATCCATTGCCTACACGTTCAGCATTCTTCTCTGGGAAGTTACCTTCTGTGAGAAACTGAGCAGAGGACCACCACTACTAGTTTCAAGGTGGTCTGAGAGTGATGCAGCAGGTGATGGCGGCAGAACTGCTCTGCTCTCCCTGTGAATTACCCTCTGCACCATATTCCCTGTGGTAAGAAACATTTCCATAGCTCTTATGATGGCTGGGAGGCTCAAGTTTAATAATAAGCACAGATATAATCGCTTCCTGGCAAAATCTGCTGTGCCAAAATCCTGGCACTAGTCTAATAACAATACATCACACATCCAGCCTCCCTTTCCAATCATCTTTCAATCTCATCTCCTGCTTTTGGGATGTGCCGACCCCTCCAGGCACTTCTCCATCAGCTAGATGTTCCTGGAATCACAGCTATTGGTTGTACCTATTCAATTTGCAGGTAATGGGACATTCAAGCAAATTACCCTGTAGGAAAGGTAACAGCACCATGAAAATGCACAGGAACTGTACTCAGCGGTGCAAAGCATGTGAATGTCCCTGGAAAAGAGGAAGGGACTTGCAAAATCAGGTGACTAAAGGGGCTCCAAGGGAGATGGAGAGGGACTTTGGACAAGGGCCTGGAGTGACAGGACAAGGGGGAATGGCTTCTCATTGACAGAGGGCAGGGTTAGATGGGATATTAGGAAGAAAGAAATACTTGGCTGTGAGGGTGGTGAGGCCCTGGCACAGGTTGCCCAGAGAAGCTGTGGCACCCCCATCCCTGGAAGTGTTTGAGGCTGGGTTGGACAAGGCTTGGAGCTAACAGGTCTAGTGGAAGGTGTCCCTGCCCATGGCAGGGGATTGGAACAAGATGAGCTTTAAGGCCCTCCAAAACCCAAACCATCCCATGATGAGTGAGTTTCAAATGGAGGATTCTCTGGCCCATACCCTTTTTGCGTTCCTCCTCTTGGGGCAGAACAACACCCCACGCCAGATCCTAGAAAGAGTGGGACACCACTGTCCAGCTGGGCTGCTCCATAACTCACCTGTGCTCAACAGCCTCAACAAGCCGAGTTTTAATTTGCTGATCAAGTTTTGATTGGATTAGAGGCAGAGCCTATTCATCAGCATGAATATAAATCTAAATTGACCCTGGTGATGACTCAGAGGGCAATGCTGAGCTAGAGTTGGCTGGGCAGTTCAATCGATTGGGGAAAATGCTTTCTGCTTGTAATGGCTGGACTAACATATTGTTCAATAAATAAATACATATATACAATACAGGGGGTGGGGAAATCAATGGTGAGATGGCGGGAGGTGACTGGGGCTGCGTCAAGAGAGACGTTGTGACTGGACCAAGGCGCCGGCAGCTGGGGTTGGTGAACCAAGAAGCCTGGTGATCCCCATGACCGTGTGTTATCAGCACAATGCAAACGCCTGGGCGGGTTTTGATATGCGGCTGCCCTGAGCTCTGGCAGGAGCCACATGTCCTGCCTGGACACAATGAAGATCCTTGTGTGGGTATATCTTAACTGTGTAAAACTCAGCAGGGCAGGAGGGATGGGAGGAGCTGCTGCTCAGATGAGGCTAAATGTGGATGTGTGCCTTCCCAGGAGCATGTTTACGTCTGCCTATGGCACAGTAAGCCAGGCAGCAGCAGCGATCTCTCGTGCTGTGATGTGTTATTATTGACCCAGGTGAAAATGACTGACTCCTCAAAAAGGGATAAAAAGGGATCATGGAATCCACAAAAGGGGAAAAAAAATCTTGAAGGGTGGTAATTGTTACATTCAGTTTTCTTCAAGAACGTGACATGGGTGAATCATGCTTCACAGGCATGATGAAGGCACGCAAGGGAGTTGAGGACTGTTAGAAGCCCTGCTCCCTGCCTGAAGCAGTAAGAAAATGTGAAGAGAAGCCATTTCTGTGGCTTGGAGAGGTGCAGGAACCTACTAAAGAGACAGTATCATATTGTGCCTGAGCTGCAAGACATAAGATGGTGTACATCCCTGAAAAGAAGGATGAGATGGGGGTGCTGCCAAGGCAGAGGCATGGGTAAGAGCTGCAGGAACAGCCAAGCGGTCACCCAGAAAGGGTGTGGTTGAAAGCCAATGCCCCAGTTTGTAGGATCAGACCCTCCAAACGTTCTGTCATCACAGCTGAAACCCACGCCCAACTCCTCAGCTCTCTGACAGGTGATGCATTGGGCCATACCTTATTCCAAAGGTACTCAGATATTTCTCCAGCTCCACTGCAGACAGCTCTGAATGACTTGCCTAAAGTGAAAGGAGTACAGATGTATGTACCTAATATAGATACTAAGGCTGCACCAGTTAATCACGTCACTGCCTGTAGAAAGGGAACAGCTCCAGATCAGTCACCCTTCACCAATCTCAGAACAAACCCACTAGAGTATCACTATGCACGAGGAATTGTCATTACCAATATAAAACAGCCACATAGCATCTCCAGTGCACATGTGGAAGAGGCACAGTTCTCAGCAATATACACTGAGGCAAGGAGCAAACTACTTCCGGACTCCTCTCCCTAAGGAGGGTTGGAGGAGGGCAAGGGATGGGACAAGGCCATGCTGGGCCAAGCCCTGCTGGTTCTGTTTCCATGGGAGAGCTTTTGATCCACAGCTCCTTTGATCTACACAGAAAGGCAGAGAAGGAAAAGGAGAGCCGAAGCTCAGGGAGGAGTCACTTGACATTGGTCATTCCCAGAAGAAAGGTGTTGAGAAGCAAAGGTGAAGAAACACAAAGAGATCCAGACCTGAAGAGGAAGGTAGAAGAAGAAAGGGTGTGCAGGAAGCCAAAGCTGCAAAAAGAAAATGAAGATGAGTAGATGATGTGGGCAAATGTTGAGAGGAATTTGGAGGCTAAAGCCCCCAATGAAACAGGAAGACAAAGCTCAACATGACCTGACAGTGTGCTGTAAGAAACCCATGCCCTGGGCTGATCCCACAGTGTGGGCAGCAGAGGAGGGGACGATTCTGCCCCTCTGCCCCTCTCAGGTGGGACCCCACCTGCAGTGCTGCCTCAAGCTCTGGGCCCCCAAAATCAGAAGGATGTGGAGCTGCTGGAGTGAGTCCAGAAGAGGACAGAGTGATGCTCCAAGGGCTGGAGCACCTCTGCCCAGTTTAAACATGGGTATTGGTGCTGCTACTACTGTGAAAGCTGTTATGGAAGCTTGCACAGGCTTGAACTGCTCTGAGAAAGGAATCCCTATGAGTGCACCCAGGTGCTCCTCCCCACCACTTGAGCCATGCAGAAAACTTTGGAAGCCCTACAGAACCATTTAGGTTGGAAAATTCCTCTGAGATCATCGAGTCCAACTGTTCCCCCAGAACTGCCAAGGCCACCACTAAACGTTGTCCACAAGTGCCACATCAATATGATTTTTAAATCCCTCCAGGGATGGTGACCCCATCACTGCCCTGGGCAGTCTCTTCCAGGGCTTGACAACATTTTCAGGCTTGGAATTTTCCCTGATAGCCAACCTCAAGCTCCCATGGCACAATTTGAGGCTGTTTCCTTTTTTTCCTGTCCCTTGTTTCCTGGGAGAAGAGACTGACCACCCCACCTGGCTCCACCCTCCTGTCAGACAGTTTTACAGAGTGAGAAGGTCCCCAGGGGCCTCCTTTTCTCCAGAAAAAGGAGATGCCCCCAGCTCCCTCAGCCGCTCCTCATCAGACTCGTGCTCATGCTCCAGCCCCCCACTTCAGAATTGCTGCCCAGGGGTTGTGCCAATGCCATGGAATGGGAGCAGAAGCAGGTTGTAGCTTTTTTTAGAACTTCTCAAACTTATCCCACTGGGACTCAGACTTTCCATGCTGCTCTGTGCCTTAGTTTCCCCTTCCACACAAGTAGTTCTCTACCTCAGAGGAGGCTGAGAAGATTATTTGATATTTCACTGTCACTTTATTTCTGGGAAAATGATAAAAACTGGAGTAGCTGGATATAGAAAAGGTCACTATGCCACAAAATACAGACACACAGCTAAAGTCCTACCTGCTTAGGGGTTTCATTTATGATAGCTTTATTGCTTATTTTAACTAATGCACAAACCCCACAAAGCTCTGAGTGTGCTTCATTAAATTGAGTAAGCTTAATTAAAGCTTAAATACTAAAAATATGCCAATGCTATAGTAATTCCCCCAGCAATGGGAATTACAGCATAAAACCTTCCTTTGCTCCTGTAAACATGGTCACAGCTAATATGTCTCTAGTCCAAGACCCAATTACAACCTGTATCATCATGGAGCCAAAGTATTTGGACATTGACTCTGTCTCGTGTAAAAAAAGGAACCCTAAATGTCCCTCTCCACTAGATCCACCACTGTATCTCCCCTCCCAGGCAGACACCAGTGTCCTCTTGGAGACCTATCCATGGGAATATTGCAGAATGCTTCTTAACCACTCCCTACATTTTGGATACAAGACATTTCCAAGAAGATGATCATTGTTTTGCTGTAAAAAGAAAAGGTGGACCCCAAACTTGCCTTCCAGCACATGGGATTTCATCTTGTAGCTGATGGCAACTGACAGAAATCATTAAAGCAGTGCCTCTGGAATTAAATTAAACAGATGGACTAGGGCTGTCTAATTGGGAGAGTGAGGGCTGTGGAAATTGGGAAACATGACAAAGCTAAAGGACAGGTCACAGAAATCACCTGCGGCACAGCGGAGACTGAAAACATCGTTCTTCTCTGAAAAGCACCTTTGGAAAGGCAGTAATCTGAGAATGAAGGCTTCCTTTTTCTTAGCTGAAAACTCTCATCTCAGTTCCCAGCATCCCAGCCCTTCAAAACCGTGCTGAGGAACCTGTGCAGGTACCAGCAGCCAAAAAAGAGGAAGTGGTGAGAGAGCCAGTAAGTTAAACATTGGAATGACCTTCATCTTGTTGCAGGCAACCAGTACCTGCAGGTCCTGCTCAGCTGGCTGCACCTCAGCCATCTCTGAGTCAGGGACAGCCCAGCTCACCTCTCCAGAGGCTGCTGGCCTGAGGGGCTAAGGACCAAAAGTCATAACAACTTCAAGTTCACCACATCAGGTGGATTACACAGGCAATTGGACAAGGGCAGATGGCTTCACACTGCCAGAGGGCAGGGTTAGATTAGATATAGGGAAGCAATTCTTCCTTGAGAGGGTGGTGAGACCCTGGCACAGGTTGCCCAGAGGAGCTGTGGCAGCCCCATCCCTGAAAGTGTTCAAGGCCAGGTTGGACAGGGCTTGGAGCAACCTGGTCTAGTAGAAGGTGTTCCCGCCCATGGCAGAGGGGTGGAAGTGGATGATCTTCAAGGTCACTTCCAACCCGTGATTCTGATTCTGAGATCAGTTTTCTAAATCAGCAGATTCAGAGCATACCCTTCTATAGAGGGACCACACTCTGAAAACAAAACCATCCTGCATCCTTGTGCCTCTGACTCCTCCCTTCCCCAGTACACCCTGGCCACAATGTCTAGTTTGAGTTACACAGTTCACCCTGTGGACTAGGTCTATTAGTAAACTATTTGTAAGGAATTTCAAACTCTGTGCATCCTGTTCCAGCTCAATGCATTTCCCACTCTGCACTGTGGACATTACAATTCTAGAAACAGGACCGTGGGCCAAAACCTTGTCTGGCACAATGCCAGAGCTGTTACATACAGGATAAGTCTGGCTTGCATTTATGTTTCCCTCCATAAAGGATAGAATCAGAATCACAAAGGTAGGAAAAGACCTTTAAGATCATCAAGTCCAAGAGTATCTAATTCCTCCTCTGCTATATGGAGACAAGTTCTACTGAGCTTCAGGTATTCAAGGTCTTCTGAATTTTCAACTTAAGTCAGTATTCATCGAAAGTGCGGGAAAAATAAACAGCATTTGCCCAACACAGCCAAAAACTTTTTCTTTTGGACAGGTACACAAGAAAGACAGATGCGGTGATGGCTCTGCCCTCTCAGCAGGGACCAGCCTGGGGTCCACACATTTTTTACTGTCAAGATGTTTTCATTAGCATTTCCACTTGATTTTAGGCCTGGTTTTAGGTAATTATTGTCCCATGAACAGCCTTTCTCCCTGTCTCCCCTTAGCCTTTGCAACTCGGGAAGCCCTGTTCTGCTTCACCAGTCACTCGGAATGGTCAACAGTCGTCACACTCTGCTGCTGACCATTGTCCACTGGGAAAGGTGGGAGGCTCCCAAGCCCGTCCCTTCGTGGACAGGCAAATAACAGGGCCCGTTGCTGCTTGGACATCAAAGTTAAACAAACAGTCCCGAGCCCCCACCTCTGGGCCTGTCTTAAGGAGCTCCCTGAGGAGGTCACGACTTTCAGCTTGTCATAGCACACATCAAAGTTTGCACCACACACGAACTCAGCACATGGATTGGAATAGTGTCACCCGAGAGCGGATATTCAGCCTTTGTGCACTGCTTTAATCCTGTGTTTTCCCAAGTAATTAAGCTTTTTTGCTTATGAACTTGTGACTAAGTAAAGCATCCCCAAGAGGTTGTAACATCAAAGCTCATTCTCCCGTCTGTCCCACATTTTCCAAAATTGGATTTCTTTTTCTCTTTTTTTTTCCTTAAATAAAAAAACCCTAATTGAATTTAGTTGTAGACTGAATATATTTAGGAGTGTCTTTAAAAGGTTACAAGAAGCCAGAGTGATCATCATGGGAACTGTGGAGCAAGGGCACAGCATTCAGCCTTTTTGCTCCAGAAAGGCTTTAATGAAAGCCCCACCAGTGAGAAGGGATGGGACAGCTCTTACGGGAGTGATTTTGGCTGGTGGGGTACCCACCACAATGACATCCCACAGGTATGGGCTCATCCGTGGCCAGAACCTGAGAGCTGCCCTGGAATGGCACCATCAGTTCAGTTGTACCATCCGTGGGACTGGGGAGCAGCCTGCCCTGATCTGTCACTCCATGTACTGGGCATAAGGAGAGTGACAAGCTCCCTTGGGTTAAGCTCTACAACGCATCCCAGACTTTATGGGAACTCTCTATAGAGCTTGGTATGTCTTTAGGAAAAGGTTGAAGTGAGTCAGAAGGAAGTGAGATGCACGTACCTGGAGTTCCTGCTGATGGCTGCCACCATGAGAGCTGTCCAGCCAAGCTTGTGCCTTGTGTTCACATCTGCACCTTCTTCCAACAACCTGGAGAGGGGAGAGATATGGTCAGGAAGCAGCTATGGAGAGAGCACCCCAAGCATCCTGGAGCGAATGAGGGAAAGCAGAATGTTTTACTGTGCAAGCACCTGCTCCAGCACAGCCCAGAAAACCTGACATGAAGTTGATTCAATACAGTTCTCACAGGTGACCAAACTTAAACAAACATCCAGGTGATGGCAATCCCACTCCTTTCAAAGGGTGCAATGCCAACATCTTGTTTTCTTTGTTGTTTGTTTATTTATTTATTTATTCTATTCAGCCTAATTCCTGAAGAACCAATCAGCAGCAAAACTGATAAACCCAAATTCCAATGACATTTGGATCCTTTGGCTGCAAAGCACCCGTTATGCTTCAGAAGCAGCTCAGTGGACCTCCAAAGCCCATGTCACCTGCAGATACTTCGCAGTTTTCTTGTACAGCATAAGAACAAATAAGACAAGCCCCAAAAATACTAGGCACCAAACTAACCTCAGTGCTTTGTCTCCAAAATTTTCTCAGCTTTTGCAAAATAATGGCAAGTGACATATTCTTGCAGCAGATAATTTAGCTCATCCTAAAACAAATAGTATGAAATGATAGTTCTCTCCGCAGACCACACGGAAGGGGGGAAGTTCAGAATTGAGACACAAATTTTACAGTGCTCAAGTTAAATGAGACAAACTCTAAACCCCACATGTTCAAGTCATAGAATCACAGAATGATTCACAGAACGGTTTTGGCTAGAAGGGACTTTGAAGACCATCTTGTTCCATCCCCTCTGCCATAGGCATGGACACCTTCCACTAGACCTGGTTGCTGCAAGCCCCATCCAAGCTGGCCTTGGACACTTCCAGAGATGGGGCTGCCACAGCTCCTCTGGGCAACCTGTGCCAGAGGAGGAAGCCTCTCAAGGAAGAATTTCTTCACCATATCTAATCTAGATCTCCCCTCTGTCAGTTTGAAGCCATTTCCCCTGGTCCTGCCACTGTCTGCCAGTGTAAAAGGTCCCTCTACACAACCAAATCCATGATTACAAACCCATTTTTCCTGCAGGAGCAAGTTGCTGCCGGTATCAAGGCAGAGCAGCCATGGCTCAGGCTTTAGAAAGCAAGGTGGACCATGCAGGAGTCAGCAGTCCTCTGCCGCTTGGCTTATCCTTCTCCCTTTTTGCAAATTAAGGCTTTTCCAACTTCCTTTTTGGGTGAGGCTGTCCCTGCACAGTGCATGCTTCACACAGGTGTAACAGGGAAAAGCTGTCATTAAACTCCCTGCTAGGAGACACACAAGTGAACACACCAGGCATGTTCCACCTGTGCAAGCACCACACTTGAAGTTTCGAAATTCTGCCCAGAATCCCAGGCAAGGAAGTCAAGGTCAGTTGTGACTGCTCGCATGCACTGAACGAGTCAGATCTCCTCTTCAAGGACTTGCAGAGGTACACATCTGAACTCAGCCAGCCTTTCCAAATTCCTTGCTCTTGGTCTGCTCTGGTGGCAATGCTGTCAGATGGTTAAGAGTGCTGGTATGGAATGAGTGAAAAGGAAGTAAACGAACCATATTCCTCTTTCTATAGTTGCAAAAATAAAAAAAAAAAAAAAGGAAAGCAGGAATGCTGGTCCAGGGAACACTCACAGCTATACCCAAGGTGTCTTGCCAACCTTCCTCCACGTTGTTGGAAACCTTCACAGTGGTTTCACTAGAAACTTATCCCAAGGAAGAAATACACTCATATACTGAGACACCTAGAGTGTTCAACCTGAAGAAGAGAAGGCTCCGGAGATAACTTAGAGCCCCTGCCAGTGCCTAAAGAGGCTCCGAAAGACCTGGAGAGGGACTTTGTACAAGGGCATGGAGTGACAGGACAAGGGGGAACGGCTTCCCACTGACAGAAGACAGGGTTAGATGGAATATTGGGAAGAAATTCTTGGCTGTGAGAGTGGTGAGGCCCTGGCACAGGTTGCCCAGAGAAGCTGTGGCTGTCTTACCCCTGGGAGTGTCCAATGCCACAGGCTGGGCAAGGCCTGTGGCACCTTGGTCTAGAGGAAGGTGTCCTTGCCCATGGCAGAAGGGTGGGAACAAGATGGTGTTGAAGATCCCTCCCAACCAAACCCTTCAATGTTATGCTATATGGTATGATAATCCTAAAGTTATTTCCAATCAGCAATACCACTGCCTAAACTTTGGCCCATATCTTGAACACAGATGAACACAGTTCACCACACTGACTGGAGAAACCACCGAGATAAACATCATCTGAATAAAAAGCCTGTATTCCTCTCCAGTTGAACTACTTGCCCTATTTGACTGAGACTGGGGCATGAACGCCAACATGGAGATGGCTTCAGCCAAGCTCTACACAGAAGCATGTTGGTAAACTCTTCTGATTCAGGTGGTGGTATGACATACAGTTAATGGGTCTGGGTGGACAAATTGACCACCCTTTTTTGGACATTAGGCGTGGCCAGTGCTGGTGCCCTGGTTCTGGATACTCTGAACTGTTCATCAGGGACTTGGACAGAGACCCAGTAGCTGAAAGAATAGAATCGTAACTGGCAGCCTTCATTTGTAGCTCCCAACTGTGATTCAGGAGGCTGTGACCGCTGTAAATGATCACAGCACCAACAGAAGGTTTATGCTCTCCTTACCAGGGTTACAATTTAAAGTTAAATGGTAATGAACTATCCGGCAGGTCAACAACAGGACCTTGGTCCAAAGAAGTTTGATACTTGAGAACAAAATGTCACATAGAATGCATACCAGATCCAATTTTTATTTCTTTTTTCTATGCAGTTTAATACCTGAAGAACCACCCAGCAGCGTGATGGAGAGCAGGGATGATTCACATACAGTCTTATGGGGGTTTGGATTTACACAGCCCTGCACATGGCTAACATTGGTCAGGCTGCAGCTCCTGCATTATACAATCGTCCAGTAAACTCATCCGGGGAGTTGCACAAGAGCAGCCTTGGCCCCCCACAGGGTATGGCACAGAATTATGCAATCATTTGGGCTGGAAAAGCCCCTCTGAGACCATTGAGTCCAACCATTCCCCCAGCACTGCCAAGCTTACCACTAACCCATGTCCCCAAGTGCTATATCCACATATCTATTAAAGCCCTCCAGGGATGGTGATTCCACCACTGCCCCGGACAGCCTGTGCCGGGGCTGGACAACCCTTTCCATGAAGAATTTGTGAAAATATCCTTATGCTTTCTCCTTCTGCCAGCACCACATTCCTGCAAGTGAATGCTAAGACCATGCTGCCAGTTTTGCTGTCTGAAGAGCCCTCTCAGACAACAGACTGCTGAAAGAAGAAATATCCCCGTGCAGCCACAAAGCTTTCCGTCCTGGTGAGGCCGGATGTGCCGGGACACACAGGGGATAGCAGATTGCTATCTGCAGAGATCCCGTTGCAGCTCCGCTTACAGAGGTGTTTACACTAACAACAGAGGTAAGACAGCCTGGCTCAGACCCACGGCCACTGCTGGTCACACCATCACCTGCTCCAGCTGGAAGGACACTGCCTGCGGGAGAAATCCACACCACAGCTCCATCTGTGCCACCATGTGTGCTGTGTCCTCTGCGAAGGCACAGGGAGTTGCTCCCCCAGCTGGAAAACTGCTTGCTCGCTGCCACTGCAGGAACAGACTCCACACCCAGCTCCCACAGACCCTGAGGAACCATCCCCACCAGCACCAGAGCTGTCAGGATGCTGCAATGGCAGACATCTTACTGTCTCCCCCTGATTCACCCCAGCTGCTTCCAAAATCCTTTCCCAGACATTGTGATGCCCAATCCTCTTCCACTTGTCTCTCAAAGTCATGTGGACCAACGTGTCCTCTGAATTTCATTGTATTTACTTGGCCATTTGAAAGCAGTAACATCCACATCACTCCTTCCTGCAGCATGTCAGTGTGACAGCCTACAGCCACAGAAAATCCAGGAAATGAAGGCATCTTGATGACAAGGGAGAGGGAGCCTGAAAGAAGAACCCAGAAGGGGCAAGGCAACCCCGACACCAAAACTCTGCAGGTAAGAAGGCATCAGCTAAGCCAGGATGGAGGCACACAAACCCCTTCAGGCTGGGAACTTTTGCCTGGCAATAAAAGCTTTAAAGCCCAACACCAACCACTGATTAACATCCTCAGTAAGGTTTAATTAATGTAATTTTGCAAAGTGTCAGCCCCATTTGCACTTGGCTATGGTATTTATATGATTTTACATTAAAGGGGCAGAGAGACCATCCTGGTCACGTTCTGCCAGCCACTGGGTCGCTCTGCTGCAAAGGGTCAGTCTTAATTTCATCTGTCATGAGTTTTAACGTTTCATGGGAGGGTTTAGACTGGAAGTGACCTTGAAGATCATCCAGTTCCAACCCCGCTGCCACAGCCAGAGACACCTTCCCCTAGACCAGGTTGCTCCAAGCCCCATCCAACCTGTTCTAGAACACTTCCAGGGATGGGGCAGCCATAGGGATGGATATTTCTTCCCAGTATACAATCTAATCCTGCATAGTGTCAGTGTGAAGTCTCCCTTCTCCTGTTACATTTGTTTTCTCATAAATGGGACCTGCAGTGAAACTCTTCAGCATCTCCCTGTAAGACAAAGGACAGGACATCAGCCTTTACTTAAAATAAAAAGATGACGTTTCAAACTAAAAGATGAGAGATTTACATTAGATATTGGGAAGAAGTTCTTCCCTGTGAGGTTGGTGAGGCCCTGGCACAGGTTGCCCAGAGAAGCTGTGGCTGCCACATCCCTGCAAGTGTCCAAGGCCAGCTTGGAAAGAGCTTGCACCTGGTCTAGTCGGAAGTGTCCTTGTCCATGGCAGAGAGGCTGGGACTAGATGATCTTTAAGGTCCCTTCCAACCAAAGCCATTCTGTCATCCTGTGATTTTAGAATTCTCAAGGCACTTTGGAGCCACTGAAAAATACCTGTGAACTCAATGAAAGGTTTTTTTCTCTACAGACACACTGGAAGGACATACTGAGTAATGAACTGCCTTTATTCTTAAAAAAAAAAAAATTTAAAAATATCCTAGTCCAGCAGTCAAACCTGTTTAACCATTGTGCATCCAACAGGAAGGATGCTGGAACCTCTCCTGTGGGATTAGGTTACAGGCTTGGAGCAAAGGTATTATGATCAGTCAAGCAGTTTTCTGTTCAGGAATCTAGATCATCATAAGCATCTGGAATGCCACATCACTGAGCCCAGTGAGAGAATTACTCGTATCACATCATCTACCATAATATGCATTGACATTTCATTTAGGAGCTGGATTCCTTTTTTTTTTTCTTAAATCATTGCAAGATGCTCAGCAACTTAACAGATTTTCAGACAACTGAACTTTATGTTCAGGGTCTTCAGGCCCATCATTTATTTTTTTCTCCGCCTGATTTAATGATATGACAATCGATAAAGCCACGACCACTGCTCAGATCCCAGACAGCCAAATGTATTTACCAGCAGGACTATTTTATTTTAATTAAATAAAATCCTCTGATCAATGTTTAGGATGTTTATCCACATTTTAACCAAGTAAGATCCAGGACACTCGCCTCCTAAGGAGTTTCTCACATGGATACAGCTCTATTAGCGCCATTTCCAGTGTTTCTCAAATGACAAACTGTTCCTTGACTGCAGCAGTGCCACCAAGATGTCCCTGCCCATGGCAGGGGTTGGACTAGATGACTTTTAAAGGTCTCTTCCAACCCTAACTCTTCTGGGATTCTGTGATTCAAGACCCAGTCAGGAGAAGAACCCCGAGTCACAGCTGGTGCTGTTTCTGATTGGGGAAGTACTCATATTTAAGTGATTTCAGTTAAACCTTTTTTTTTTTTCATATGGTTTTAGGGCAGAAAGCTGACAGAAGACAGGGTTAGATTGACTATTAGGGAGAATTTTTTCCCTGCAAGGGTGGTGAGGCTCTGGCACAGGCTGCCCAGAGAAGCTGTGTCTGCCTCATCCCTGGAAGTGTTCAGTGCCAGGTTGGATGGGGCTTGGAGCAACCTGGTCCAGTGGAAGGTGTCGCTGTCCATGGCAGAGGGTTGGAACTGGGTGATTTTTAAGGTCCTTTCCAACCCAAACCACTCTGTGATTCCCTGATTCTATGAACATCCCTGTCTGCTCTGGAATTCGCTGGAGGAATCTGGGCAGAGCAGCACCCACTGCTTTGTGCATATGCCCTATTTTACCTTGAGACAGCAACTCCCAAAGCTTCAGCACTTTGATCCCCGCAGAAGAGATAAAGAGCCCACGTCGGCAGCGATGAGCCTTCTCCCCCCACTGCCCCCGGACAGATGTGCCTCCTATTCACCCCGCCACTGGGGTTCTGGGTGACTGACTCAGTGACACTGCTGAGCCCAGAGGGCATGTTTGAGTTTGTGCTCAGTGCCGGGAGCATGCCCAGCGCTCTCTCCTGACAGGTGGAGGAAGAGGAAGCTGGAAACTTGAACTTTTGCAATAACAATAGCTTCTGTTTCTCTCAGGCTCTTAAACATTTCCCCCAGCCCTGTCCCAATATGTCACTGTTTAACTGCAGAGTGGGGGACACTCTCAGATGTGCTCATCCTCTTGGGAACTGCCCTCTGCTTTGCAGAAGAAGGGGGGAAGAAAAACATCCCAAGTGAACAATATCTCTGAACATGAAAGCACAATCCCTGCTAGAGGCCATGGAAAGGATCTGCCTGGACAGGAGGACACAGCGAGCTGCTAATAACCCTTTGGTGCTGCTGCTGTGTTCCTGGAGAGAGCTCACGTCTGTTTCTCACCCCTCACCATCATTCCAGGGCCACTAACACACCATGGTGCTCCGTGAAAACATATGGACTGGCACAGTGTGGGGCAGGGTAGATGCAGATGACATGGGAAAGGAAGGTTTGGGAAGGTTTGGGAAGGTTTGGGAAGG
>VZRO01005474.1:105738-162789 GCA_013397915.1 Daphoenositta chrysoptera | reverse complement strand
CGAGTCGGAGAGCGGCTGGAGCCTCACCTACAGCAAGGGCGGGGTGGGGGTCTGGGTGCAGCTGCTGGAGCCCGAGCGCGCCCTCCACAAGATCAAGGTGAGACCTCCCGCCCGGCACACGCTGGTGCACGGTGAGACATCCCCACCCACCCTGGGCACCCCCGGTGCACGGTGAGACCCCCCGCCCCGGCATCCCCCCGGGACTGGGGTACCCAGCGGCACGGGGGTGGCGCGGGGACCCCGCGGAGGACCTGGAGGCAGGAGGGACCCTGGGGCTGCACCTTGGGCTTGGAGTGGGGAGCGGGGACCCCACAGTGAACGGGGACTGGGGACCCCCTAGTGAGTGGGAACTCGAGGGGTGAACCACCACCCAGGGGTGAGCGGGGATCCCAGGGAATAGTGGAGTCCCTCAGGTGATGCAGTACCTTGGGGCGAGTGGGGACTTGGCCAAGCTGGTCCCCGATGGCAGGCAGGGACTCCAGGATAGGTGGGGTTAACTGGCACACCAGGACAAACGGGCAGTCTGGGGGGTGGGGACCCCAGGACAAACACAACTCCAGGGCCGAGCCAGGGACAAGTAGGCACCCCTGAGGACAAAGGGACTGTGCAGGGGGGACTGGGGACTCAGCCAGGGACAAACAGGAACCCCCAGGGTGTGTGGAGCCACGGGTCCTGGGTAATTCCTGTCCCCATTGGGAACCCACCTCCCATGCTTGCTGCACACCAGGGCTGGGCTGGGGGACTCTTTGAAGCCTGTGGCCACTAGCCTGCTGTCACTGGGGTTGTCCCCCTTGCCCAGAGCTCCCACTGCATTTCCCAGTGGGTCCCTTCCTCCTCGGTACCAGTGTTCTGGCACAGGGCAGGTGCACGCTCATCCTGGCTCATCCCTCTGGCAAAGCGGGACACTGGAATTGCAAGGGACAACTTGAGACAGGAGCAGTGTCCAGATGGGGTTACACTGGAGTCTCTGGCTGGTGTCCCTGTCCCTGCTGGCACCTCCATGAGGCTGTCGTGGTGTAGTGGGTGGCACTGCCCTTGCCGCGGTGCCAAGCCTGGGTGGTGGTGACGGTGGCAGCAGTGACAATGCGGCCTGCTCACACACTGCTCTGCAGCAGCCGTGCAAGCAGCTGGCACCGGCACTGCTGGGGAAACCTGTCCCTGGGGCACTGGCACTGGCTGTGCCCGGCTCCCGCCATGGAACCACTGGGTTGCTTCCACCGTGGCACGTTGGAGGGGTTTGGGCTGCCGTGACCCAGGAACAGGTCCCTGTCGTGCCCTTGTGGCAGCAGTGAACCCTGGGAGGGGGGAATGGTGGTCTCTGGGGTGTAGGGACTCTCTGGTGTCATTTGCACCTTACCCTGTGCTCACAGATGTGGGGACCCGTGGTGGGTAGGATGTGGACTGTCCATCACTGTGGCATCTGGGCACGGCTCTGTGGGACAGTGCATCTTGAGCCCCCCTCCTCTCTCCCCCCAAGCTCCTCGTGTCCCCCTGCCCTGCTGCTTGCTCTTGGGGGTTGCATCCCAAAACATCCCCCGGATTGAGGTGAGGCTTGGGTGCGTCCCCCGCCTATCCCACAATCCCAGTGTGCCACGTTGGCATGGCAGGGACCCAGCCCACTCCAGGATGTCCTGGCACGGCTGCTCCTGCCATGGCACCTGGAGCTGTCTTTTGCCTGCGGGGGTCTCTGAGCCAGGTCCTGCCCCTTTCCACGCCCTCCTGGACGGATCCTGCTTGGAAAGATCCTGCTGGGTGTTTATATGTTGATTCCACCTGGTATTGGAGATCCTGTGGGGTAACAGTCCTTGTTCCCACCCTGTGGCCCCCAGCAGCACCCAGGCCCCCTATCCCACCCAGGATAAGATGCTCCTGCTGGATTTCGAAGGGATGGACACGCGTGGCATTGCTGACGTGGCACGGCAAGGTGCAGCCCAGGGGTTTGCCCCTCACACTGGGGGTCTCTATGTGGGTGCTGGGGGTTCTCTGCAGCCTCCCAGGAGCTGGTTTCCCCCTGAATTCATCCTGGATTCCTCCCGGATTCCTTGCCTAATTAAGTGGAACCTGAAAGTCTCGCCCTGCTTTGAGGCTGCCGCCCCCTCCTCCCTGCCCCCCTCCATTAGGGATGCAGCTCTCGTCTAACCTGTTTTCTGGAGTCTGGGAACAAGTTGGTGCCATGGCTGATTCCTCAGTGGGACATTTGGTGGCCTTGGGACTGGCTACAGGTTGGGGCACCCCAGCCAGGACACCCCATCCTATCCGGTGGGGCAGCGAGTTGGTGCCTGGGAATCTGAGATCTCCCAGGGAAGATGGTTTCCCCATCTAAATGGGCTGCTCCCAAAGGATGGCCAGGAGCCATCCTGTGCGATGCAGTGGAAGGATTTGGGGTGTTGGTGAAGCTGCCAGTGTGGCTGAGCTTGGGGACCCCCTCGGTGGCTGCAGCCCTCACCACTCCCCCCAGGCAGGGGTGGGGGGTCTCCCCTTTGGATCTGCTCCTGTCCCACAGTCTGGCACCCATTCTATGTTCCCTCGGGCCCAACATAACTCCAGCCCCGGGGACTTCTCTTCCTCTTCCACCTCCTCCTCCTCCTCATGCCATCAGTCAATATTGACTCAGGGCTAGGGCGTGCGGCTCCAGGTACTTCCCAGGTGGCACCATCCCCTCTCCTGCTTCGTCCCCCCTGGGACCCCCCCCGGAATGTGAGTCACCTGCAGGGCAGGTCCTGCACTACTGGCTTGACCAGCCTTGCTGCTCTGGGAATCATCCACCTGAGCATGGTGCTGGGCTGGCCTGGCTGCATGTGGGAACAGGGATTCTCCAAGCAAGTCGTCCAGGCAGGCTGTCCCCAAAACTGCCCTGCAGGGGTGGGTGTTCCCAGATAAGTTTTTGGGTGAATGGAGGAGCTGGAGATGGGCTCTGTGGAGCAGGGATGGGTCTCTGAGATTGAGGATAAGCACTGTGGGGTTGGGGACAGACTCCATGGGGCAGGGATGGATCTGTGGGGTTGAGTACTGTGGGGGTGGGGCTGGGGCTGGGCTCTGTGTGGCAGGGATGGGTTTGAGGATGAGTACTGTGGGGGAACAGGCTCCATGGCTGTGTCCCACCAAGGGGCCATGTGGGGCCGTGCCCTGTTACTGGGTGCTTCTGTGCCTCTTCCCAGGGCTGGGGTCTCCAGTACCATGTGCTAGAGTGACAGGGCCACCCCTAATTCCTGAACCCCAGGGTCTGGGGGGCAGGAGAGGCTGGTGCCATCCCTGGGGATAAACAGGAGCCGGTGGCATTCCCAGGGATAGGTGCTGGCTGCTATCCCCGCCCCATGTGTGGCTCCAGTGCACTTGACCTCGGCAGATGGCATCCCTGCTACTGGGATAGCTACCCTCACCTTCTCCTTGTCTCCTTGCCTTCCCGGCATCTGGCTGCCATGGTTACAGAGCAGCTCCCCACTCTGCACCCCACCAAGCCCTTCTGTGTGATCCATGCTGCCCCCAGGCACCAGGCACAGCCCCGCATACTGGCTCCCCTGTGCAGGAATGCCACTTTGGGGGGAGCACAGTGATGGGGGGGCAGGTGGGGAAAAGGGTCCCTTAGTACCCGAGGTTCAGCTCCACACTGCCTTGAAGCCCTGGTCTGCTGTGCTACGGGGTGGCTCAGGGTGGCAAACTGAGTTGCTGGTTGGGGTCCAGGTCTTCTTGGAGGGGGTTGCATTGATATTTTTAAGAATCTGAGAGGAGACACCCCCCCTCCCCCGGCTCCCTGGGGCTTCCCACAGCTGCCTTCCCATCTAGGGGTGCCCATGGTTGCCTTCTTGCCCAGGGTTCCCCACAGCCACTCTCACACTTTGGGGTCCCCACTGCCATCCTCTTATGAGTTCCCCACAGCCACCTTCCCACCTGGGGGTCCCAATGGCCACCCTCCCACCACGATGTCCCCTCTGCCATCCTGTTGGGGATCCCCACAGCTGACTTCCTGCCCAGGGGTCCCCATGGCCACTCTCCCAGCCTAGGAGCCCCTGGTAGGTCTCTCATGGCCCCTGCCTTGCAGTGCAGGATGGAGTGCAGGGACGTGCCGGCGGAGACGCTGTACGACGTGCTCCATGACATCGAGTACCGCAAGAAGTGGGACACCAACGTCATCGAGACCTTTGACATCGGGAGGCTGACAGCCAACTCCGATGTGGGCTACTACGCCTGTGAGGAGGGGGCCAGGGGATCTGGGGGGTCTTGGGGGAGGGCTGAACCCCAGGGCTGCTACCACTCCAACCCTGGGTTTGGCCTCTGGGGGATCCATGGTGTCTGGCATTGAAGGGAGGAGCCTGGATACTGGTTTGGGGGGATTTGGAGGGCAGGAGGGGGCCCCACACTTGGAGGTGGGTGTCTCACTCCAGAACATCCCACCTGCTGCTGTGCCTAGGGAGGTGTCCCAAGCCCCTGAAGAACCGGGATGTGGTCACACTCCGCTCCTGGCTGCCCATGGGCTCTGACTACATCATCATGAACTACTCTGTCAAGCATCCTGTGAGTTTAGCGGGACACCAGGGGTCCTGTGGTGCTGGGCTGGGGCTGGGGCTCACTTAGTGCTTTGGGGGATGGGTTGGAGAGTTGAGGGGCTGCTCTGGGGGGTCCTGACAGCCCTGCTTGTGGCTGGTGCATGCTGTATCCCACCTCCCCTGGCACTGGCTCACGTTCCTGCCTTGTTCCCCACCACAGAAGTACCCCCCCCGCAAGGACATGGTGCGGGCAGTCTCCATCCAGACGGGGTACCTGATCGAGGGGACGGGCGCCAAGAGCTGCACCATCACCTACCTGGCACAGGTGGACCCCAAAGGTAAGAGAGGGACCCCTGGCTCTGTGCCCTGGAGCTCAGCACCCCCAAGTCCTTCCCTAATGTCAGTGTGTGCTTGGGGAGACTCAGTGGGGTCTTGGGGAAGCTCAGGGGGGGCTTACTGGGGGCTCAGGGTAGGCTTGGACAGGGGTCTCATGGGTTCTCAGTGTAGGCTCTTTGGGAGCACAGGGTAGCCTCTATTGGGGCTTAATCGAGGCTTTGGGGCTCAGTGGGGCTCAAGAATAGCTTGGGGGGCTCAGGGTGGGCTGGGGGGGCTGAATGGACACTCAGATGGACTTCATGGGGATTCAGTGGGAGCTCAGGTTATGCTGGGGGGAGCTCAGTGGGGATTCAGTTGGTGCTCTTGGGCTTCAGGGCAGGGTCAGTAGGGCTTCAAGAAGTCTCAGGTTGACCTCAGGGGGACTTGGGGTGGGTTCAGTAGGGCCTCTGGATATGCTCAAGGTGGGCTTGGAAGGAAGGGTTCATCAGCAGGAGGATCTCAGGATGCAGCCAGAGCCAGACACGGAGCATGGAGCAATGTCAGGAGGAAACATCTTGGGCCTGTTCTCTTGAAATCTTTCATTTTGGGAGTTGAAGAGGGGCCCAAAATGCTGAAATCACTGTTTCTGACCTCTGCAAGAGCAGAGAGCAGTGTGGATTGAACCCTGTTACCTCTCTCCAGCCACATGTCCCCAGTGAGAGTATCGTGGGGGTCCCATGTGTGGGGGTCCTGGTTTTGGGCACCTGGGGGATGCTGGGGGTCCCACTCCCAGCCACCCCTCCCTTCTCTCCAGGTTCTTTACCAAAGTGGGTGGTGAACAAATCCTCACAGTTCCTGGCCCCCAAGGTGAGTTTGTGGCACTGGGGTGGGTCTGGTATGGGGGTGAGGGGTCCCTGTGCCCATCTTGCTCTTCCTCCCAGGCGATGAAGAAGATGTACAAGGCATGCCTCAAGTACCCTGAGTGGAAGCAGAAGCATGATCCTCACTTCAAGCCCTGGCTGTTCCCGGAGCAGAGCCGACTCCCAGCCCTGGCACTCTCCGAGCTCTCCCTCCAGCATGCGGATTCCCTGGAAAACATTGATGAGAGCTCCCTGGCCGAGACCAAGGAGGACCGTGGCGAGGGCAGTGACGAGGACAGCCTGACCTGATTCCCCTGGGAGCTCCTCTTCTTGTTCCCCGGGCTAGGACAGCCTGACATGACCCCCCCTGGGGGCTCCTCTCCCTGTCCCCCCACTTCCAACATGGTTTGTGTCTCTATCTCACACACCTGTACACATGCACCCCCACTTCGGGTTCGGGGGGACCCCCCCATTGTTGTATTCCTGTCTGGGGACAGCAGGGACATACTGGGTCCCCCAGGGTGGGAAGCTGGGGGTTATGTGGTCACTTAGCCCTTGTGGGACACCAATATTGTCCCTATTGGTGGCAAACCCAAAGTGCCCTTCAGCTTTTGGGGGGCCAGAGGAAAAGGGGGGCCCTGTGCCTGCTCCCCAGCCCTGGAGACCCTCCACTGCGCTCCCCCTCTGCCCCCTGTCCCTGCTTCACATCTCTGTTATGGTCCAACAGAACTGCCTTCATCCCATGGGACCCCTGCCCCCAGTGGACCCCCAGGGGGTGCTTTGGCACCTGCCTGCACCTCTGGGCATGCAGAGGGGGTTTGGGGGGCTCCTGGCACCTCCTGGCATGCTGGGAAGGAGGGCCTTTGGGATTTTTTGGCATCTCCAAGCATGTAGAGGGGAGGCTTCTAGGCTCCTGGCACCTCCAGCATGTTAGAAGGAGTTTTGGGGTCTTATAGCACCTTCAGGCATGTGGGAGGATTTGAGGGGCTCATGGCACCTCCAGATGTGCTGTGGTGGGTGTTTTGGGGCTCCTGGCATCTCCATTCATGTTGGGGGGTGTCTTACGGGCTCTCAGCATCTTCAGGTTTGTTTGGGGGAGGCTTTGGGGTAAGCTCGCACCTCCAGGTGTGCTGGGTGTCTTTGGGGGCTCCCAGCATCTTCAGGCACGTTGAGAGGACTTGAAGGAGCTCCTGGCACCTCCAGATGTTCTGCGGGTCTCTGAAGGCTCCTGTCCCCTCCCTCACCTTTCCAGGATGGGGACCCTTTCTAAGCTGGGTGCCTGAACCCTTCCTCCACTGGAATTTGAGGCCTTGACAGGGGGTTTGGGAGCTGGTCTTTGGCCATGCTCCTGCCCCCTCCTTTTCTGGGGGTGCACAGGGAGATGGGAGATTTTGTACCTTGTACCGGAGCTGATTATTTAGGAATAAAATAATTAAATCTGGCATGGGAGGGACTCAGCCTCTGTCCCACCTCGGTCCTTTGGGAGCCATCCCTGTCCCCATAGTGCACTCAGGCAGGGGATCTCTGCTCATGGTGGGTGCTGGTGGGACCCTCAGGGGTTATGGGGTCCTCCAGGGGGGCTCTGGGCGATGGTGATGCCACCAGAGGGTGACAGAGAAACCCCTAAACGGAATTTGTGCTGGGCACTAATCGGGGATGAGGCTACATGCATTTGTAATGGGTTTTCCCACAGCCCCAGCCAAGCCAGTAACACCAGTACATTTCCCCCAAAAGCACCTCTGGGAGAGAGGAGACAGGGGGCGCTGAACTTCGGGGACACTCTGAGGGGGTACATCGTGGCTTCTCCAGGAGGAGAATCCTGGGGAACAGAGTGACACTCGCGGGGACTCTGGGCCCTGTGTGGAGCCCTGGGACTCCTGTCTCCTGGCTCAGCGCACGCAGGGGCAAAACTGCTTGTGCACCCCACTTCTGCCCCCCATGTGCTCTGGGCACCCCAAAGCCTCAGCAGGCCCCAGGCCATCTCTGCACCCCAGCAGGGTTTTGGTGGGTGGCGTTGTCCAGCATGTGCCATTCTCTGTGCCCGTGTCTCTGCCACCTGTGGGGCTGGGATGGGCACTGGGGACTTGCTTCCCATTTCTCCCATTAACTTCCCCCCCCCACGCCCTCCCCCCTTGCCCCCCCGCACTGATCCCAATTAAAAATAGAACCCAATTAAAAAGGAACCTGGCTGCCGCCCCCCTGGCAGGGTGAAAATGGAGCCGAACTGGAGTGGGGACATGCTGCAGAGGCTCCGGAGCCAGGGGAACGTGAGGAGGGCAGGTGATGGGGTAAAGCCCCTCGTGGGGAGGGTTTAGGTCTGTCAGCTCTGGGAGGTGCAGCCAGAGCCCCACAGCTGCGGTACCGGAGAGAGAAGATGGCTCCAAAGGGAAGTGGAATATGCTCCGGCACACGTCTGGTGCCGGGGGGTTTGAGCGGAGCCGGGGCTCAGGTAGGATATGAGGAGGGGGCAGTGATCTTGGGGCTGTGCTGGGGACATCCTCGGGTGCTGACGTGGGTGATCCCTGAAATGCTGCTGGGAAAGACTACAAGGCTTCAGCCCTTCAGGGATGAGGCTCGGGCATTGCCGCTGGCCCCTGGGGTCTCGGACAGCACTTGGTTGTGTGACACCCCTAAAACTGGGTAAGGCCATGGCACCTTTATTCTCAGCTGGAGGCTCTGGAAGGGTATCCCGCTGGGAGGAGATCCCCCCGGATGGATCCGAGGGTCCAGGATAGGAGAGTAGGGGGATGTGATGCTTCTGGGGAACAGGATGGGGTAACGTGGGTAACGTGATGGCTCTGGGGAGTGGCACAGGGGAGCGGGGTGATGTGATGGACTGGGGAATGGGAATTCTGGGGAGTAGGGGATGCAGGCAGTAGAGGAGCTTTTTGGGATATTTCACACTGTCCCCCTGGCTGAACCCCACCGAGCACCATACCCTAATTGTGGGGCAGAGCCATGGCCCCTCCTGCCCGTGGCCTCGCGTGGGCGAGGGGCCGAGCGGGGGGGCCTTCCCTCCGCCGGAGCAGGCAGCCAGCGTGTCCCGGTCCCTGAGCGCCGGCATGAAAGGACCATTGTCCCAGGCTGGGCAGCCGTGAGGGCTGGCCATGGACACCCCACGTCCCCTCTGTGTCCCCAAACCCTCCCACTCTCCTTCTTACCTCCCACCAAGACCTTGGGAATTGTGTGGGGAGGCAAGAACCCCACACGCAACCCATTTATTATTTTTTTGGGGAAAGTCCTGGCAGTCTTCCCCTTGAATCCTGTTTCCATGAGGCAGCCAAAGCTCCGTGCCGGGAACAAGCCTGGGCCTGGCAAGGGGGGCCCTGAGTGCCCCCGCCCCGGGAAGCGCCCCGGCATCCTCTGGGAGCCGCCGCTGCCACCAGACAGAGGTACTGGGTGCTCCAGGGGGGCTGGAGGGGAAACGCCAGCTTGGGGGGGCGGGAGGGGCACTCCACCTCCTCAGCCGCGGTTTNGCACTCATGCCCCGGATTAACCCCAGTATGCCCCAGCTCTGCCCCAGTACTCCCCAGCCAAATTCCAGTATGCCCCAGCTCGCTCTCAGCACACCTTAGCTCAACTGCAATATGCTCCAGCTCACCCCCAGAACACCCCACCGCAATCCCAGTAGATCCCAGCTCAACCACGGCTCAATTCCAGTATGCTCCAGCTTCCCCCCAGCAGACCACAGTTCACTCCTGGCAGACTCCAGCTCACCCCCAGCACACCTGAGTTCAATCCCAGCTCAACCCCAGCACACTCCACTTGAACCCTGCTATTCCCTAGTCACCCCCCAGCTGCCCCAAGCAGACCCCAACTCATTCCCAGCACAGCCCTGCTGAACCTCAGTATACCCCAGTTCAGCTCAGCACATCCCAGCTCAAACCCAGTTCATCCTGGTTTAAATCCCAGTACTCCCCAGCTCCCCCCAGCACATCCCAGCTCCTCCCCAGTATATTCCAATTCACCCCAACACATCCCAGCTTAATACCAGCACGTCTCAGCTTAACCCCGGTTTAACCCCAGCCTTCCCAGTTCACTTCCAGTATATCCCAGCTTCCCTAAGCAGACCCCAGCTCAGCCCCAGTGTAACCCAGCTCAGTCCCAGTCTCCAGGGGGCCCTGGCATTGCTGATAGCCCTCATTCCTGTGCCACTGCAGGGGTCCTACTGCCTGGTTGGGACATGTTGGGGGATGCTGGGGACATGGTGGTGCTGCCGATGCCAGGGGTGAAGCTGGGAAAAGGGGACCCTGAGGGCCCAGCTGGCAGATTTGTTTTCTGCTGGGGCCCTGGCAAATCCCCGTTCACAGCCAAACAACAGCGTCAGCTGTGGCTGTGCCAGGGCCCCTGCCAGCAGTGCCTGAGCCACACCAACCACCACCAATAGCACCCAGATGCTGGGTGATGCTGGTAGTGGGCTTCCCTTGCTCTGCTCTTCCTCTTCCTTGCTGCTTCCCAGTCTGTCTGGCAAGGCCTGGAGCTTTACCAGTGCTGTGAAGCTGGAACTGGGATGGCGGTTGCTTTGTCCTCCAGTAATGGCAAGCTGGTTCCATGGGACACCCTTACACTGCTGGGGCCATCAGGTTGGTGTTTGGGGTGCCCAGGGGCTGCACCTGCACAGGGGTTTCCTAGGTATAGCACCATTGCAGGGGCAGCAATTTTAATTTGTGGATTCAGCCCAAAAAGCCAGTTTTTGGAGGCACAGAGCTGAGTGCTGGAGGCAGGTGGCTGTTCTGGGGTGCTGGGAGGAGGGTGGCAAGGAAAGCTCCTCCAAGAGCTGCCGGTGGTTTTCTGGGGGTGCTCCAGCAGCTACTGGGAATGACTTGTTATGGGCCTTAGCCCATGACAGGGATAGGGATATTTAGAGCAATATTGGGAACGTGTTTGCTTCCAGAATTTAGAAAGCCCCAGAACGGGGTGAGCCCTTGGGATTTTGGGGGTGTCTCGGGGGAGGCAGGGAGTGATGCTCCCACCTGCAGGAAGTGATGCAGCTCCTGTGGCAGGACTCTGTGGCTGTGGGGGGGTTGATGCTTGGGGAAGCTTTGCAGATGGGCCCTCCAAATCTACGGGAGAGCAGGGGGCTGGCTGTGTAGAAAGGCTTTTGCAAAGTGGGGGTGGGTGCCTGCAGTTGGCGGTCCCTGTACTTCTGTCCCTGCTGCAGCATCCCCTGGCTCAGCTTGGCTTGTCTGCAGTGCTGGGGTGGCCAGGGGGATCCAGGGGGTGGCCCTGGTATGGTGTGACACTGCTGTTGGGGACAGAGCCTGTGCATGGGGTAGTTTTGCATCCCAATGAGCATGAAGAGGTGGTGGGAAGGCGTCACGGCTGGCAAAGGGGACACTCCATCCACAGCTGGAGGGATCACCCCTTTCCCATGAGACTTTCACTTCCCACTTATGGGAAAGTGAAACGGGCCCACATGGTTTCAGTGCTGGGTGCTGGGTGAGGGGGCTGACTTCCCATGGAGGAAGGAGGTGCTGTGCTTCGCAGGGGGACCCATCAGGGACCCATCCTCTGCAGCTGGGCTGTTGGCACAGCCCCCCCACAGCACTGTCAGACCCTGGGACATCGGGGCTCCTGTGGGGTGGCTGTGCACGTGAGGTTTGGCTTCCTGACCTAGTTTCCTGGCAGCTTCCAAAAAGTGTGTCAGGAGCTGAGAGCATTCCAGTGGCACTCAGTGGGTAGTGACAGCATTGCCAGATGTATTTACCCCTTTTCTGGCTGGATTTGACCATTTCTGTTCGGGTTTACCCCTTTCTTGACTGGATTTGCTCATTTCTGGCTGTATTTGCCCCTTTTCTGGCTAGATTTGCGAGGCAAGCAGCAATGCTCTGGAAGGGAATGCCAGGAAACTCGTCTGTTTGTTGGTGCCACAGCCTGGGACATGTTTCACCTTCCCAGGTTTTACTTCCAGGGGGGAGGGGGAATGCAGGTGGGACCTTGGGGAAACAAGGAACCCCCAGTTTTCCTGCCCCCTTGTCCCAGACTTCTCACCCACCTCATCACTGCCCACCCACCACCTCTATGCACACCCCCTATCTCCACACAGAGCCGGCTCAGGGCAGTTCCCATGTCGGGGCACACCCGGGTGTGTGTGTGAGCCCTCAGGCCCCTGAGCAGGGGGCCGGGCACCCTCTGGCTGCTCCACACGAACCACCTGGAAATGGCAACTCGTGGCAGAGGGAGGAGGCTGCAGAGAAGCAATTCCACCCCTGGGTTGTGACTCTGCAAGCCTGAACTCGATCCCTGAACAGCGCCTGGGAGGTTTGAATATCATTTGCAGTTTTTTTGGCTGAGAAGATCTTGAAAATGAAAAAGCTTCACCCTCCCAGGAAAGACCTTGGGTGCTGCTGCGCAGATGGGCACCCGCTCAGGTGGAGTGTGGAGGGTTTGGGTGGGAGGGGGTCTGTGGAGTGCTGGGGGCTGTCCTGGGACCCTTTGTTTGCTGTGGGGTATTCGCTGCTTGCTGAGGATTCTGCTTGGGCAGTTTCGGGGTGAGGATGTGGTGCTTTCGATTCCCAGATGGGCCGAGAATCTGCGGTAGCCCTGGCAGGTCTGTTGGGGACATCAGGTTCACCCCCTTGATCCAGCAGGGACATTGGGGACATTGGCCTCATTCGGGCTGGCCATGGCCTCTGGCTGAGGATCTTTCCTTAATTTAGGCAGGAAAGGGTAAAAATCCCTGTGGTGTGAGCCTGGTTGCCCAGTGCTGCTGGAGCATGGGGTGGCTGAGGAACCCCCTTCCCACTGGTGGCCAGCCCTGTTCCCACAGGTCCTTCCGCCACCGGGCTTGGTCCCCTGTGCCCACGGGAACCCTGGTGGGTAACAGCTTACTGCCCTCCCTGCGATCCATAGGGGTCCTGGGGTGGTGGGACATGGCAGCCACCTGCCTGCTCGTCCCTTTCTGTCCAGTGGCCAGAGCTCGGCTTGTCCTGCTGCCCCACAACGCCCCGTCCTTGGTTCCTGCTGCAGTACTGGTGAGCTCTCACTTCCCCGAGATCACCCTGCCTGGCTCTTCCTTCCTCTCCTGCTGAAAGCCCTGCCCCGTCCTTGTGTCAGCCAGGGCTCAAACGGCCTCAGGATCCGGCCTTCTCGTCCCCCATGGCGGCTGTGGTCGCTGCATCACCGCACTGAGGCCTCACAGTTCTGCCGGGGCCTGGGGCGGCTATTGCACCACATCCCAGCTCAGAACTCTGCTCGGCTTTCCGGAAGGTTCCCATTGCTGAGGTGGCGTTTGAGGAAGTCCCGGGGCAGGCAGAGACCCTTTGGCAAACCTCCACTGCACCAGCTGGACCACAGGCAGGCCGGCCACCTCCTTCTGCTGAGCCGAGGGACCATGTGTTGGTAATTAGCTCTCCTTGATTAATGAGCCCACAGACCTGGGGAAGGGGAACATGGGGTGCCGGCAGGGTTTGCCTACATTGGAGGAGGAATTGCAATGGGAACTAGATCCATCAAATGGGTGCTAGACACCCGACAGGGCTCCTGTGCTGGATTTTCCTGGCTCCTGGCCACTATCCTGGGTGCCATCAAAGGGACAGGCAGGGAAGAGCTGTGGGATGGCCACTACTTTACTGCCTAGTGCTTGGGTGCTGAGTGCAGCTCTGTCACTGACATACTGATGGCCCTGGTCACACTACTTGATCCCCGGAATCTCATTAGGGGTAACGATTATTACCTGGGGGAAGCTGGAGCCAGTGAAGGGAGCATGCTTGCCTGTCACTCCCTGTCAGAGCCCATAGCCTCCCCATGGCATACGCAGCTCCTTAATTGAACAAGCCCAGCCCTCACTAGTGCCCCACCTGAGGGTTGGGAAAGCCATGGCCCTGAGAGCAGTAGTGGGATGCAGTGGGTGAAGGGTGGGCACGCCCCTGCAGCACGGGGGGCTCCTCCCTGTGCCAGGATGCTCAGCTCTGCTGGGGGAAGAGGTGCATCCTAAACCCTCTGTTGAGTTGAAGGCATCTGAGGTGGGCTGGGGTGGCTGTGGGAGCCCCCCAAAAAAGCAGCCAGCACCCAAGTTTGGGGGTAGAGGGGCTTGCTGAGCCCCTTGGACCAGACAAAGGGGACTAGCACCAGGCACCCCCAGATCCTTCATCCCCAGCACTTGGAGAGTGAGGGCTGTGTGGGTTTGGGATGGGGCTGAGGGGTCTGGTCCTCATGTATTTTGGCATCCTGGCTTATCCCCCCAGAGCACCAGCGTCACGGTGCTGGGGTGCTGGCAGCCCTCACCATTCCCTCCTCACGCCACTTGTCCAGCCTTTAAGTCTCTTACAAAACAGCCCCTGTGGTGTTGCCTAATCCCGGGGAGGAATGCGGTGGGTCAGCACCAGGAGGATTTGGGCTGGGCAGGGGCCACAGCCAGGGTTACCCCTGATTCCCAGCAGCCAGCTGGGTTACTGCGTCTCCCTGTGTTGATTTTGCTTCTGGAATATCGTCATCTCGTTTAGCACTGAGGTTAAATGATTAATGATTGAAGGAGGGAACCTAGCGAGCGTCTGATGAATGATTTACTTGGTGAGGGCAAAGGGCCTGACAGCGCCGGGGAGCTGCCAGCCCAGCACACCGGGGACCCTGCACTTCCCTTGGTGGGGTTTTGTCCCCATCCCTGTCCCTGGTGAGCAACAAAGAGAGCCCTCAGCCACCCCAGATAGTGCTGGGACAGTGCCAGTGGTGAGTGCTGGTGCAGCTGTCCCTTCCTGATAGGTCTGTCCCACCACTGCGTCGATGTCCCGGCACAGCACTGGGGATGTTGGCACTGGGTGTCAATGGGTGACACTGGTGGTGACTCCTTGGCTCTAGCCAGGAGGGGGGACGTTTGTGGGAGCCCCATACTGGTGTCACCGTGTTTCCCTCTGCTCCTCCATGGTGTTTTGCCTCTGCAGGCAGTGCCCAGCTGGGGTTGAGCCTGCCTGTGTTGGTGTCACTGGGATCTGGTCACAGCAATGTCACCCAGCACCATCACTTATCCATTTTCAATAATAGTTGAGGGCTTTCTAGGTGTGGAGGTGGGAGAGAGAATTTTATTCTGATTCAGGGGTTTTTGTGCTGCTGGTTGGGATTGCTGGGACCAGTGGGAAGGTCCTGGGTACTGCTGGTTTCTCTGGTGCTGCTGATTTCTCTGGTGCTGCCAGCAAGGAGCCAAAGGGGTCAGCCAGCCCTGCGTCCCCTTGCTCCTTCCTTGGACACTTGGTCCTTGGAGCCTGGAGCAAAGCCAAACTGTTCCAGGAAGTGCCAGGGAAGTGGCAGTGTGGCCAGATCCCAGCAGCACCACTGGGATGCTGGTGTCTGGAGGTGTAGGAGTCACCGGCTGTGGGGACCCCTACACCTCATGGGGACCCCATGGTGCCTCAGGCTTGGCAGTGTCCAGTTAGTGCTGGGTCGAGGATGAGCCTTGCTCAGCTGTGCACTTTGCACCGAAACCGCAAGTGCTGCTGAGTGCTGGGACCTGCCTGAGTCACAGAAAATGTGACTCTGACGGCAGATCAGACCGACCTATTTACGGCTCCAGGAAATCCTCTGGATCCTTCTTAGCAGGTCTAAAAAAACCTCCAGCAAACCCAAAATAAGATGGTGCCGGGGTCACTAGCAGTGCTGTGTGCCGGCATGACGGGATCTGCCTCCTGCCTGGAGCCAGCCGAGGCCGTGATGCTGGTGGGTGGGAAGGGCAGGGTATTCCATCTGCTGCTTGTTGGGATAAAAGGGATTTGCCCCGCCAACAGCTATGGTGTGGGATGGGTGTTCTGCTGCAGGAGCTGGGACACCAAGCGAGCCCCCATGTCCCAAGCTCTGGGTGCCACAAGGGCACTCTGCTAGGTGTGTGCACCAAGGGTGCTGCACAAGTGCTCTGCCAGCACCCCAGGGTGCCATGCTGGAGCAATGCCAAGGACAGACAGGGCTCTGGAGCTGGGAGCAATGCCGTGGTGGGCATATGGTCTGTGAGGAGGGGTTTGGTGCGGTTTGGGCTGGGGGCTCCAGCGGCAGTACCCTGCCACTGCTGTGACGGGGACAGCCCGGAAGAGGGGACAGCCTTCTGGATCCAACTGTCCATGTCACTCCATCCTGGCTTGCTGCTGTAAACTGGGGAGCTGCATCCTGGAGGGTGCCAGCCCTGAGCTGCAGCCAACATCTCCCCTGCCCTTGAATCAGGCATATTCAGGTATATTCCCTGATTATCCACAATGTGGGACCCCTTCCCCCACTGCTCTGTCCTCCAGCCCAAATGTCACCTCCTGGGACCATGCTGAGGCCCCATGGTGCCTTCACCTCTAAGGGGATGGCCTCTATGTTTCAAGGCCTAAACCAGGACCCTCCAGCATTTCCACATCCCTGCAGCCCCCCAGTTCAGGATTGGGTGATCCTGGGGACACAGCGTGGTTGGTTGGAGGCCATAGGAAAACCAAGTGGCTTCACTGGGAATGTTGGTTTTGGGACCTCAGGCTTCAACTGGTGTGTGTTTTGGGACTGATCCTGATCCTGTTGTCTCTATTCCCAGGTCCTGATGTCATCCTGAGCCTTGCTGGCAACGGGAGATGCACTGAGTGGTGCAGGTTTCTGTGGCCAGCCCCCTGCTATGGAGGAAGAAGGGTCTCTGCCAGTGGCCGCCTGGCTGTCTGCCCTCCACCTCGACCAGTATGTGGAGAGCTTCCAGCAAAGCGAGCTGTGGTCAGTGTGGGACTGCCGGGCTCTGACGGACGAGGGGCTCACCCGCCTCGGGGTGCTGCTGCCCGGCCACCGCCGCCGCATCCTCCTGGGGTTGCAGAAAGCCTTTGCTGAGAGCCCGCTGCCCACCAGGACTCAGCAGCCCCCTGCCAGTAAACCTGTCCCCATGAAACGCCACATCTTCCGCCTGAGCACTGCAGCAGGCCCAGAGCAGCTGGAGCCCCCGTGCCTGCCAGTGCCCAGTGGGACCCCGCTGCTGGAGCCGGAGCGGGGTGCAAGCTTCACCCAGCTGCCCCCACCCATCCCACCCAGGGTGGGCTGCCGCCCCCCCCTCAAATTCTCGCCATCACTATCGGGGGGCAGCCCCGAGCCCTGCCCTCTGCCCTGCAGCCGTCTCCCAGCCCTGGAGGACCCCTCACAGCCAGCCCTTGGGGAGAAGCCCCCTGCCGACAGCCAGGCGAGACCCCCACTGCCACCGCTGCCAGCCAAGAGGCACCAACTGGAAACCAAGTGCCAGAGCCTGAAGGGCCCCCCACTGCCCGAGCGCCCCCCCGTGCTCCCCCCCAGGGCTGTGTCCCACAGGAGGTAAGGGGTGGCAGGGGCATGGGCTTGGGGATGCCCAAAGGTGGCAGGGTCTGTGTGGGCGGCTACTGTGATGTGGGTGGGACCCTCGGGGTCACGGCATGGGTTGCCTGGGGTATCTACACCCTCCCCAGACCTTAGCACATCTCCTGGGAGTACCCCCACCCCAGTGCTCAGCACAACCCCTGGGGGTACCCCTGCCCCAGGCCACAGCACATTTCCCAGGACTGCCAGCACCAGGGGGGGGGACTGAGATATTTATTTTGGCTGTGGCTCGATGTATTCACCCTAATCACCCCAGTCACCCAGGTCATCCCAGCCTGGCATGGGCTGGGGCGCAGTCCCTGCAACAATGCAGAGCCCTGCCTTGCCCACACCTGCAATGTAGGCAGTGCTGAAGTCTGAGGAACTCTTCACACCAGTGGGTGCAACACAGTAAACTGCAGCGCAGAGGGAGCGTGGGGCAAAGCTGCTGCCAGCTGCTGTTGCCAGATGACATGGGAGCATTTTGGGGACAGTAGCGCTTGCAGCCCCCCCTTTGATGTCCCAAGCCCCCCAGTGCACTGCCAAATCCTGCAGAGCACAGGCAGATGTGGAGTGAGGACTGGGAGTGCAGTTTGGAGGGGGCAGAGGAGCTCCTGGGTGCCAGAGCCCTCCCAGGGTGAGGTGGGGGAATGTCAGCAAGCCTGTGTGCCACCCCGCTGCCCCCCGGGGGGGAGTCCTCCCCCACAACCTCCCCAGGACCCACAGACTTCCTAGCACTCTAAAGGATATGTTCCTGGAGCTAGAGTGTCTAGCTGGTCCCTTGAGGGGGGGTCCTGGGAATGGGGTTGGGTTTGTCCTGAGTGATGGTGCTGGATGGAACCCCATGTGTAGTCAGGATGAGAATGGGAGGGCTGGTGGCTGGGCCCCCCCTCCAGCTTCCCATCCCTGTACCCCAGTGGGCTTCTTGTGGTAAGGTGGGTGGAGGTGATCCCTCTGACTGTGCTCTGACCCCTACCTGGTGCTGATAAAGCAGGGAGTGGGCTGGGATGCTGAGCTGGGGAGGGGGCTCAGGCAGCTGATATGGGGGGCTGGCATGCCATGGGGTGGGCAGCACCTGTCCCTGCGGTTCGTTGGACTCTGGATCAACAGTGTCCATTCTGGCACCCCAGGAACTGTTCCCACCACTGCATTTCTGCACCGAGATAGTCACCCAAATCCTCCTGGAGCCACTCTCCATCCTGCCCTGGCCAGGAGGCTACCCGGGCCTGATGAGGCCAATGGCTGTCACTCTGGTGCAAGCTGTGCTGGTTTGGTGCTGGACGTGCCGTGGGTTTGGTACCTGCCGTGCGGGTTTGGTGCCGGCTGTGCCGTGGGTTTAGTGCCGTCCGTGCCGGGTGTTTGGTGCCAGCCGTGCCAGAGTTCTGGTGCTGGCCGTGCTGAGGGTTCGGTGCCGGCCATGCTGCTGCTCCGGCCAGCTCAGGAAGTTTTGCTGCAGCGCAGGAAGTGCCGGGGCGAGAAGCTCCGCTCCCCGCCGGCCTCCCCCAGCCCTCCCCGTGCTGCCGATCGGTCCCACCGCCGTCCCTGTCACCTGCCCAGGTAGGGGGGCACGGCTGGCACGGTGCCAGGCGCGCCGTACAGGGGCAGGCGGCGGGGGCCGGGGCGGAGGGGTTTTTGGGATGGGATCTAGCGCTGCCGGCACTACCGGGTGCGAGTCTCGCTCTGCCGGCTCCCGCGGGTGTTTCCTGCCCTGACCTGTGTGCCCGCAGGCATTGTTGGTCTCCAGTTCCTGCTTCCCCCGCGGACGGGTGCTCTGCCGCGGAGCAGGCGCTGCCCACCCAGCACGGCACCCCGAAGGCTGTGCGCTGGAACTCGGGGGCTGGGATTGTGGTCTGGAGCTGCCCTGGGGGGTCTGGGGGTGCATCAGCGTCCCTTGGGAGCTGCATGCCGGACCCTCCATCAGGAGGGGATGGGGCGAGGCAGTGGCTGAACAGCACTCCCAGGACACAAGGGTGCTCCAGTGGCTTGGGCCCTGGGGGGTTCACCGTGGGAGAGCCCTGGGGGCTGTGCCAGTGTGGGACAGGTGGGTGGCCATAGGGCCCTGGCACCTGGTGGGCCATGATGCAGACGTAACATAGATTACATTACATGTATGTGTTGGTGCTTGGCAGTGACAGAAGGGAATATGTATGGGCATATATATGTGTAGATGGGTGTATATGTTTATATATGTATTTCTCACATAGATCTTGATGCTGTAGTGAATATATACAGGAGTTTATCTGTGCATCTATATATATGTTCTATGTGTATTATATGGATATATTGGGGAGTTCAGGACTAACCAGTTGAACCCCAAAACACATCTCAAAAGTCACTTTAATTGTACGACCACTGATATATTGGCTATAAGTGAGTTCTTGTTATTGAGAGCATTTTAAAAATAAAGAGCTCTGATCTCCTAAGAAATTTTTCCCTCTGAGAGTGGTGAGCTCTGGCACAGTCTGCCCAGAGAAGCTGTGGCTTCCCCATCCCTGGAAGTGTTCAAAGCCAGGTTGGATGGGGCTTAGAATAACATGGGGTTGTAGGCGTCCTTGCCCATGGCATGAGATAAGCTTTAAAGTCCTTTCCCAACCAAACCATTCCATGATTCTATGACTCTTTCGCCAGTGCCGGTGCCTGGCCATGCCCGTGGATGGAGGAGGTGCCGTGGTGCAGGACAGCTGGCACGGACAAGGGGTGCATTCAGGAGGATGAGGGTATGAGTCACCCTGTGGCGGATGTTGGGTCCTGGCTCTGCGTGTGGGGCAGCATGTGCTGGGAGCTGGGGAAGCTACCCACACTGGGGCTCCCTGGAGTGATGGCTGAGGTACCCTGCACTGGGTCAGAGGGAGCTCCACAGCCCCAGGGTGCTGCTGTTGGCCCCAAACCCATCTCCTGCCCCCATGGGAGGACCTGATGTGGGTGCCTGCAGCCAGTGAGCACGAAAGGCCTGGGGGGTGGGGGGGATACTGCTCAAGGACCAACAACAGTGGGGAATCCTGGCCCATGTTGGGGCTGATGGTTGCTCATGTCTGGATGATCCTTGCCCATGCTGGGGTGATGCCCAGATCAGGGTGATGTTTGCCCAGGTCTGGATGGTACTCACCCAGATTAGGGTGATGCTCGCTGCATCCAGGCTGGAGCTGGGCTCTTTGCCAGCAGCTGTGAGGCAGCTGCATTGGTCTGGCCCTGTCTCTGGGTGGGGGTGAGCCCCCACCATAACCTGTTGTGGAGGTGGGAGTGCCCACAGGGGCGGTACCTCTGAGCATGAGGGCTGAGGAAGAGCCAGAGCACCCCTGTGCATGCAGACAGCCCAGGAGCAGAGCAAGAGACCTGGGTATTTCTGGGGTGACGCCACCCACCCATGTCCCCTCGCTTCCGGCTGTGCTGCTGTGGTCCCTGGCGCTTCCTCCTAGCTGCTTGCAGAGCCATATTGTGGTTTCCTCCAGGCCATGTTCACCTCGGGGTTCTCACCATCCCCCCAAACCCTGGGCCACCCCAAGCACCCCTCTGCTAGGAGGTGATAGGATCATCCCAGCCCTGCTGGGTGTGGGATGTATTGAGATACTACCTCCCACAGGTTGATGGCAGTAACTGTTTAACACCGGGAGCTCTCTCTCACAAGTTCTGGACTTGATGCCCCCCTCTCAATGCCAGGAGCAGGGCTGTGAACCCCCCAGTTTTGGCCACTGATGGCTCAGACCTAGACACCCCCCAGAGGGTCCCATGAGCAGTGGATGCTCATGTCTGCACCCTGATCATGGTTGTCAGTGAGAGGGGCAACCCCTCTCCATGCCCAGGGGATGGTCTAGGGATTAGAGCAGCCCCTTGAACAGCTGGTGGGGGAAGGGGGGTTGTAGAAAGTGATGTCCAAGGAAGTGATGACAGAAGACTCCTTTTTGGAGGGCTGGGTGAGCTGGGCAGGGGTGGTGGCCTGGGCAGAGGTTTGGCTTTGGGGTGGTGCCTGTGGGAGAGCAGCCCTTTCTGCCCCCCTTAGAAGAGAGGTCTAGGTAAGGGACAGTAGATAAGGTGCTGCTTGGATAAGGGACAGCACATGAGGCACTGGTTTGCCACTTCTCTAATGGCAGAGGTGGCACCGGCAGACCCTGCCTGGAGCAGGACTGGCATCCTTTGGGCATGGCTGCATGGGGGGCCAGGGGGTGCAGGGGGTGATGGGGAACCCACACTACCCCATGGAGCCATGGGGGGACATGAGGCCCAGGGATGCTACAGCAGCAGATGATGACATGGAGAGCAGGCAGACCAGTGGGGAGGGTGTTTTGGGGAACTGGGGTGTGATGTGTGCCTGAGCTCTGTGGGTGCCCATCCTGCTGGTCCCTGGGATGGTGGGGCTGGGGGCTGGACAGGACTGGGGCTGGGCCAGAAACCCTCCTGAGAAGTCCCCATCCAGGAGACGGGGGTTGTCCTGGCCTGAGGCTTGTCACCTCACTGCTGGCCATGGGGTTCATGCTGCAGCCCCCCAGCCGCAGCCCAGGGGGCAAACACCATCCTGGGTGGCTGCACAGATGCAGATCCCAGCCAGGCTCTTGCTGGAGGCTCTGTGGCTTGTGCACTGTCACCTCCACGTCTCTGGGTCCCTGCACACCTGGGTGCCCCAGCAGCTCCTGCCTGGTGGTGTTGGGATCAATGCTGCTGGGCTCCCCTGCCCACACTCCCCTGACTATGCTCCCCGCCTTCCCTGCCAGCATTCCCTAATGTATGGATGGTTGTGGCTGGTTCCCATGGAAATAACTGCTGAGAAATGAGGTCAGGCTGACCCAGGGAGAGCCAGCACTCCTGTCCTCCCCTGCTTCCTGCTCCAGCCAGGGAGAAGTTTCTTCTCCAGCTCACCCCAAGCTACGGGAAAGCTCTTGTGCTTGAGCCATGGTGCTGGGAGGCACATCCCCAGAAACCATGGGGTACTGATGGCAGTCTTGGCCATGGAATCACAGCATGGTTTGGATGGATGGGACCTTAAAGCTTATCTAGTTACACCCCCCTGCCAAGGGCAGGGACACCTCCCACAAGACCAGGTTGCTCCGAGTCCCGTCCAACCCAGCCTTGAACATTTCCAAGCATGGGGCAGTCACAGCTTCTCTTGACAACCTGTGCCAGGGCCTCACCACCCTCAGATGGAAGAACTTCCCAATATCCAGTCTAACCAGCTGTTCCTTCTTGTGGCTGCGGTGGGAGGTAGCTGGGGCAAGGATGGGGATGGTGCCAGCATGCAGGTTCCCTGGGGCTCACCTACCTGGGGCTTGGGGTGGAAATTCTGCCCACTACCTCTGCCCTCTCCCTGGATTCAGGGATGCTCCAAATGTGCCTTGTATTTTTATACCCTGGAGAAACTTCTTAATTTCCTGCCCTTGAAAACACCATTAACCCAGAGGTTTCTATTGATGGTCCATCACCTTTGAGTCTCAGGAAGGCAGGAAGCAAGGAACAGGAGGTAGGAGTGGCTGAGCCCAGCTGCTCAGGGGCTCTGTGGGGAGGAGGACAGTCCCCATGGTCCCTCTCCCCACTGGTCAAGGTTTTGGGGCTGGGGGCATGGCTCACTGACCCAGGAGAAGCTCCATTTCCAGGAGTTCTTGCTACCGTAGCAGCCGCCCTGGATCTCCAGTGTCCACCCCACTATAAGGAATGGCACAGAGCATCCCTAGGACCCCCATTCTGCTAAGGGAACCCTGTGGCCACCTGCAAACCAGCTAAGGAAGTGGCTCTGCCATTGCTTAGACTGGAGGAAAGGAAACAACCTGCTCTGGGATGTGGCTTCAAGGCTGCGGGTGGCTTGGGGTGTCCCAGAGCCAGATAAGGATCCTGAGCCATGGAGCACACACAGGAGAGTGAGGTTGGATGCCAGGAAAACATTTCCAGGCTAGAAAAGTAGTCATATAACCCAAGAACAAGAAAAGCTTTGCTGTGGAATCTTAGGCATTGGTTTGTGGGTTTGGGTCTGCTGGGGTTTGGTCCCTTTTGGGGGTCCTTTGTGATCCCCCCTGCAGGTGTATCAGGGTTGGGAAGTGGGGCAGGGGCTGGCATAAGGCAGTGCTTGCTGCTCTCTCCCACAGCATCCCTGCCAAAGAGGAGGTCCCAATCACTGAAAGAGCACCTGGTGTCACCCTGTCCCCCCTGTTTCCCTTGCCTCACACGAAGACACCAGCCCTGACGCCACCAGCGCTGCCCTCCAAAGCCACCCTTCCCTTCGTGCCAGAGTTCGGTGAGTGCAAGTAACTGACAAGTTAACTAACTTCAGTCTTCCCCTGTCACAAATCTTCCCTTGGGATATTTGGCTGCCAATCCATCAGCATCTGTCCCACAGGTGCTGTGCCTTCCTTCCTGTCTGTTAGTTCCTCTGTCCTTGCTGGGGTCCCTTTCTTCTCTGTCCCCTTTCTTGCCTTCTGAGCTGGGGCATTTAGGGTGTGTGAGGTCTGGGCTGGGGGCTTCAGGGAAGGGATGTAAGACCTGGGTTGGGAGTTTCAGGGATGCAAGATGTTGACTGGGGTCTTGGGTGCAGCCTCTCCTAAGGCAGAGCAAAGGTTTCTGTGGGTTCTGGAAGTGCCCACACCCACTCACAGAGGAAAAGTGAACCTATCAGGGGGGTGAAATGCAAATGTCCCTGGTTCTGGGATCCCAGGACCGTGCCTTTGCATCTCCCAGCCTCTTCCTCAGGGTGTCCCTGGGGCTCAGCCAACTGCAGGGAGCAATGCTGAGTTGGGGACCCCCATGGAGGGGTGAAGGTTTGGTCTCAGGGTGCAGGCCTCGTTGGACTATAGTTCAGCTGGAATAGCTCTGCTGGAAGGAATAGGAAGGGCTGAGGTGTGTGGGGTGCTGGGTACCTCTCGAGGCCAGCAAACCTGCAGGAGGCAGCACTGGTTTAACTGGGAGCTGGGGTGTGTTTCAGAAGCTGGGAGAAGCTGTGGACGGGGAGCACATCTGTTTGTTGGGGGGTGTAGGGAGGAAAGCTGCTCCCACCCTGATGGGTTTGGGATGCAGAGTCTGCAGGGGGTTTCTGTGGTGCCAAGGTGAGCATCTACCTGCACCCCTCAACCCCCTGCAGCCTGGGAGCGTCCTCACCTGCTTCAAGGGCCCAAACACCATCATTTGGGTTTGGGTTTTGGGAGGATTCTGCTCCAGAGTCTCAGTGGGATTTGGGAGTGGGTGTCTGCCAGGGCCAGGCTGTCTGGGGCCACTTGTTCCCTGCGGTGTTACAATCCTGACCAGGATTCCTGCTGATGTGGGTGCTGGGTGAGGAGGAACCATCTCTCGCTCCCATCATCCTCTGGGATCTCATTTCCATGGTGGACAAGCTTGGGAGGTGATAAGGAATGGGTGAGGAGGGAAGGGAATTGACCCTGGAAAACAAGCTGTGGAAAAAGCCCCTGGGAACCCCCAGCTGCAGGAGCTCCCAGGCAGAGACGCGAGAGCCTGGATGAAACCATGGTGCTGGGGCTGGTGTCACCAAGTCCCCTTCTGGCGAGGCCAGGAGTGTCGTGACAGTGCTGCGAGGTGCCACTAGTGGGACTTTGCACTTTCCCAGCTCTTCCCCAAACTCCTTGATAAAACCTTTTTTGTCACAGGGATAGGGTGGTTATTTGCCAAGGGCAAAGCAAGGGGAAGCCAGCCGTGCCTGCATCCTCATCCTCCCCACAGGCTCCAGGGTAACAGGGGGAATTGGGACCCCTTGCTCCACTGCAGCTGATTCCCAGCATTTCCCTTTCCTTTGTCAGATGACTCAGACTACGAGGACTCGGCGTGGGAGGAGGAATTAGCCAGACCGACGGGGGAGATGGCCAAGGTTGGTCCCACCATGGGGCTGGGGATGGGCAGGAGCTAGCAGGGTGACTGGCCCTGGGGACAGGTACCAGCCTTGGGATGCTCCAGAGATACTAGGTAGGGCTGGAGGAGCATGCTGGCAGTAGCTAGAGAGGGGGTTCTGCCTCACTGAGCAACCACTGGGTCTCCCATAGGTCTCTAGGGAGTACCCCCTGGGTCTCCCATGGGGGCTGGAACCCCAGAGCTGGAACTGGGTCCTTCAGTGTTCTCGGGAAGTACCTACCAGGTCTTTCAGCGGTGCTGGAACTCGAGGGTCCCTGGGGAGCACCCACCAGGTCTTACCCCAGTGTCCCCAGGAAGCACTCACTGGGTCCTCTGGGGAGCACCCACAGCTGTGCAGCACCCCGGCACACTCACGTGCCCAGAGTGTGCGCTAGTAGACATCTCCAGCACTGCATCTTGAATGTAATCCCTGGATTGTGAATTTCTATCTGCCTCCCTCGCTCCCTGGGGTGGGAATGGATGGATTTGAGGAGTCCCAGCAGCTGCAGAGCCCCCTGAGCACCTGAAGCCTCCATCTGCCTTTGCTTGGGAACACCAGAGCCAAGGAGGTGATGCCAGATTTCTCATGAAGCTCTGACATTTTTAGCTGCTATAAATAACCATCCTGGTGTTCAGCTCCTCCCTTGACTGCACTTCCCTCTCTCTGCGAGCCTCAGCAAGCCTCTTCCTGGGCACCCTGGCATTGTTTAGCTGGCGATGGGCTGGTGACACGGCATTGTGTCCCCTCTCCTTCCATCCACCCTGCACCCTCATGGTGCAGTGGGGGCACCAAGGAGACCCCACGTGTCACCCGTGTGTCTCTGCAGGAGGATGCTGAGCCTAGGATGGGGCGACCACGGTCCCTGCGTTTCAACAGCCTCTTCAGTGAAGATGAGTTCGGCGAGGACCACCCCGATGCACCCCCTGCCAAGTATGAGCTTGGCTGCCGTGCTGTGTTCAGGGGACATGTGTGTGTGCAGCTGGTGACACACCCTGGGCATGTATGGGCAAGGGATATGTGTGCCTGTGCCAGGGGGTGTTTTTGTGTGTGGTGGGGGTAGGGGGTATGAGCACAGGCAGAGGGCTCTTGTGCATGGCAGGGCAGGTGAGTGCACAGGTCAGGGCTTCTTGTGTGTGCACGGCTCCACAGTGTGCACACACATGTGCACACGCAGGACTTGTGCACGGGAGCACATGTCAGCGTGTGTGAGCAGAGAGCAGCTCTGCAGTTGGGGCTGCGGTCATGGGCGTGACCCTATCCCCCCTCCCAGAGCTGGGACTCAGGCCTGGGCTGTCCCTGGGGCTGGGAGACATGTGGGGATCCCACTGAGGGGCTGTCCCCAGTGTCCCCGCTTGCGTACAGCTGGCCTGCATTGCCTGCGCCTCAGGGAAGGTCACAGGGAGGCTGAGGCATGCGGGGGAGCCTCAGCCCCTCCCGGGACCTGCCAGCTCTTAACCCCCTCCCTCGGCTCCTCATCCCCAGTGGTGGCAGCAGCTGGAGTGACAGGGACCCCAGCCTGCACCCGCCTGCTCCCGACGCCTTCCCTGGCAGCAGCCTCGGCCCACTCAGTGACAGCATGGAGGGCACCAGTGACACCACCCCGCTGTCACCCACCATCAGAGCAGGGTGGCTGGACAAGAACCCGCCACAGGGGTGAGTGATGTGCTGGGGGTCCCTGAGTGACATGGAAGGGTGATTGTCCCCTCCTTTTCCCACCTGTAATTCCTGCTCATGGGGGTGTACTTTTGCTTTGGTGAAAATCCATCACTAGGGGTTCCTTCCACTCCCTTCTAACCTGTGATTTAGGTTAGAACCACCGATTTTTCGTGGATGAGCCTTTCTCAGAGCAGGTGCCACCAATGGTTGTACTGACTTGGCTGAGGAGGAGGGGAGGCTGCAGCTCGAGCTTCTTCCCAGACCCTGCATCACTGGGAAAACAGCTGCCTTTCCTCTGGGGGAGCCCTGGAATAGCGGTGACCACAAGAGAAGCTGTCAGGGATGAGGTGGGGTGTCTGGGCTGACCCGTGCTTTTGGGATCGCTGGGTTTGCTGCAGGAGGAGGTGGTGATGGCCCCTATTCAATGGGATGGCAGCCCCCAACCCTGGGCTCATGGTGGCAAGTCAGAGTGGTGCAGGAGTAAATCAGGGGAACTGCTGGGCTTGTGTCTGTGTGCTCCAGGGTGAGTGAGCCAGGAGGTCATAGGCAGCTCGGTGATCCCCAGGGGTCCAGTGAACCCAGTGAGCACAACCAGCACAGTGTGCACAGGGAGCCCACTCAAAGAGCCCCTGCACAACATGAAAGGCAACGATCAAGCAGATGTGATGGATATTTGGGGGCTTCTTAATCTCGGCTCCGAGGAAGCCCTGAGGCAGCAGTTCCACCGAGGAAGAGCAGGAAGCTCAGCTGTTTTCAATAGAGCAGCCGTGTTGCTGGGGAAGTGAGAGCAGCTGGAAGGTCCCTGGGAAGCTGCTCTAGCAAACCTTTCCTGACTAAACAAGCCCTTGAGCAACCACTGTGTCCCTGCCACCGCACCAGCCCCCAGTCCCACCAGCAGGGGGACCTGGGGGTTCAGTGCTGGTAGGGGGCTGCATGGCAGGACTTGCTGAAGCTGTGTTGGAAAGGGCTTGGCTTCTCCTGCAGCCCTGATGCTACAGGGGTGGGCTGAAGAGTGTGCTGCCTTTCCCCATGGTGCGTGGTTGGTCTGCATGCTCAGCTGGGGAGGGCAAGGGGGTCTCTGGTGGGCTCTCTGCCAGTCCCAGGGTCCTGCCTCTCATCTGTATCCCCATCCTGATAGAGATGCACGGCTTCTCCCTCTGCTCAGGTGCCAATGACCCCTCCTGGAATGTGTCTCCCAGATTGAACCCTGCCTGGCTGTTAGGGGAAGCCCTTTGTTCTCAGCTCCATGTTTTCATTGGTGCCTGGAGGAAAGCATGAAGTCCCCATTGCTGTCCCCAACAGCGACATGAGGGCACAGGGAGAGGGCACAGGATCAACAGCTGGGGACTTCAAGGGCTGGCCAGGACAGGCCTCTTATTGCTGTGCAGGATAGAGGACTGGGGACATAGCACAGGAAGTAGGGCTGGGGACATGGCGCCAGATTGAGGATTGGGGACACAGGGCAGAATGGAGGACGGGGGACATTGAGGGCTGGTGACACGGCAGAATGGAGGGCTGGGGACATCGAGGGCTGGGGACATGGCACAGGATGGAGGGTTGGGGACATGGAGGGCTAGGGACACAGAGCAGGATCAATGGCGAGGTAGCCCCAGGCTCTCGGCAACTGGGGCGTGAACACGCAAGCACAATCATCCTGAGTTCAAGGGCATCCCCTCCCAGGTCCTACATCTACCAGAAGCGCTGGGTGAAGCTTGACGCTGACTACCTCCGCTATTTTGACAGTGAAAAGGTGGGTGGAGAAGATGGATCTGGGTGTTTGGGATGAAAAGGTGGCAGAGGAGCTGCCCCAGCACGGCCACCTCCCTCTGGGCATCCCAACTGGGAGACGTGGCTGTGCCAGGGAGCAGCCATGGCTGGGTGCTGGGGGTGAGATGGGGAGGCTCAGAGCCTCCTGGACACGGGAGCTGCAGCATTGGGAAGCTGAGGCCACAGACATGAGCAGCTTGTCTCCCCACTCCCTGACCCAGGATACCTACTCCAAGCGGCTCATTCCCGTCTCCTCCATCTCCCGCGTCGCCAGCGTCGGGGACCAGAAATTTGAGGTTGTCACCAACAACCGCAACTTTGTGTTCCGGGCCGAGAACGATGGTGAGTGACAGGGGTCCCTGTTCCGCAGCTGCTTTCCCTTCCCAGCCCACAGGGTGAGTCCCACTGGCTCCTGGGCCCAGGCTGGTCTTAACCCATCTTGCCTCTGGCCCCACAGCGGACCGCAACGAGTGGATACGGACCCTGCAGCAGATTGCAGAGGAGCGGAAGAGCAAAGCTCCAGAGAGGACATTGATATCCTCAGCCACTGACAGTGCCACTGAGCTAGCTGATAAGAGTGGCTTCCTGGAGCTGCGGGGCTTTAAGCACAAGCTCTTTGTGGTGGTGGCTGGAGACAAAGTGTTCCTTTACAAGAATGCAGAGGTTGGTAGCGGGGGGGCTGTGGCGGGGGGACCCTGATGCTGTCAAGGGGGGCCCCTTCCCTTTGCACTCGCAGCCTGAGCAGAGTAGCAGTGAGCCAGGGCACCCAGGCCTGCCACCCCTCAAATGGGGACAGCACAGAAGCCACAGGGTGCTGACCTCTGAGGTGTAGCCCTCCCTCTCTGCTGCCTCTGAGCCTTGGGATCTCCCAGCAACATCACACCCACTGTAGCTGCTCCAGAGTCTGTGGTGCCCTAGGTAGCCCCAGGATGAGAGCTGGGCAGGGAAGGGGCACAGTTACCCCAGCTCCCAGGCATTGGATCCCATCATCCATCCCCCCCTCATCCCCTGCCCACCCTCCCCCACCAGGACTATCGGCTGGGGATTGGCATCACCTACATTGAGATGAATGTGGGGAATGTCAAGGAGGTGGATCGCCGGGGCTTTGACCTCACCACACCATACAGGATCTTCAGGTGAGCCCAGGGTGAGTAGGGGGTGCTGAGGGTGCTGCCCACCCCGAGCCATGGTGTATCTCACCCCCATCCCTGCTGGCAGCTTCTCTGCTGACTCGGAGCAGGAGAAGGAGGAATGGGTGGAGGCCATGCAGCAGTCCATTGCTGAGGCACTCTCCAACTCGGAGGTGGCTGAGAGGATCTGGGCAGTGGAGTCCAACCGCTTCTGTGCCGACTGCGGCTCCCCCAAACCCGACTGGGCCTCCATCAACCTCTGTGTCGTCATCTGCAAGAGATGTGCAGGTACCCGTATCCGGAGGGGCCAAATGGGGATCCCTGGGGACTCCCAGACCTTTCCCACCCCAAAATGGCTCATCTTGCTGGCAGGGGAACACCGGGGATTGGGCCCTGGCATCACCAAAGTCCGGAGCCTGAAGATGGACAGGAAGGTGTGGACTGAGGAGCTGATCGAGGTATTGCACAGACCAGTCCCAAAAAGCCCTTTCTGGGGGCGACACCCTGTTCCTTCTATATGGCAGAGCCGTGGGCTGGGGGGTGGTGGAGCACGGCAGGGCTCTTCCAGGCTGATTCCAGCGCCTCAGGGGGACACCACGGTGCGGCTCGGCTGGGGAGAGGATCCCCGGCAGCCTTTCATTCTGTCCCTGTGGAGCCCTGGCACCCAGTTCAGCCTGCCGGTGAGGACAAGCGGCACTGACGTGCCCGCGGCGCAGACAGATGGGGTGTCTTTGTCCATGGGCACATGGCTGTGGAGTGGCCGGAGGGGCTGTGGGGCCATGGCTGAGGACTGGCGTGGGGCCGACAGCAGAGCAGTCCCCGCACTGGTGTGGCCGCCGGCGCGGAGGAATGTGTCGGCGCAGCCAGGGCCGGGACTGGGTGGGCGGGGGGAGCTGGGATTCGTTTCAAGACCTAACCTGGCAGCCATTTCCCGCCGGCAGAGCCTGGCTGGCTCCGTTCTTCCCATCCATCCTGCTCAGATCCTGCATTCCTGCTTGGCGTCCCACCCGCGCAGCCCCCGCCTCCGGCATTGCCTGCTCCCCGAGCTCCCAAACGCTTCCAGCTGCTGCCTGCGGCTGCTCCCTTTCCCCTCCCCTCGCTGGGCACGCTGCCTGAAACCACCCCAGCATCCCCAGGGCCCCAGCTCGTACCGCCCCTCCTCAACCCTCGTAATCACCCATTCCACCCCTAAGAACTTCGGGCTGGTGATGTGGGTCTCCTTGAGAAAGGGCTAAACCTCTTAATGGCATTGCTCACTGTGGGTAGTGGGGTGGCAAGGGGCCACCAAAAGCACTTTGAATCTGTCCCCATGGATGCTGAGCACCACCCCACCTCCCACAGCTGCATGCTGCTTTCCAGATGTGATTTTCTGGGGCAGGAAGGGGAGCTGGCTGCTGCAGGGGCTGTCAGAAGCTGCGTGCCTGCAGTGGGTGGGTGCACCTGCACCCTGCCCACCCACACTCCCCACTCCCCCTGCACCACCCATGCTCTTCCTTCATGCCACTGTTCTCCTGGGCAGCACCCTGCCCCCATCAAAACCCCCCCACATGCCCCAGTATTGTCACACTGGCCTCTCCTTGTCCTTGTCCCCACAGCTCTTCCAGCAGTTTGGCAACATGATGGCCAACCAATTTTGGGCTGCAAATGTGCCTCCCAGTGAGGCCATTGGCCCCACCAGCGGCAGCCAGGAGAGGAGGCGCTTCCTCATCGCCAAATACCGGGAGGGCAAGTACCGCCACTACCACCCACTCTTCGGCAACCAGGAGGAGCTTGACAGGGTCAGTGGTCCCCAGGGATGGGCACCCACCTGGGGGTTCTGCCTGGGCACAAAGTGGTGCCGAGCTGGGGTTCTGTGCCCAAGCAGACTGCCCACCATCCCTCCCTGCCTGTGTCCCTGCCTGTATCCCCCCAGCCTCCATTGCACACCCTATGTCCTTACTGTGCACCCCAAGCCAAAGCCTGGGGTCTCCAGGAGGGATGAGCCAGCTGTGGGGACAGGGTAACATCTCTGCGATGAGGCATATCCAGCTTCATATCCAGGCTGGAGAGCCTTGTCCAAGATGAGATCTGCCTACCACAGCCGGGCAACCTCTCCCTGGCTTGGAAATTGTTTTGGGGTCAACCTCTGGGCTGGATGGGGCTTAGGGGAGTTGGTGCTGGGGGCACACCACAGTTGAGGCAGCTTGAAATCCCTACCCGAGAGTACCTGGCCAGCACTCCCAATCATCAGCCATGGCACCCATTCCCTGTGCTGGCTGCTGGCAGGGTGCCAGACTAGAGCGTCACACAGGGAATGTCACACAGGGAATGCCATCCTGGTGCTCTGGCTGCCAACCTTCGCCTCCCACTCTGCCATGGCTTCGCCCCTGCCATGCTTCTCCAGTGTTTGCACAAGCGGTGGGGGACACGCGGGGCCCAGCTGGCCAAGGGAATTCGCATGTGGGCTTGTTTGTTTTCCTACTCTGGCTCGGCCGGCCCGGCCCGCCCCGCTGCCGTATGACTTCACCCCGGCTCCTTAAGGGAGGGATTCGCTGCCGGCTCCAAACTTTTTCTCCCAGTTTGAGCCTCCTTTGTTCTGACCAGGCGGCTGGGAGGCGGCCGGGAGGCAGCCGGGGGTCCGGCAGCTCACTGTACTCACCCGGATCGTTTTGCTGGGGGTCTCCTCCTCCTCCTCGGTGGGAGCCTTTAGCTTCACCGCTGGATTCCTGGCTCTGCTGCAGGCTCTGTGTGCGGCTGTCACCACCAGTGACCTGGCGGAGACGCAGGCTCTGCTGTTCTGTGGGGCATCGGTGAACTGTGACACTGGGGACCCCCAGTGCCCAACACCCCTGGCCCTGGCTGAGAGAAGTGGGCAGCGGCTGCAGATGGAGTTCCTGCTCCACAACAAAACCTCAGGTAAGGGCTGACCCCCTTGAAGCTCCACCATGGGCTCACACCCACGAACAACATTCCTGGAGTTGCCGCTGGGGTGTTCTGGGGGACACAGCTGCATTTTGAGCGGGTCCCAGCTCTGTGTCCCGCCCAGCAGCTTCCTGGGCAGGAGGCTCTCCATCTGCTGGCACTGTCAAGGGAAGGGAGGGAGAGAGGGAAGAGAGGCTTTGGGGAACCCCCTGTGCCCCTGGGGGCTCAATCCCAGCTGGGAGCACAGATCTGGAGCCCCGCTGGGGATGCAGGCTGGTGTTGCACATACTGGAAGGGACAGGAGAGAGTATTCCCACACCATCCTGACATGCTGGGGACATTCCAGGCAGCTTCAAGGGACACTCCCCTGTCAGCATGCCCCTGGGATGGGAGGGCTGACCCCCTAATGACCTGTTGCATTCTGCTGGATGTGCGCCCCTGGCCCTGAACTCGACTCCAGGGGGGCTGACGGCTCAATGGGATCTGCACCCTAATGCAGGGTGAACCTCTGGCCTCGGGTGGGTGGGCAGGAACACTTGGGCAGGTGGAATGGAGGTGTGGGGGGCTGGCCACGCCTGCCAGAGCCGTCACCTCCCTCCCCAGCTTGGCAGCCAAGTCTGTGCTGCGGAAGTTGGAATTTGCCCAGGTCTGGGGCTGGCCCAGCTCTTCCTGACATGTCAGCACTAAAGGTGTCTGGGAGAGCTGCGAGGCCTCCCAGCCACACCAGTGAGCCAGAGAAATCCAAAGCTTGGGCTCATACTTGGTGCCCAAGTGTCCTGGGATTGCTGGGGTGTATGAGCCCAGCACTGTGTGAAGCAGGGCTGGACTGAGGGAGCAGGGATCTGCCTCATCCTGGATTCCCCATCTGTAGAGCTCCAGGCACCCTACACTCTGACCTGGGTGTGATTTAGGGGTGTCCCTGCATCCTATTTCTGTTTCATCTCAGAGGGAGTGGGGGTTGCCTCTTGCTGGCAAGGTGGGGAAACTGAGGCAGGGGACATGACTGTGATCAGATAAGGAGGCAGTGACAGAGCCCTGGGCTGTTATTTCAGCTGTAGGACTGTGATGCTCTGCCCTGCACCTCCTGCAGAGCAGCAGGGACCTGGGACAGCCTGGGAGGGACCTCAGTGGTGGGGGAGCTTGGTCCCCACCTCCCCACATTGTTCCCAGCTCAGTACTTAGGGAGGATTTTCTGGGAGGACTTGGGATGTGGGATTGACTCCCAGGCAGCCCTGGATTTGGGGACCAACACTGCTCCTTGCACCTCAGCTGTGCTGTGGTGGGAGCTTGGGGTGCAGCCTGTGGGATGCTCCTTGTGCTGAGATGGGGGAAACCCAGCTGCCTTGTGGGGGCTGGGGGAGGAGGGCAGCCCCCCATGACAGACTGGTCTCTGTGCTTGCAGAGCCGCCACGCCTGGAGGTGGTGGGCAGTGAGGAGAAGCCCTACTCTGTGCACCTGCCCTCCATTACCCACAATGGCTTCCTCTACAAGACCCCCTCCATGGCCAAGCCCATCAGTGAGCGGAAGGGCCTAGAAGGTACATGTGTGAGACAGGGGAAAGGGAGCTGGGAGATTCAGAGCAATTCCCCCGAGAGGGGAAATTGCACCCTCCCCTGTTCTCTCAGGCATTGAAGAGGTGGCGGGGATGTGCAGTATCACCTGGTGGCCTGGTTTGGTGGGGGTCACATCAGATGGGCACCCAGTGGGTGCTGCTGGAGCGCTCAGGCTGGTTTGGTGGGTGCCATGGGGCAGGCCAGAGCTCGGGGGGGGCTGCTCAGCACTCTCCCGTGCCATGTAGAGTTCAGCCGGAGGTGGTGCACGCTGCAGGATGGTGTGCTCAGCTACTATGAGAGCGACCGCAACGCTGTGCCCAATGGCGAGATCAGGGTGGAGGAAATCGTCTGCCTGGTGAACAACCCACTCCATGCCCATGGGTAAGGCTGCACTCCTCTGGAGCACTCCAACAGCCCCTCTGCTCCTGCAGGGCCTGGCACAGCTGCAGTGGCACCCACGAGGGGTGGCAAGAGGGGACTGTAGTCCCCAACCCCCCCAATGGCCCCTGAACCAGTGGCTTTGCAAGGATTCTGTGTAAATAATTTGCAGCCCCTTAGGAGCATCTTTCCAATCCTTTTGTAAGACCTTTGAGACCTCTTTGCAGCTGCTTTGTAATCCCTCTGTAACCCCGTCCAACTCCTTTGTAACCATTTTGTGGCCTCTGTGCAGTCCCTGTGTCCCCTGTTGGAATGTGTCTGGCAGCATAGGTATGCTGGAGTGCCTGGGGCCATGGTGGGGGGGATCCCACGTTAGATCAGCCATTGTCAGAGCCATCAGCAGCCATGCAGCAGGATGCTCCCACCCCTGGAACATCCCTGTTGCCCACCCAGCTCTATCCCACCTCTGTGGGCACCCAGGCTCCCCTTTTCCTCCCTCCTGAAGGATTGAGAGCACGTTTGAGGTGTACACCGAGGCAGATCGACTGTACCTCTTCGGGCTGGAGAGCCCTGAATCTGCTCGAGAGTGGCTCAAGTCTATTGCCAAGGTGGGATGCAGGGGCCTGGGGTGGCCCTGGGTGCTGATGGCAACTGGATGCTGATGGATTCCTCTCCTCCCTGGCTCAGTCATTTGTCCACCCCCGTGCCGAGGAGCTGCTGGCACTGGACTTTGAGCGGCTTGGCCGAATGCATTACAAGGGGGGTCTCACCCTGGAGCGTGCCCAGGAGGGCTGGTTTGCCCTGGTCGGCTCCATGCTCCATGTCTGCTCTGAGGATGGCCGTCGGCAGGAGCCTCTCCAGCTGCGCAAGCTGCAGGAGCTCTGTGAGTGCCCCTGCCCTGCTGGCAGGACCCCCTGGCTGGGAGGGAAGGCGTGTCCCCCAAACCCTGCTCTGGGGTGCACCTAGCTTTTGGTGGGTATTGCTCCTATGGAGCCCAGTGTCCCTTGAATGAGAGGGAATGCAGCTGCTATTTTTCCTCTTCATCCTCCTCCCCTTCTCCATCCTCTTCCCCATCCACGCCTGTCCCATTTGGACTGGAGCTGGACCTGTTGGCAGAGCCTCCAACAGCATGTGGGTCATGGGGAGCTGGGGCACCCCATATTCCCATAGGTGATGGGCTCCCTGCCTTCCTTTCCAGCCATCCAGGGGGACCATGAGGTTCTGGTGCTGGTGGAGAGGCGGAGGTAAGAGGGTGGGGGAGAGGGGGGGCCCCCCCAGCCAAATACCCCTCCCCCCCCAGCCAAATACCCCTTTTTGTTCTGGAGTGTCTTTACCCTCCCTGCCATGACTCTAGACCCCCAAAACTGAGTTGGGATCACCCGCAGGCCCCCAGGGCCAGCCTTCCTGGGGGTTGCAGACATGCAGTGGGGTGTGGGGGAACACCTACCCCCCTGCTGAGCCCAGGCATGCTGGCAGGACACTGTACATCCAAGGGGAGCGGAAGCTAGATTTCCTGGGCTGGGTCCACGCCATCCAGAAGGCTGCGGGCAGCTCGGGAGACACCTTGTCGGAGCAGCAGCTGACGGAGTCGGACGTCCCGCTGCTGGTGGACCGCTGCATTGACTACATCACCCAGTGCGGTATGGGTCAAGTCCTGGGGTGCTGTTTGGGACCGGAGCGTGGCATTCAGGTCACCCTGTTGTTGTGGCGTGGCGTGGCAGGCTGAGAACTCGAGGTGCTTGTGATACGTTTCCCTCCCTCCCTGAACGTCTGCTCCGGCTTTGTGGGAGGGCTCCATCTGCAGCAGGGCTTTGGCTCCAGTCGCAGGAACACCTGTGGGATGGGATACTCTGTGGCACCTGGCAGTGGTTGATGGGGAGCTGGTGGGCCAGGAGTGGGGTCTGTCTCCTGCAGAGGGGGTCTCATCCCCACTGGCTCCATCACAGGGCTGACGTCTGAGGGAATCTACCGCAAGAGCGGGCAGAACTCCAAGACCACCAGCCTTCTGGAGGCGCTGCAGCGGGACGCACGCCGCGTCCGCCTGAAAGAGGGCGAGCATCAGGTGGACGATGTGGCCAACACCCTCAAACGCTTCTTCCGTGACCTTGGGGACGGGCTCTTCACTCGGCGATGGGCTCCGGACTGGCTGTGGGCCACGGGTGAGCCCTGGGGGCTGCTTGGGGGTGGCAGGAGGAGGGGCGTGGGCTACCCAGTTCTGTGCAGCCTATTTGTCGCCTTGGGTTGGAGAAACATGTCTGGGCTCCACATGTTCCCCTGTGCCAGGGTCTCAAGTGGTGGGTGGAGAGTGGGGTGTGTTCACGCTGCCCCTGTGCAGACTCATGCTCTGGCAAGGGTGGGCTGAGCCAGGGGAGACAGCCAGATCCCCCTGCCCTTCCCTTCTGGATCCAGTCACTGGACACTGGGGATAGATGCACCCAGCAGAAAAACAGACACAGGCTACGGCCCCATGGAGCTGGGATGCTCTTGCTTCAGAGAGCTGGGATGCTCCAGTCCCATTATGCTGAGATACTCTGTTCCCATGCATCTGGGGAGATCCAGCCCTGCAGAGCTGGGATGCTGTGGCCCCATGGAGCTGGGGTGCCCTGGCCTCACAGGTCTGGGATGCTCCAGCCCCATGAAGCAAGTGTGCTCTCCCCCCATGGACCTGGGATTCTCCAGCCCTAGGATGCTCTGGCACCTTGGAACTGACAGGTTCCAGTGCCATGGAGCTGAGATGCTCTTTTCCTATTGAGCTAGGATGCTCCAGCCCCATGGAGCTGGGTTACCCTGGTCCCATGATTCTGGGATGCTTCAGCCCTGGCATGCTCCAGCTCTGCAGACCTGGGATGTTCTCTGGCCTCATGGATTTGGGGTGCTCCATCCTCACAGTGCGACAGGAGAGGGGAAGTGGTCTGCAGAAGGGATGGTGTGGCCCTGAGCCTTAATCTCTGCTTTGTGCTCCTCCATGTTCTTTCTCTCCCTCTGACAGTGCTGGAGGATGAGGAGGCAAAGGTTGGCGAGTACCGGCAGCTCCTGGCTGCCCTCCCTCCGGTGAACCGGGCCACGCTGAAGGCACTCATCAATCACCTCTTCCGGTATGGCATTGACCCGTTGGGCATCAACCTCTCCACTGTGGGATCCTGGGGGGCTCTGGGATGTGGGAGAGCCCTCATCCTTTGACTCATGTCCCCAGCAAGGAAAGGAGAGGAGTTTGGGGTCAAGCTGTTCCTGATGCCAAGCATCGTGTCCTGCATGGGGGTTGAAGGGAGGGGTCCTGGGAGGACTCTGGGGCAGGAATCTTGACAGAGTTCTCCACAGGGTCCAGTGCTTCTCTGGGGAGAACCAGATGAACACACACAACCTGGCCATTGTCTTTGGGCCCACACTCTTCCAGACGGATGGGAAGGACTACAAGGCAGGACGTGTGGTGGAGGACCTCATCAGCCACTACGTGGAGATCTTTAATGTAGGTTTACCCCTGGGTCGCAGTGTGTGGACATTCACAGGGAATACAGAGGTGGAAGGAGGAGGAAGTCAGGTGTGCTTTGTCTGCAGACATCTTGCTTTGGAGACAAGGGGAGAGAGGACCATGTCTTTTTAAACCCTGGAAACCTGAAGACTGGAGCCACAATGGTCTGGTCAGCCCTGATGGCTTCTCTTCCCTGGCAGGTCAATGACCAAGAGATGAAGAAGCAGCAGGATGAAATCACAGCCATCATGAAGATGCGGGAGGCATCATCCAGTGGAACACAGGTGGGTCCTGGACATGAGGACCTCTTCTTCTGGGGCCCCCAGTGTCTACTGTAGCATCTCCTGGACACACCCTGGGTAGAGGATGTCCACACTGGTGCGGGGGATTTTGCCCACACATGGGAAACTGTGGATTGAAGCACTTTACTGTTGCCCTCCAGCAAGCTGGGGACTTCATCTGCACTGTCTACCTGGAGGAGAAGAAGACAGAGACAGAGCAGCATGTCAAGGTGAGCGGTTGGGCAGAGGGTGAGGGTGCAGAGGGGTGCAGAGGGTGAAGAGGGGACAGGGACCCCCTCGTTGTATGTCCAAGCCTCTGTAGTGGCATGGGGACTCACGCTGAGCTAGCACCTCTGTGATGTGAGGATGGAAGGGCTCTGGGCACTGACTGATGGAGACTTGCCCCCTCCCTCTCAGATCCCAGCCACAATGACAGCTGAGGAGCTCACCTTCGAGATCCTGGACCGGCGGAAAATTGTTATGAAGGAGAAGGACTACTGGAGCTGCTTCGAAGTGAATGAGAGGGAAGAGGCAGGTTGGTGCAGGGGCATGAGGGTGGTGATGAGGGGGAGAGAGATGGAGATGGAGATGGGGATGCAGATGGGGATGAAGTTAGAGATGGGAATGAAGTGGGGATGAGGATGGAAAAAGTGATGGACATGGTGATGCAGGTGGAGTAAGGATGGGTGTGGGGATGCAGAAGCAGATGGAGATGGGAAGATATAGGGATGGGTATGAAAAATCTCGCCTTGTGATTGCACCATGGAGCAATCTGGGATGGGCTCCAGGTGCTCAGGGGAGGACAGCTGCTCACCGCATCCAGCTTGCACATGGCTGAGTACTGCAGATGGGGTGGAGTTTGGGCCAGGATGTCTGTCTGTATCCTTAGGAGGTCAAGTGACTTTGAAGCTTGATGGGGGGAGGTGTCCAGGTTCTCCAGCAACCAAAGTGAGCAGGCCTATGTTGCCCATAGGCAGCAGCAAGGGAGAGATCAACAGGAGCAGGATGAGACCCTGGTCCTGCCTGCTGGTGCCTTGAGCTCCTGCTGCCAGTGGGTGGGGGTCAGTCTCTTCTAGGTAACAAGTGACAGGACAAGAGGAAATGGCCTCAAGTTGTGCCAGGGGAGGTTTAGGTTGGATATTTGAGAAAATTCCTTCGAGGAAAGAGTTGTTCAGCCCTGGCACAGGCTGCCCGGGGCAGTGGGTGGAGTCACTGTCCCTGGAGGGATTGACATGTAGATGTGGCACATGGGGACATACTTCAGCGGCAAGACTGTGGCAGACCCTCGGGACACAAGTCTGACACTCTCTGGATGGGGACACTGCCTGAGACCTGCCTGTCCCCTGACTGACAGAGCGGCCCTTGCACTACTCGGAGAAAGTTCTGCCCATCCTGCACTGCCTGGGGACAGAGAGTTACCTGGTGGTGAAGAAGCAGATGTCCATGGAGAATATGCTCATCTACCTTGGTAAGAGGCAGGTCCATGGTCTGGACAGGGAGAGAAGGAAGGGGATGGGATGGGATGGGACGGGACGGGATGGGACACATGGGACGGGATGGGGATTGGACATGGATGGGGATGCGGAGTGGAGCGGAGGGGATGGAGAAGGGGATGGGAATGGGGAAGAGGATGGAATAGGATGGGATGGGATCCATGCAAGTAGGCACCAGCTCAGTTAGCACATGACTTGGAGGCCCCTGATGCGGTGTCATGGCCAAATGCTGTGCCCAGTGCAGTGGGGGAACTGGTCTTGCCTGCCCTGCCTGGCCTGGGAGTTGAGGGGCAGTGCCAGGGCTCTGCAGCAGCTGGAGGGCTGCCATGACAGGGGCGAGGGTCTGGCTATGCCCTCCTTGGGGGGCCTGACCCCCATGGGGGGCCAGAGCTGCTCAGGCGTGTGCCTCCAGCCAGCAGAGTGGGCGACTGCAAGCATGGCATGATGAAATTCCGGGAGGAGAGGAACCTGCTGGGGCTTGGGCTGAGCACTGGCTTCCACGATCGCTACTTCATCCTCAACCACTCTTGGCTGCGCCTCTACAAGGAAGTGCGGGTGAGCCCTGCCTCCCACCTTGGCCCTTCCCCTTCCCCGGCCCTTCCCTGCCCTGCCCTTCCCTGCCCTGCCACACTGTGACTCTGTGGGGATTCCCTGAGGACACAGGGCCCGTGTGGGCTGGCATTGCTCACGCAGTGCAGGCAGCAATGGGGTTGCCATGGCACAGGCAGTGCAGGCAGCCGTGGGCAGCGTGGGCAGCGCCAGAGCTGTCACCCAGACCTGGAGCAGATCTCAGAGCTCCTGGTCAGTGGCAGGGCTGAGGGGGGACATGCTGGCATACTGGCTGTGCAAGGACAGCCACTCCCTGCCCCCCCATTCCTGCTCGCCCTGATCTGACACTGCACCCTGGCACATCACCACTCCATCCCTATGCCCTGCCCATGGGCTCAGGGGGGCTGCAGGGAGGGGTCTCCCACCTCTGCTTTAACCCCTCTCCTCTGTTGAACAGAGCCTGAGGCAGCGGAGCCCCCTCTTGGAGAGCGTGAGTAGGGAGGGGAATGGGGGCTTAGCTGGGGTGCAGGGGCTCCCATGGCCTCTGCCCTTACAAGTCTGCCCAGGGTTGACCTCAGATCTAATCCAGGGTCAGTCCCAAATCCAATCCTGCAGCTCACATGTGCTAGTCCCTCTCCCCATTAGCCCCCAGCATTATTTGGCCCCTCTGGCTTGTGGGTCCCGCTGTCCTTCACTCCAGGCAGCTGGAGCTGGGTCTGGGGAAGGGACCATAGAGGATGGGGATGGCTGAGCTGCTTCCCCATCCTGCAGGCATTGGATCGGGCTCTTGTAAGTCAACACTGCTTGCATGGGAACATGGATGGAGGCATGTGCCCAGTGTGGCACCTGCTTCTGGGTCATGGCAAGGCACAGCCAGCACTGGAAGGGTCCTCATGCTGTGGCATGATGGTGGTGGGACATTTAGGAATGTGCTCTGGGCAGAGTAGGTCTGGGTCCACCACTGCCATGGCTGTGGCCATGAGGTTGAGGAGGGGTATGAGGTGGGATCCCCATGGGGGATGTCTAGTGCCAGGCTTTCGAGACTCTGTCACAACGTGCCAGTGCTGGTCCCAGCTCTGAAGGCAACTGGCACCATCTAGGGGGACAGGCCACCTGTGTCCCTTTCCTGCTACCCGTGGCTCTTGCCATGGGTGACAGACACATGCTCTGCTCCATGCTGGGCTTCACCCTCCTCTCTATCACCACATCACTACAGCTTTTCCTCCCTGCTGGGGAGCAGACCCTATCCCAGCGTCAGTGGGGACCGTGGTGGGTGGGGACAGGTCTGGCAGCCATCAACCCAGTGCTGGTTCTCTGTTTTCCCAGAGTCACAAGCCAGAGAAGGAGTGGCCTGTCCGAAACCTGAAGGTCTACCTGGGCGTTAAAAAGAAACTTCGACCCCCGACGTGGTGAGCAGCCTATGGGGCTGAAGGATGAGGAGAGGAGTGGAGATGGGGACAGGGACAAGGACAGGGACAGTTTTGGCTGCTGGACCCATCCCCTGCTGGCCAGGCCTCCTGCCACCAGGTGTCAGAGCAGCTCTGTAGGACGCTGCTGCAGCCCAGTCCAACCAGCAGGGACTGGGCTGTCCCTGGCACTGTCCCCAGCCCTGTCCACAGCCCTGTACTCGGTGCTGTCCCTGCCTTGTCTTTCTCCCCAGTCCTGTTCTGGGACTATCCCCGGGGGTGTTGGTGGGCTGGGGGGATTTGCAGAACTGGGGGAGGGTTTGTGGGGCTGGAGGGGGCAGTTGCAGGGACAGTGGGGGGTTTGCAGGCATGGGGGTTGGCAGGGACGAGAGGGGTTTGCTGGGGTACTCGGCCAGCAGAGGACGGCAGCACGGGCTGTTGGGATTGATGTTTTCACTCCCCTCTTCCAGCTGGGGCTTTACAGTATTCTACGAAAACGAGAAGCACGAGAAGCAGCAATGGTGAGGGAAGGCGGCACGGGATACTAAACTCATCCCTGGGACAGACGGGGCACCACGTGGCAGCTCTCTGGAGCCTTTGCCGTGGCAGGGGGAGATGGGGAATCATAGAAATCATGAAAAGACTTGGATGGGAAGTGACCTTGAAGATCATCCAGTTGTACCCTCCTGACACTGGCAGGGGCACTGTATGTGTGGGGACAGCCTGGCTGAGCACCCATGGCCCTATACAGGTTCCCCCTGGGGCCTGTGGCTGTCCCCTTCAGTCCCCTGGGGTCTCATGCACAGCAGCAGCTAAGGTCTCTGAAGCAGGCCCGTGTCCCCGGGGTGGGCAGAGGGAACATCCTACTTGGCTCCACCACCTCCTCAGGCTGCTGTCACTGTTTCCACAGGTACCTGTGCTGTGACACCCAGGCTGATCTGCGGGAGTGGTTCGCCACCTTCCTCCAGGTGCAGGTAGGGAGGGGGCCAGATGATCACTCCCTGTAAAAGCGGGGCACCCCATGGGGGACAGCCCCAGAGGGATGCTTGGCCAGCAGAAACCCTTTGGGGTATCCAAGCATCCCTAAACACCAGCACCCCAGAGCAAAAGAGAGCTCCTGGGCTGGGTGAGTCTCTGGTCTTCATCGCTGTCCCCTCTGTCTGCAGAATGGGGGTGCCCTGTGGCCCTCAGAGCGTCCCAAGGTGCGGGCGGCACGGCCGCAGCAGGATGCCAGGTTGGGTAACATCTCCCTCATCCCGCTGCGGGGCAATGAGAGCGAGATGAGGAACAGTGTGGCTGCTTTTGCTACTGACCCCCTAACTGTGAGTGATCCGGGGGCACTGGGTGGCTCTCCATGTGGGGCTGCATCCCCCCTGCATCACATGATGGGGGGGGTCCTGGTCTCCAAACCTGGGTGGGGGATACCCTGGCTCCCATTCCTGCTCCCATTCCTTATGTACTGCATCATCTCCAGTGATGGTTCTGGGGGGGGCTAGTTGATCCTTTGGGGGCTGGTGGGGTCTCCTGGGTCCAGGAGGGTCCCAAACCATGTGATGCAAGAAAAGGGGATGCTGCCATGCTTCTGATTTTTCCTCTAACAGGGGTGGATTTTCTGTCCTGGTCACAGATCAGCTCCCCATCCTGCTGTCTGTCTGTCTGCAACAGCTGTCCTGCCCGGGGGCTGTCACCCATCGGGTGTCCCCCAACCATGCGGGTGCTGGTGCTGGAGTCTTGCCCAGCCACGGGGCTGGCGGTGGGACAGAGATGATCCCACCGCCTCCAAGCCAGTCGCTTGGGCCCTTGTTGCTGTTATAAACCGGGGCACAGGGCCATGCCAGGGGAATACCCCACTGGCATCGGTTGGGCATCACCCAGGGATGCCCCAAGGGCAGAGAGCAGCATCTTTGCTGCCCTGGAACCCCTGCACAGGCTCAGGTTTATAACGGGGGGCAGCAGGGAAGCCTCCAGGGGCTTTGCAGTGGGCTGTGCTTCGCAGCGTGCATGTGGTGGTGTGGTCTTGTACAGGGGACCAGCATACCAGGGCCCCCAGGGGACAGTGGGTGAGAGTCCCCAGCCATGGGGCCAGCATGGGAAGGGGTGCTGGGACTGCAGTGACCCTAGGGGGACCATGGTTTCTCTTGCTGGGAGTTTTCCCTATGTCCTCCTGGGTGCCATGCTGCCAGTGATGCCCAGACATGGAGGAGGAGGAGGCTGAGGATGAAAGGTGATCTGTCTGTCCTTTGTCCCCAGCTCCTGCGGAATGTCTGAGCTGGAGAACTGACATGCCAGTAAGTTTTGCCCCTGCCTGCCCCCCCTGTCCTGATCTGGTGGCAGTGGGAGCCAATGGCTCTGTCTGTCCTATTGCCATGCTGGCTTGGGGACATGGCGCCTGTCCCCAAAGGTGGAAAGGGGTTGGAAGTGCCTGCTCTGTCCCCTTTGCTGACACTTTGCTCTCCACTTGTGCCACAGGTTCATCTCCAAGAGGGGCAGCCCTCGGGGTGCTGCGCCAGCCCCGCACCCCGGCACCTGCCAGGGGTCCTGCTGCCTCCGGAGCCTCCGCTGGGCCCTCTCACCTTCCACTACAGGGACCAAGGGCAGCCAGGAGGGGAAATGGCAGCGAGGCCACCTCCTCACCCCGCCCCAGCAGAGCTGGGCTTGGGAGCCGTTGCCAGGCAGGCCACGGGGTGTCAGTCCCTCTGCTCCATGCCCCAGCTGCCTTTGGCCACCGTTTCTTTTCCCAGCTCCGGGAGGAGAAGCAGAGCCTGGCTCGGAGCTGCAGTCGAGGGCTTTTATGTTTCCTCCTCCATCCCCTATTTTTAAGTCTTTCTCCTCTAAAATGGTAAGGCAGGTGGGAGCTGCCCTTCCTGTGGGATGCTGGACCAGCCCTTCCCATGGGATGCACGCCTGGCCCCAGGCACCGGCATCATCATACTCCCATCACTCCTGGGGAAAGGTCCCCTCCATGCCAGGTAGGGCAGGATGACAAGAGCCTCAGTATTCACCCCAAACCGGGAAGGGGGTGCCCCTGGTCTCTGTCCTCCATCCATCAGGGTGGAGATGGCAGGAGCAGCCCCTGCATCCCACTGCCACCTCCTGATAATATTAAAGGTCTTAAGAAATTAAGTGGGAGTGTTCAGGTCTCTGCCAGCCGCACAGGGCAGGGAGCACTGGGAGCTGGCAACCCAGAAGAGCAGAGGGATGGTCCTGGATGCACCTGCTGGGTGGTTGCCAGAGAATGGGTGCCAGGGAGAAGGCACCTTTTGGGGACAGAGCAGTGGCACCCCAGTCCAACAATCCTCTGCCAGGATTGCTGAGCCTTGCCAGTGCAGCCAGGACACTGTGCCAGTGGCAGAGTAGGGGTCTGTGCTGGACTGCCACTGTGGGTCACCAGGACTGGGTGGGAGCTACCAAGAAACACATGTGCAGGTGTGTTTCAGGGCCCGGGCCCCTGCAGTGTGAGGCACAATGGGCATTTCAAAGCCAGAGGTTGGGAGCTGTCTCCTTGGATCGTGGCAGCCATGGGAACTCCCTCCCACAGCCCACGGCTGATGCTGTGCACTGCTGCTGCCTGCCAGTGCTTGTGACCTTGGAACTTGCCATGGAAACCTGGTGAGCTTCACCTCACAGTCATCGTGGCATCCTTGGAGCTCAGCCTGAGTGGCAGAAGGTAGCTGGGCCTCTGCTTTCCCTGGTTTCCAGGGGTGTGGGGATACTAACCCCCACACGATGTGGTGGTGCGGGAGTGATGGGAGGCAGGGACGCCGGTCCCTAGGGATGCAGGGGGCTGGGTGTAACTGCAGGGCTGGGAGCATCACTCCCTGCCGAGTTGTCTGCGGCAGCCCGGGGTGGGGGTGTCCCACCGCCCCCTCCTTGCCTGAGGCGCCACAGGGGCTGTCGGTGAGTCATGCGGGGGAGCAGGAGGGCTGTCACTCGCCTGCGGGCGCTGCCGGCCTGCCGGACGGTGGCAGCCGTGCTGGCCGTGTCACCTGCAGCGCTGGAGGGGTGGAGGAGCCACCAAGAGGGAGGCAGAGGGGAGGCACCTGCGTCCTCACAGCCCTCTGGAAACAGCCCCCCGCAAGCCTCAGCTACACCAGTGTGTGGGTCAGGCCTCTCGTTGTGGCAGGGTGAGGACCCAGGTGTGGGGACGGGAAGAGCCTTCACCACCCCTGGTCTCATGGCTCCTCTCCCCTTCTGCTGTGCCAGGCTGCCCATGGGGCTTCTGGTGCCTAGGACTCTGTGAGCCAGGAGCAGATGCCTGACACCAAACCCCGGGGATGTGCCAAGAAATACTGTTAGTGCTCAGCTTTTTTAGCTACTCATCCATCCATCCATCCATCCCTTCATTCATCCCTCCCTTTCTCCCTCCCTCCTTCCCCACCTCTATCTCTCCCCCATCCCACCACCATTCCCTCAATCCACCCCTTCCTTCGGCAGCCTACCTGTCTCTCTGGCCATGCAACTGTCCCTCTTATCCTCCTACCCACTCACCACCAGGACATCCAACCACTTCATCTTGCCCTGCTCCGAACAAACTCTGTGACTTCCAACCAGCCAAGCTTCCAGTCAGAGCTGGGTCTGTCCTCCCTGCACCCCCCAACAGACGGAGGGCAAAGTGTGGCTGCAGCAGGGGATGCTGGGGACCCTTCTGGATCCCATGACCATGAGATTTAGGGTTCCCTTCGTCTCTAACCGTGTTCTTTGGGGAAGGGATCAATAGGGAGCCGCTGGTGGCCCGCTTGAGGGAATCTGGGAGTGGGAAGGAGAGATGCAATGGTGGTGCTGGGAACTCCTGGATGCCATAAGCATGAGGTTTGGGGTTCCCCTCGCCTTCACACTGTTTTCTGGGGGAAGAGATGGGCAGTGAGCTGCTGACAGCCCATCTGAGGGGAGCCAGGATGCAGTGGTGATACTGGGGACTGCCTGCCCTGATGTCCTCGAGCCCAGTGAAGGCAGGAGGGGCCAGGACACTCTGCAGCACCATCACCACTGCTGCACTGAGCTGGTACATTATTGCCCTGTGGAGGGATGGATCCAGCCAGGAGCCTGTCACTCCAGAGCGGGATGGATGGGGCCTCTCTCCAGCTCTCACTATTCATAGTGCTGCGGAGGCGAGCGCCATGTGACACCCCACATCGGCAAGTGATTAATTGCAGAGACATTTACAAACAACTTAATAAACTGGCATTGGTGGGGGTTGGGCACGTGAGGGTGTCTTCTGGCTCCTCCACAGCCACAGGCTGGGATTCAGCTGGGACCTGGCTGAGACCCACAGCCTCTTCCCAGAGTGCCGGAGCCCTTGGCACTTGACAGAACTGTCACTGTCCCTGTCCGTGCCCATGGTCTGGTGGTGGTGGGAGCATCAGTGACCTTGTGTGCCAGACACATGGATTAGTTGAAGGTCAGGCTTGAGCCATGGTCATGGTCCCACCAAGGATGATGCTGCCAGTTCTGAAGTGCTGCCTGACCCGAGTGCTGCCATTCCTGGGTATTGTGCCTTGTGGTGGGGACACTTCACATTCACCGTCCTCATCTCGTGTACCCTGAGGAGGAGCTGGACAGCCCGGCACGATGCCACAATCACCCCATGGCACGAGTATGGGTTGTCTCCACGGGTTCTCCCCTGCATCCCGCACCCACGGCAGCTCAGCCCACCACTCTGCGTCCCACTGAGTGCATTCCCCCTCCCCCCTCGGTAATGAACTCAGCAGATTATCAGGTCCTGGGTTATTAGAGAGCAGCCACACTCCAGCAGACTTTAAACCGGTCATTATTCCATCAACAGCCCCATTAAACTGTCACTGGCTTTTTCCAGCCTTTCTCCCATTATTTTTCTCTTTTCCTTGCCTCCTGCCTTTTCTCCATCTTTGCTTTTTTTATCAGAGCATGTGGCTGCCAACACACTCAGGATGTTCCCAAGGGGTTCACCACATCCCTCTGCTATCAGTTTACCCATCCAGAAAATGGGATCAGGCTGGAGAAGGATTTGAGGAAATCTACCACTCCCCAGACTGACACAGGAATCTCCCTCCCCCCGCCCCATTCCACTTTCAGCCTGTCCCAGTGATTGAAAGGGGCTCTGGATGCTGGGGAAGGGAGAGAAGAGCCCATGGGAGGGTTTTAAAAGCAGAAAGTGAAGGGGCAGAAGAAAGGCCCAGCTGCTTGAAGCCTTTTATCCTTCTCAGTGCTCTCCCCCCCTCCCCCTGCTCTGCACACTCCCAACTTCCTCCCTGGCAGCCGCCCACTCGCCACTAGGCTTCGTAAGAAAAATAAAGGGAATTTAAATAGCTAGATAAATGTCGGGCTGGTATGGGGGGGGAGGAGAGGCTGCAGAGGTGGGTTGTGCCTGGGAGGGTCCCATGGGATGGGGGATCTTGCCTCTCCCAACTCCAATGGGGTGCTGGCAGGGCCAGGGACTCAATGCCAAGTGCAGGTGGTAGGTGTTGGGAGCTCGGTGCCGTGGGGGAATGGAGAAGGTGTTTAGGAAGGGATGTTTGCCCTTGGCTTCGCCTGGCCAGAGCTGGGCAAGGAGACATGACCAAACCAAGATGGTGATGAGTGGCAGGGTGAGAACCAGACTGGGATTTTCCCTGTCAGGGGACCTTTGCAGTGGGCACAAGGACCAGTGGGCACAGCCAGCTGCCAACCCCCTGACCAGTGGAGGCCAAAGGTGTCATTGCATCCCCGAGCGTGTGGGTCCGGCACCTGAACAAGGATGCTCTGGCTGATGGCTGTTTATCCATCGCTGTCGCGGCACTGGCTCTGATGAGGAGCTGGGTTTGTCCTTCTCCATTAAGTACATGTTAATTTGCATTTATTTAAAAATAACAGAGCTTTCAATCTCTTTGTTAGCATAGGAGCAGCAATGCTCCTTGGTTGTCAGCCCAGAGACATTCCTGACGTGTCCCTGTCTGGGGCTGGGCACGGAGCCCAGCTAGGATCCCCCGGGGCTAGGATCCCCAGGGAGATGTGTGCAATGTGGGACAGGCAGATACATAGAATTGCTGAGTTGTCAGCATCCTGGCTGCTGCGTGTCCCCTGGGTGACAGCCCTGCTCCCCTCTGTGCTCCAAGACTTCTTGGGGTGGGGGGAAACAGGGATGAGCTTTTCAGCGATGGTGGGGGGACTCAGTGTCCCCCTGGGCTGTAGAAGGGTCACAAAAGGGATCTGAAGCATTTCTGGAGCCTCCCTGGAGCATCCTTCCCCAGGTGGAGGCTCAGTGCTGCTCCCCAAGCTACAGACAAGACTCCAGCCATTTCTTCTGCAGGTTAAGGGAGTGAAGCCCCTCTGGAATCAATCTTTTGGAGCCGCGTGGCTTAATGACCACAGTGCTCCAAGCAGTGCCATGGATGTGCCACATGTCGTGCAGGCTGGGCACCCATCCCCTACCCAGTCCTGCACTCAGATGCACCAGACACGGGTGCAGCTGCAGAGGAGCAGGCACAGCTCTGCCCAGCCACTCATGGATGACATCGTCTCCGGTTCACCAGAACTCCAAAGTCTCTGTTTCCCGTCGTTCCACTTGCTGGGAGATTCCCGAGGAGCCCATGCTGGGCTGTGACTCCCATATGTGTGTATGAACACCCCGCATGCTTTCACTGACACGGCGTGCCTGGATCTGCAATTCCATGCCTGACCATGCATCCAAACAGAGGCACACATGCTCAGCTGCACACACGTGTATTTATCCCACCTGAATATGTGCCCAGGTGAGCAGCACCTCCGTGGATATGTGGCCCTGAACCCCCTGAATGATGTTACCCCACTTCCACGTGGGCTGCCGCTGAAATAGCAGTGAGATTTGGCTCATTGAAGACAAGGAAGATGGCAAACCTCAATCTTGAGTGTTCATGGAGGTCAGGCCTTGAATCAAAAGAAAAATAATAAAATAAAGAAAAAATATAAAACCAAAGAAACAAATAACAAAATAAAGGAAAATAATGAAATAAAGGGAAACAATAAAATAAGGGGAAAATAATAAAAAGTAAAGGTAAACTTAAAAAATCCCAGAGACTTTATATATAAAAAATACAGGGGAAAAAAAAGCTCTTTGAGGAGAATCACTTCAAATTGGCTATTTATCGGTGCAGCATCCCGCCGGGAGGTTTCCATGGCTACCTGGCAGCCAGCAGCCGGGGCGGCAGCATGCCAGCCCCATGTGCCTTGCCGCGTGTCCCTGCGGTCCCCCCGGCCACGAACCTTTGTGCCGCACTGGCGGCGCCTGATGTTGCCGGTGTTCAGCGAACACCATAGCCCTCAGGCCCGCCATGAGGTGCTGCCCTTGAAGGCCGGATCCTGAGGGTTGGTACCCACCTGGGGGAGTGCCAAAGGGACTAGAGGCTGGCATTGAAGGCACAGCGGGAAGGGGGTGTCCTTGCAGAACCCCCTGTGCAGGTCAGGAGCAGAGCTGAGCCCCCACCTGGGAGGGAGGGATGCCTCAAGGCACTTCTGCTGCCCAGAGGAGCACTGAGTTCCCCCTTTACCCCTGGAAACCTCATTGCTGCTTCTCTGCACCCCAAGAAGCCCTGGAACATGGTGGGGAGTGGGGCTGTCATCCAGAGGACATGCTGTCACCACCCTGGAGGAGCTGAGCCCTCTCCTTCCCACTCACCAGCCGTGGTTTGAGGCAGATTGTTGGGAAACCTTTGGGAAGGGTCTTTTGGAGCCTCGTGCCACCCCTTTGGGATGCTGCTGCTGGGTTTGGAGGGATAATGTGCAGCAGCATTCCCAGGAGCATTCCCAGGTTGGTGCTCACATAGATCCCTTCCATGACCCCGAGGACCATCTCAAAGGCAGCCTCTCTCCATGGAGCCCCCATTCCCCCTTCTGGGTGCACCCATGGGCCATGACAAGGGGACACTGATTGATCCTGATCCCTACTGAAGGTGCAGGGAAACTTCTTCTCATCTGCCCCAGAACTGTTGGGAGGCAGAACACTGGGACACCTCTTCCCAGGAAAATGGAGCTCCATCCTGCTCTTCCTGTGTCACCAAGGCTGCCTGGCTCCTGCCCTGTCCCCTGTTCCCTGCCTCATCTGCCACCCACCCTGGGGGCACAGGAGTATTGGGTGCAGAGGAAAAGCCCCTCCACTCCTCCCATCATCTCCAAAGCAGGGGTGGACCCCTGCCTCTGGGTGATGGAAAGGGGGAAGAGGGGATTTTGGACTTCTGGGCTCTGTCTGCACCCCAGTGCCACCCCAGGACTGGATGCCTTGGTGCCCCCATGCCCTCTTCCACAGGCAGCAATGTGAGAGCTGGGAAGGGCTCGGGGGTGGCAACAAATATCTCCAAAACTTTGAACATCTTTGGAATGAGGAACCAGTGGAGGAGGACAGGTTTGGGTCCTTGATGTGGAGGAGGACTACAGGGATGGTACTTGGACTGTGCTACCTGCTAGGGCCCTGGGAGCACCCTGGGAGCATCCTTATGACTCCTGACCATTCCCAATACCAGGGTCTGATCCTGCAGTCCTGCTTTAATCCCTGTTTCCCACTGCCTGTGTGCTGAGTGTACTCCCCAGTACAGCCCAGGTACAGATGCTGCCACCTGGAGAATGGCACCACAGGGATATTTTCGATACTTTGGTCTTGGGGACACATCAGACTATGGGAGGAAGGAGACATTTGAGGGGAAATGAAAACTGAGATTGGAAATTGGGGGCAGAGGGTCTCCCCACTCCCCTTACTGTCCATGAGCACCTCATTCCCCTGGCACAGCACTGGGGAAAGTCACCCGCCTGATGTCCTGAGTGTGATAGAGCCAGCGGGTCCCTGTCCCCTCCTGCACCCAGCTGACAGATGTGACCAGGCAGGGGACACTGGGAGGCCGGAGGGCAGGTTCAGTGACAAATTGGCTGGATGGGGCTGCAGGAGCCGGCACCAGCCGCCCTCCTGCTGCCCTGTCAATCCCAGGGGCCTGCAGGCTGAGGGGGCTGTGGGTGGGGGGAATATAGGCTGGGGAGCCTGCTGAGACCAGCTTGTGATGGTGTGAAACAACCCTGGAGAAGGTGGCTGACTCAGATCTCTTCCTCTTCCTCCTCCCTTTCCCCTTCCCTTTCCCCATCCCCTTCCTCTTCCTCTTTCCTCTTCTCTTTTCCCTTCCCCCCTCCCCTTCACCTTCTTTCCCCTTATTTGCCCTTTTTTCCCCTTCTCCTTTCCCCTCTTCCCTTTTCCTTTCCCCTTTCCCTTCTTTCCCCTTCACCATCCTTCCTTTTCCTCTTCCTTCCCCTTCCCTCTCCAAATCCCATTTCCAAAGCCAAGGAAAACCCTTGACTCCTCAGGCTACCTGAGCCCCTTCCTGTGGTGTTCAGAAGCTCCATCCCAGCTCCAGCACCTTTCCAGCCAGCAGCACCAAACCTGGATGGCTCCAGCACGGGATGGGATAGCACTGGTGACAGCATTGCCCCAGTGTGGGTTGTGGGATGTAGTGGGAATGCTGCACCCCAACAGTCCCCAAACAGCTCCCTGGGACACCCATCCCCACCCCAAAATACACATGGGGTGTTTCTCCCTGTTCTGCCCCCATCATGGGTGAGCTGTTGGACCTGTGGACATGGGGAATAATTTTCTGGATCACTGTGAATTTATTTCCTTTTTTTTTCCTTGAGAACATCTTGTACCGACGTTGCAATAAAAACAAGGCTCCAGGTTCCTCTGCGTGTTTTTTTCTGTTCTTTATCTGTTCCCAGGATAAATGTCAATGGAAATGGAAAAGCTTTTCTCTGTTTTGCTGTTTTCTTCCCTCCCTGAAAGACTTCTCAGATTTGTGAGGGAAAATGGTGGAAAAATCAGAAAGGGAAAAAAATCCCCAAAATTTGCTGAAATTGAACTTTCTCATGGATATTTCTGTATATGTGGCAGGACCAGGGGAGATTAAACAGATACGTTGATGTGGCACTTGTGGATGTATTTTAGTAGTGGGCTTGGCAGTGGTGGGGAACTGTTTGACTTGATGGTCTTTGAGGGCTTTTCCAACCTTAATGATTCTGTGATTCCATGATTCGAAGTAGGAAAATGTACCATGGTGCAGACCATCCCAGGAAGCTGGACTGGGTGTCTTCAGAGGAAGGAAAGTATCTCCTTGCATGCACAGCAAGGGAGCTCACAGCTCTGAGTGTGATGTAGAGCCCATTTGTAGGGAAAGTATTCAAGAAGCAAATTGCTTTGTATCAGCAAATACATCTCCATTAGCGCTGGAATTGGTATCCTGCACAATGCATGCTCGAGAACAAAGCCTGGCTATTCAGAGCTCACAGAATTCAATCCTGTGGCTGAGGAGTCTCAGCAGCAAGCAAAGCAAGGCTCATTTCGCATTCACGCCACAAATATCGGTATGAGACCATGGAGATGGAACACTGCCTACGGAACGCTGGCATCACCTCGCCTTCCCGGCAGTAAAAAAGACACGCAGCCCATGGTGGTGCCCAGTGCGGGATCCCCAGCAGCTCCAGCAAGGAGAAACAAGAGAGATTTGTAGGAGACATTGTGTCAGGGCTCCTGACTGTTGTCATGTCTCCCAGGACCCTCTCCCTCCAGCCAGGAGGTCAGGCTAAGGTGTCCCCATCAGATGTACCTGGAGAAAATTTCTTGGTGGATCTCGCTGGCCATCACTGGGGCCTTGCTCCTATGAGATGGATCAATGAAGCCCTGGTTTGACATTTTAGCAGGAGATTGGACCAGGAAAGTCCATGCTCTATAGCAATGCTGCTAGACAGGGAGCATTACGGGTGGGGGGACGGGCCACCCTCCACCAGGTGCATTCCTTCTACTCCCCACAGGGTGGAGGGGCTACCCAGAGATGCCCATCCAGCAATGCCCATTCAGTGATGCCCACCCAGCAATATCCACACAGCAACGCCCACCCAGAAATGCCTTGAGTGCTTCCAAGCAAGAATTAGCAGGCATTTATCTGAAGAAAACCCACCAAAATCAACCTCGAACTGAGAATTTAAATGAAACACATCAAAACATTCCAGGAGCAGCAGAAGCATTCCATCAGGCTTTTTCCAGTTCTCAGCCTCTGTGACACTCCTGGGGCTTCACACACTGTGCTGCCATTTGCAGAAGGACTCTAAGAAGCTGCTTGGATATGGGGCAGAGTTTTTTCTTGAAGAGAAAATAGTACAGAGAGATGTGGGGCTGAGAAAAACATACCTCTTAAATACCAGGAATAACAGTTGGAGAGGGGAATAAGAGGGGACGGTGCTAGGCATCGCACCGGCCACATGGAAGGAGTGCCAGGGGGCTTGGAGCAGGTTGGAAGGTGGGGATACATGTGGATATGGTGCTTGGGTCCATAGTGTAGTGGAGGGCTTGGCAGTGGTGGGGAATGGTTGGACTTGATGGTCTCAGAGGGCTTTTCCCACACAAATTCCATGATTCCATGGTAATATGCAGGCATGATATGCAGGTCCTTGCCTGGCATCTGGGGATGGATGGTTCCTTCTGGTGGTCCTTGCACCCAAATCTACTCTGATCTTCTCAGCTGCTTCTGCCTGGGGACCACTGCAAGGAAAAAAACATCTATTGGGAATAAAAGAGGCTGGGATAAACAACCATGGGAACCAGCTTTTCTACGAAGGAGGGGACTCCTTGTAGATGTCTTCATGCCAAGATGATGGGGGTTAGCAGCTCACTGGGTGTGGGATGGGCCATACATGGCAGGCACCCTGTTCCCACCATCCACCACTGCCACTGCAGAGTGTAGGGACCAACTTGGCCACCAGCCACTTTGGTGGGAGAAGATGAATGAGAACTGGAATGGCTCCCAGTCCTCAGAGCATCCCATGGGGCCCCACAGTAGGTTCCCTCCCCAAAGGAGTGCAGGATATGAGCTCAGCCAGCTGATGAAAACCTAAGTCATTAAACCTGAGACTCAGGGTGGAAATAGGGATTAGATTAAAGCAATGGTCCTTAAAATAATCTCAAATTAGTTCTGGCTCTACTCTCAGCTTTTGGGGGAAAATTTGGGCAAGTAATTGCAAGTCTGGGCCTCAGTCTCCCCTTGCAGATAACAAAGGCAGAGGATCTTCTGTAACTGATACAACCCACTGCCTATATCTGTAGACCATGGAGATATTAATCCTGGTGAATTTGACAGGAACTGATGTGATTTGAGTGCTAATCTCTTAATATCTACTGCTGCCCTGATCATCCCAACTGATGGATTCACAATGGAGCAGGTCCCCACAGGCAAATGACCCTGAAGAGATAAAGGTCTGCAAGGCTAGTGAAGAGCAACCAAAATAGCTCTTTTTGGTGCAAAATCTCAATACACTAAGCCAAGTCCCCAGTTTGGGAGTGTGGGTTGGCCCTGTGGTGCAGCACACAGCATGGGGAGAGAGTGCAGAGGATGCAAGTACCTGCAGAGGGATGCAGTGGAGCCTGCAGACCCCAGAGTTACTCCTGGATTCACCTGTGTGGCTGTGATGGCTTGAAACAAATGTCCATGGCTCCGTGTTGCCAGAGGCCCAGAAATGCCAAGGGCAAGGAAAAGAGCAGGGCAAAGACATGCATCTTTGTTGGCAGCACAGGTGGTGGGATTCAGGGTACCTCTGGCATGTTTACTGGTAACACCAAGCTCTGTGGTGTGGTTACCATGCTGTTGGGAAGGGATGGCATTGAGGGGGACCTGGACAGGCTGAAGAGGGGTGACTGTGCCAGCCTCATGAAGTTCGACGAGGTTAAGTACAAGGTCTTGCACCTGGGTTGGGATAATCCCAAACACAAGCACAGGATGGGTGGAGAATGGATTGAGAGCAGCCCTGGGGAGAAAGACTTGAGGGTGTTGATTGATTAAAAGCTCAGCATGCCCTGCCCATGTGCACGGACAGCCCAGATACCCCCTGTGTCCTGGGCTGATCCCCAGGAGTGTGGGCAGCAGGTAAGGAAGGGATTCTTCTGCTCTGCTCTGCTCTGGTGAGTCCTCTCCTGCAGTGCTGCTTCCAGCTCTGAGGCCCCAGCATCAGAAGGACATGGAGCTGCTGGAGGGAGTCTAGAGGAGACCACGGAGATACTCCGAGGACTGGAACACATCTGCTATGGGCATCCCTGCTATGGCTGAGAGACTTGGGGGTGTTCAGCCTGGAGAGGAGAAGGCTCCGGGGAAACATTAGAGCCCCTTCCAGTGCCTAAAGGAGCTCCAAGAGAGCTGGAGAGGGACTTTGGACAAGGGCCTGGAGTGACAGGACAATGGGGAATGGCCTTAGTCTGACAGACAGCAGGTTTAGATGGGATATTGGGCAGAAATTCTTGGCTGTGAGGGTGGTGAGGCCCTGGCACAGGTTGCCCAGAGAAGCTGTGGCTGTCCCATCCCTGGAAGCACTCAAGGCCAGACTGGATGGGGCTTGGAGAAACCTGGTCTAGTGGGAAATGCCCCTGCCCATGGCAGCAGAGTGGAACTGGAGGAGCTTCAAATGTCCCTTCCAACCCAAACCATTCTGTGGTTCTATGACCCTGAGCCAAGACCTTCATCAGCTGGATGATCTCCTCCCAGTCTTTGTCCAGGACCTGGTCCCTAGTAGCTTCACCTTTTGTCTCTAGTGCTTGCACTGGAAGAAGTTGAAATGCTTAAATATCTTTGAAAGCTCAGGTTCCTGTTGCTCCTTCTTTATTTGCTCCCCTTGTGCCAGGAGGCATGAGGTTTCATAGAAACCTCTGACCAGGACTCAGTGGAGGACGGATGTGCTTCCCCAGGGTCTGTCTTGGGAGTGCAGCTCCCATGCATTGGGTCTTTGCCTGGAGAGCACAGGCAGCACTGGCACTGCAGCAACTTCTACCCTTCTCCAGCCACTCTCTTACACTGTTCCACCCTGCTGACAGCTCACCCTGCCAGACCCCAGCGCATGGGGCCCAGGACAGGAGATAAGCAAGTTCAAGCTGGGGATCACCCATCTGGCTGGGACCGTTTACAGGGTGCCCATTCTCTGTCAGGGACCTGTTTGTGGGCCAGTGCTGTCCAATATTATAGAATCACAGAACTGTGATTTGGAGAAGCCCTCTGAGACCACTGAGTCCAACCATTCCCCCAGCACTGCCAAGCCCATCACTAACCCATGTCCCCATTTACATGGTTTTAAATCCCCCCAGGCATGGTGCCTGCAGTGCTTCACAACCGCATTGGGGAAGAAATTGTCCCTTATACCCAATCTAAACCTCTCCTGACAAACTTGAGGCCACTTCGTCTTACAGAAGAAGAAATACATTGCTCCGTGCTGCTCAGTGCCCTTGGGAAAGCAACCTGCCTGTGGATCGAGTTTTGCCTAGTGCAGCTCAGTGCCCCTGGGACAGGAACCTGTGGGACCAATGCTGCTCAGTACCCCTGGGGCAGGGACAGGTGGGAACAGTGCTGCCTAGCAGTGCTGTGTGCTGTCGATGCCACCGGGCCAGTAGCCGGATAGACGGGGCTTGCGGTCCCAGCAGGGCCAAAGGCGCCGGATNTCCTCCCCTCCCGCACGCCTCGGCGCGCTGCATCGGGCTCGGTGACAGCAGCGAGCTGAGCGCGGCGGGAGTCTCCGCTCCCAGCCAGCACCGAGAGCCGGGCGCGGCGGCGGCGGAGCTGGGAGGGCTGCCGAAGCATGCGGAGCCATGGGCCAGGGCTGCGGACACTCCATCCTCTGCCGAAGCCAGCCGTACCAGGCGGCCGCATCTGACATGTGAGTTCCCTCCCGCCGGCACCGGGGATGGGGGACCACGCCGGGAGGGAGGGATGCTCTGGGCGAGGTGGGGGGCAGAGGAG
>VZRO01005474.1:87757-105198 GCA_013397915.1 Daphoenositta chrysoptera | reverse complement strand
GCGGAGCCATGGGCCAGGGCTGCGGACACTCCATCCTCTGCCGAAGCCAGCCGTACCAGGCGGCCGCATCTGACATGTGAGTTCCCTCCCGCCGGCACCGGGGATGGGGGACCACGCCGGGAGGGAGGGATGCTCTGGGAGTGATGCTGGGCAAAGGAGACGTCAGGGACGCAGGAAAAAGTTCCTCCTGCCTGACAGCTGTCAGGGAGGGGGTGGCGGGGAAATGACAAGAGGCTGCGACCCCTCCCTGTTCCCCACTTGCCACCTATGTTAGCCCTGGGGCCGGTCATCACTGGTGTTTCTGTGCCAGAGAGCTGGTGTGAACAGAATTTCCCTATTTCCCCATCACCCTCATCCCATCATGATTTCCTGCAAGGGTGGAAGGCTCCTGGCCCAGTGGTGGGCTGCAGGGGGGGCCCGGGTGACTTTGTGAAATTCAGGTCAGGCCTCTGAATTGTGGTTTTGGCAGCTTCACACAGGGCAAGAGAAGCCACCCCCTGCACACCTACCCACTCACCAAACAGATTTGGGGGTCCCGGTGTCACAGTGCCTGTCTGTATATGGCGAGGTGGGAATGGGGCTCCACGGGTCATGGTGGTCTCATGCTGCAGCAGACACAAGGGGCTTTGTGTAAGAGCATAGGGTGACCTTGCTGAGGGATGACAGTGCTCCGTGGAAGCAGGGAAAGGTGGTGGTCTGAAGAGCCCGTGTGGGAAGAGGGGCTGAGCTGGCTAATGGGAAGCTTGCAGTGTCTCAGTTCCCATCGCCCACAGGCTTGGCTGGAGCTGGCGGAGACCCCCGTCTCCGTGCGCACGCATGTGCAGCGCTCACGAGGCTCCACAGCTGCTGGGAGGGGGATGCATGGGCGGTTCACAGTATGTGGGTGCTCTGGCTCCTGGGTACCAAGAGATCTGGGGTGCTCCCAATCCCTTCTCCCCCTGCTCCAGCCGGATCAGATCCCACATTGCCAGAGGGTGAACTGAACCGCAGGAAAGAGATACAGGTCTTAGGGCAAAAAGGCTTCTCAGTGCTTGGATTCCTTTGTCTGGCAGTGCCAGCTCCACATGCTCAGGCTCTGGCCGAACTGCCTGGCTCAGCAGCCCACACCAGGACCACCAGAACCAGGGGGCACATCGCTGCCCTGGGATGTGCCCAGGAGCAGCCTCGGGTCTCCTAGAGCAGGTGCTTTAGGTGATGACAGGAGTATTGGGGTGCAGGGAATCTTCCATCCATTCCTGCCCCAGCACTACACATTTCCCTCACCGGGTTTTTGCACCTTCATGAGTTGACCTTCGGATGAGAATTTTGTCCCCCTCCATAAAAAATACCCTCCAGCATCTCTCTTGCCTACGTGCAATGTGTGGCTTGGATCCGTCTTCTCAAGGCCCCAATAGGTGCCGATACTCCTACGCTTCTGTGGGTGCTGGGTCTGTCTCTGCAGGCAGCATCCTTCCCTCAGCTCTCCTGGCTCACTCCCCGGAGCTGTGTGTGCTTTGTTCCCTGCAGAGATCCTTCCCTGGTGCTGCCTGAACATGTGCACGTGTCCTTTTCTTTAAGCAAAACACACAAAGGTCTTGAAATGCCATGCGATCCCCATGTTCCCTCCTGTCTCTGCTGCTGTTTAAAGGCTTTTAAAAAAGAGTAGATGACAGAAAAGATTGGTGTAGCTGTATTGGCTGTGCCCCTCAAGCTGCCCCAGGCAGGTGAGGTAGGAATGGTGAGTCCAGCTTCTTTCCCCTTTTACCCAGGATACGTCCTTCAGAGATACTTGTCCCTGTTCCTATAACCCCCAAGGGGTATGTAGAGGTGGAAAAGCTTCCCAAGAGCTGTCAGAGGATGATGCCCTTGCCCCTGCAGTGCTCCCTGGGGGGGTTGCAGTGCTGAGGTTGGTGCGGTGGGGAGGGGTGCTGCCTGCTCCCTGCCTCCACTCCAGCCCTGCGGTGTTCGATGCCGGCTGGCAATGCTGTGTGAGGCCGGGATCCAGTGGTGGCCCATCTCTCCCGTGGGCATAGTGCATTTTTTGCAAGGGGATGCAGGTGCAGCATTATCCAGGTCACATTTTAACCCATTTCCTCCTTTTCTCCCGCCGGGAAGTGTGTTCCCGAGTGGGTGAACGCTGCTGACCTGGTTAGCGGTGGGTGGGATGTCAGGGTGCCTGGAGCTGCTGCTGTCACAGCATCTGACAGCAGCCGGGGCTGGGGAAGAAGACACAGAGCTCTGCAGATGGAAAACACAGAGGAGGAGATGGTGATCTGAGCATCCCTGCGGGAAGGACCCAGCTCAGCGGAGGCTGGGAGGGGTCAGGGCTTCCTTCAGGGCACAACACTGGCTGGGATGTGGGGTGCATGAGCTGGACTCAGCCACCCCTTGGAGGCCTTGGAGCTCTGCAAAGGTGAGGGCAGGCTGTCAAACCCCCTGACCCTTCATGGTTACTGCTGGTCCCTGGTCCCATGTGTAAAGTGCCATGGAAAATAACCTCTCCATTGTCCTGTCAGTTTGGCCAGGATGGCTCTGCTCCTCCTCAGGCACTTACTTGCCAGGGAAAGGGGTTCAGTGGAATGAGGTTAACCTGGTCCCCATTGTTTGGGTTCTTAGGTGATGTTCTCCAGGTTTTTCGAAGCCTCAGGCTCTTCTTGCCCTTTTATCTGGGGCTCTTCAGGATCACCCACCTGCCTGGGCACCCAGCCCTGGAGCCTGGAGGTGCCTGGCAGGGAAAAGGGAGTGGAAACTCCTGGCTGTAAGACTCCTGCATTCTGCATATGCCAGGAGCTTCCCAGCACCCTGCACCTGTCCATGGGAGGTCTCCAGGGTGAGTGAGGAGTTTCCCCTCCATCACCCCAGGGCATCTCCCTGAGCATCTTCAGCTTTAGAATAGCCAGTTGTTTGGAAGTGTTGGGAATTGGGCCAGGTTATGTCTCTGTTAGTGAGGACCCTGACCAAGTGTGCCCTGGCCATCATCTCCAGCAGAGCCCTGCACATTCCCTGTGAGCTGTGCTGCTTTTGGGGGCTCTGGGAGGCTGAGCATCCATCTAGGGCTGAATGCAGGATTCCCCAGGGGCAGTGGTGGATGCAGCAGAAATTTCTGGGATTCTGTCTTTCCTCCTGCTCCCCTCTGACCCTGGTCCTTGCTTTTGCTTTTGTCTCATTCCCGGCTCCCACGTGGCTCAGCGGGAGCTGCGCTGGGCTGCGGACAGAAATGCCAGCAGGGCCCAGAGCTGCCTGGGACTTTCTGCCTGTCCAGCTTTCTCCTGTCCTCCTTAATGGAGGGGCCTGTCTGGAGGGGGGGGTGAGGGAGATAGAGAGTGTTGGGAGATGCTTTGTCTGCTACCATGGCTCCCATCTACACAGCAGCAGCAGCAGCAGCAGCAGCAGCGGGGTCAGGCAGTGGAGAGGCTGCTGACTTTGGGCAGCCTGGAGCTCGGATCTCCCTGGCCAAGGTGCCAGGGGTAGGTGGGGGGTCTCATCTGCTTTGCAGCTATGGGTGATGACAGCAAGATTTGATGTTTGAGGGGTTGGAGCCTGATGATTGGTTTGGGTTGGAAAGAACCTTAAAGCCCATCCAGTTCCAATGTCCCTGCCGTGGGAAGGGACACCTTCCACTACACCAAGTTGTTCCCCATCCAATCTGGCCTCGTAGGAAGGTCTACAAAGGTGTAGGAAGGTGTTTGGGAACACCTTGTAGGAAGCTGTCCCCAAACCTTGTCATCCACACAGCATCCTTGGGGAATGGACCAGTATGGCAGCCTATGGGACTTGCTGAGTGTCGGCTCAGGAATGTGCCTGAGGCTGGTTATTTGGCAGCAGCAGCCCTTGGTCTGCTCCTGTCCCCAGATCCTGCTCCCAGTACCAAATCCTGCTCCCGGATCCATGTTCTGAGCCCTGCCCGCATCACTGGTGTGTGGAGTCAGAGGGGAGGAAGGACTTGGGAGAATCTTGGGTGGGTTCAAGCCTTCTGGGTGTTTGTCAGTTTGTATTTTCTATGATAAATCAAATAGAACAAGGAGGGGGATTTGGAAGTGGGGTGGGGTGCATTTCCCACTGAAAATACGAAACCCTGACTTTTTTGGGCTGGGGCTGAGGCTGGGTTAGAGCTTAGCCTGAGCAGTGCTGCCATCGAGGACAGCCTCACTATGTGTTTTGGCATCCCCAAAGCCCTCTGCTCTCCACCCAAGGAGGGAAAAGCAGCCAGCAGCTGCCAGCACAGCCCTGGGACAAAGTGCTGACTTAGCCAGAAGCCTCCCCTGACTCCCAGTTGCTTCCCAGCCCCTTCCCAGGCTGTTAGTAACTTGCACGTTTCAGCTGGGTGACTCAGAAGACAGCGAGAAGATATTTATAAGGAGCATTTGAAAGGCAGAGACTGGTGGAGGGTTTACTTCCCCCTTCTCTTGAGCTGTTGCCAGCTGAATGTGGCTGTGCTTTGCTTGGCTGTGGAGAGGGGTCTGGAGGGTGACCCGTCCCTGTCCCCTAAAGTTCCGTGTCTGCTTGCTATGGCATGAGGATGCTGATGCTCCAATGAAAGCCTCCATGCAAACCCCTCATTGTTGACGCACACTAAATCTCACCCCACTGCAGCAGAGCCCTAATGCTACTGCCTGCGAGGGCAAAACCAGGCAGGGCAGCCAGAATTTGGGAATACAGGGATTTGCAACCCTGGCTGGTCTGATGGTCCCCAGCCTGGCTTGAGGCATGGAGCCCTGCCAAGTGGTGGCATCGATCAGCCTGGTAAGGATGTTGCTACTTGGTGGTGATGCTCTGGGATGTGTGTGCAGCTTCTTGGTGGTTTGGGGTTTATCTTCACACCAGAGCTGTCCTGTGTACCTACTCCTGCAGTGAGGATGTCTCCACAGCCCTGTCCTCAAGCCAATACTTGGCTTGAGCCTGGCTGGAAGGACACAGGCCGTGGGCGTTGCTGTGTTTTCCCTGGCTCTCCCCAAAATGGGGTTTTTCCCCATGTTTTTTACTAGTGTGGTGACAGACAGCTGGATGGCAGCATCCTTCCTTCATGGAAAAAGCAGGAGGCATGAAGGCTTTAAATAGGAAACTGGGGTCAAGGAAGGTGGTGCTAGTGATGGGGAACAGTGCCAGTGCCAGAGTCCCTAGTCTCCTGACTCAAGCAGGGTGATGGCAATTTTCAAGAATTTGATTGTCAGCTGCTCAAGCCAGGAACTCCTGCAGGTGCTGGGAGGATGGTCTTGGATCCTGAGCATAAACATCCTGGGGAGCTGCTGGATGTGGGGACCCCCTTGGTCCTTCTGCAGCACCTCAGGGGTGGAGCTTGGCCTCCCTTTGGCTGCTGAGGGGCTGGGGCTGGGCCTGAGGTTAGGATTAGGGTCAGGGCTAAGGTTAGAGGTAGATCTAAGATTAGGGTTAGAGTCAGGGTCAGAGCTAAGGTTAGGGCTAAATTTAGGTCTGGGTTTAGGGCTACAATCAAATTTAGGTCTTGTGTTTGGGTTAGAGATAGGTTTTATGTTAAGGCTAAGGCTAACTTTAGCATTAAGATTAGGTCTAGGGCTAAGATAAAGGATTTAGGGTCAGGTTAGATCTAAGATTAGTGTTAGAGCTAGGGTTACGGCTAGGACTGGTGTTAGGTGTATGGCTAAGTTTAAGGTTCAGGTTAGTATTAGGACTAGGACTAATTTGAGGTTTATGCTTAGGTTTAGGTTTAAGCTTAGGTTTAGTGTTAGTGTTAGCCTAGGATTAGATTTAGGGCTAGGGTTAGAACTGAGGTGAAGGTTAGTGTTACCATTTGTGTTAGAGCTAGATTTAAGGCTTAGTTTAGTGTTAGGGTTATAATTAGGTTTAGATTTAGAGCTAGGCTGGGTCTAAGTTTAGGGCTAAGTTAGAGCTATGGCTAGGTGTAGGTTTATGGTAAGGTCTATGACTAGCTTTAGGGTTAGTGCTAAAGCAGACTTAGTGTTGAGTCTGCTAGGACAAAGGCATGTGGTGCCCCCCACACTCTCTCAGCCGAATATGCTCCATTTTCCCCGCGAGCACAGCCTCGTGGCCTTCCCATCCATGTTTTTCCTGCTTTGGCTGAGCCAGAGCCTATCTGGGACCTGTCACGTGGTTTGGTTTTGTCTCCCAGCTGTCCTGGCCTCACTGCGGAGTGGGACAGATGCTGAGTCAGCAACACTGCTGGATGAAACCCCCAAAACAGGAGTGTTTTGCTAAAGCTTGAGTGAGGAAAAATGGTACTGGGTGTGGGCAAAGCAGGTCTTGAGGCACAAGAAGCGTTCATGTGGAAGTGCCAGCCAAACTGCTGAGGGCCAGGCATTCCCCAAAATCAGTCTAAGGGCACTAGGGTGCCTTTGGGTGCTGTTTTTCTTTGGTCAGACCCGAGATGCAGGCGGATGCAGCAGCAGAGCTGGGTGAGCATTCACTCCAGAGGATGCTGCAGGAAACGAGTTGCTCATGGTGGGAGCTGGGTATAATGAGCCCCAGGAGCCTTAGGAAGAGGTTGAGGGGGCCTGCTGTTGGGTCTGTCTCCAGGGAAATTATGCTCCTGGGAATGGCTGTGGGTCCCTGTCAGGCACCTGTCTCTGATCCTGCACCTACCAGATCAACAGGACACACCTGGAACTGCTCGGGGTAGGATTCGTGCTGTGCCATGCTGTGGACCCAGTGGAGGGGCCACCACTGCCAGTAGCTCCACATGGTTTGGGAACCCAGGGTTCAGGGTAGTGCCAGAGACATGTCCTTGGGGCCCCCCATGTCCAGCTGTAACGATCCCTCCCTCTTCAAGGAGATGAAGCAACCTGTCCCACTGTGCTGCTCCCGTGGGAATGCAGGGATGGAAACAAGGTCTCATCCTGCCAGGAACGGCATAGGAGCTGGCTCCTGGGGTGGGTGGGCATGCAGTTTTGGTGAAGATGGAGGGCTCTGCGAAGGTGTGGGCTTGGTGCAGCTGGAGAACCCCCTCTCCCCCGCCGTGTGGGCAGGGACAGGGACAGCAGGTCCGTGGGCTGGCGAGAAGTGCAGAGTCAGGCGCGGCGTGTGCTGCTGTGCACAGAGCCTGGAGCGAGCTCTGTGCCAGCCGAGAGCGCGCAGAGCTGTAGCGTGGGCGGGGGAGTTATGTCCCCCAGTCCCCTTCCTCCTGCAACCCTAAATCTGCAGGCACTGCAGACCCCCTGTGTTCCCAGGAGGGACCATGGTGACACTCTGGGAACCCTGTTTCCATCCTTACCTGTGCAGCTCGGTTGGATCCTGGCTCCTGAACCGGCCCTGTCATGCGGACTGTGACACAGGGAAGAGGACAAGGCTGGGGACTCTTCTCAGGTGGCACCTGGCTGCCAGCCCTCCCACCAGTGCTCTGTCCAGTCACAGTGTGGCAGGGAAGCTGGAGCCAGCAGTTCAACCACAGAAAAGCCATTAATTAATGGAAAGCGTGATCGAGGATTAAAAGCCTGACATGCTCCGGCACTGGTCCCAGTACCAGTGGGATCTTGGCTGTGCCAGGGACCAACCCAGAAGGATGAGATGAGGCTTAGTTTGGATATTAGGAAAAATTCCTTCCCTGAAAGGGTGCAGTACAGGCTACCCAGGGCAGTGGTGGAGTCCCCATCCCTGGAGGGATTGAAAAGCCATGTGGATGTAGCACCTGGGGACATGGGTTAGTGGTGGGCTTGGCAGTGCTGGGGAAATGGTTGGAGTTGATGGTCTCAGAGGGCTTTTCCAACCTTTTCCAACCTTTTGTTTCCGTGATTCCATGTGGCAACTCCATGCCCGTCCCAGGGCTGAGCTGCATCTCTCTGCTGGTTCTATCTCTCCCCCAGTATCCACATCAGCCCCAGACTGGCAGTCTGCACAGCCAATCCCCATCCCCAGTTGCCCCCTCTCCTCCTCTCAGGGAAAGCTGAGGCTTTGGAAGCTAAAAACTCAGCTCTGGGAAACGGGTTGAAAGTGTCAGACAGAGCCACTATCATCCTGATGAGCCTCCAAGGCATGAGTGGCTTTGAGCTGTGTCCTCTGTTGTCCCTCCACAGATGGTCCCCACTTCCTGCACTAACTCTGGCTTATGGGAATATTTGGATCATTTGGAAAGAGGTCCTGGCCCAGTGAGTGGCTCCCACTCGTGCCATGTTCACAGATGGAGGATCCAGTGAGAAATCTGTGGTGTCGCTTGGGAGACAATCCCTGCTCCTGGGGGGCTGTGGTTCCCAGAAAACCTGGGGCATGGAAAGCAGAGGCAGGATCCTGCCTCCTTCTCTGTTCCCACTATTTTTAAGGGAAAAAAATGCAGGAAAAGAAAAAAAAAAGCGAAGGGTAGATGATGAACACATGCTGAGCCACCATTGACAGCAGGTTTTTTTCCCCCTCTAGTTATCAACTAAATGGACTAATTGAAAGATGAGTTGGCAGCATCTGTAGTGCTGCATTTATTCAAGGACAATTCCCCAGGGATTCAGGGTAACTCTGTGTTTTCTCTCTTGCCTTGCTATGCTCCTGCCTGGTTTGGCTCCCTTGGGGTGCTGGTGGCTTTGCTTGGAGGTCCCCGTGGTGGTGGAATTTGCAGGGATGCCACGCAACAGGGATGAAGATTTGCAGGGCTGCCATGCAGTGGGGACAGGGATTTGCAGCCTTGCAGGGCTGCCAGGCTTTCCAGCCCTGTCACTGAAGCCAGCTGCATTCCTGTGGCTCCTGGCAGCCCTGGGAGCTGGTCTCCCAGCCTGGCAGTGGGGGCAGCTGCCTGCATAGGACCTGATGCTCCAGGGTAGAGCACCCGGAGCAGAGTGTTTGCCAAGCAAACAGGGCTCAGCCTTCTGCAGCCGGATCAACAGCCTCCACACGTTTGCTCAGCAAATAAATCCCACCCAGCAAAGCTTTGGTGCCACCGGTCCCTTTGCCACCATACTCCTGCCAGCTGCTCTGTCACTGCCCAGCATCCTGCAGCACCTGCCCATTATTATGCAGGTCTGGAATTACGCAGGGCTCATGATAGCTTCAAATTAAACATGGCAGCTCAGCAGCCATCCCTGCCTGTCTTGCCTGGAGATGCCAGGGAGATTCGTAACCATGTGTGCCCACACTGGGATCTGTCCTGTGGATGTGCAGAGTGAAATCCTTCAGCTACAGTGAAATAGTTCGGCTCTGGACTGAGCAATTGCAGGAAACAGGCAATTTTCTGTCACTGCTGGAGTCTGGGGAAGATGGAAACTCCATTGGCAGGTGTTGGCCTGGGAGGCAGGCTGCTCTGGTGATGGAGGAAAGGTGTCTGGGTGTGTGGGGATCCTGGAGTGCCCTATCCATGCCAGAGCACCATGTCCCACCATTGCTGCTTCCCTTGCTCCAGGCTCTCCTGTGCCCCTCCTCTGTCCCAGACCATGTTCCCTCTGGGGTCTTTATCCCCCCATAACACACTGCCCACAACGAGGGTTCTATTGAGGTGGGGACAGATGCCACCTCCCCCCTTCCCTTTGCCTGGAGACTGTGGGATGTGATCCCAGCCATTTCATGGGCTGGTTGGCTGCTGCTCCAGCTGTCACCTTTCTCTGCTTCCCATTTATTTTCCCCTCACAGATACGTTCTCAAGCCCCTGCTGCCTGCAGAGCTGGGACAACCCCCTTTGCTCAGGCACTATGTCCACCTCAGGGACCCATTTTCTTCCTCATCCCTGAGGTGCTGGAAGCATATCCTTCCTTTTACCTTCACTCCCAGAGCAGCAGGACTGGGGCTTGGTCAGGATGTGACTGTGGGCACTGAGCATCCCATCTCACTGCACCATCCCCGGCAGAGTGGACAGGCACTGGGGTCACCACTGTCACCCCATGGGGACACTGCTGCTTGCTCTGCTACGGAGCTCTCTGGCGCCGGGGCCAAGCCACCCTCCAGCCTTCCAGCTTCTCCAAAGTCACCAGAGTCACTTGTGCACTTCTAGGCCACTAAGTGCTGTAATTACAGATATGCTTTAATTAACATAATTGCGTTTCTACACAAATAAAACATTTGGCGCAGTTAATTCCAAGGCTGCAGCTCCAAACACAAGGCTTCCTGGCCCCTCCATGGAGGTGGCAGGGGGGCTGGCAGAGAGTGAGGTGTTAACCTCCCTGCCAGAAGATTGTCCCAGTCCCAGACAGGGCCTTAGAGGCCTCCATTCCCCACTGGAGTGCCCTGCCCTGGTTTGGTGGGGACAGCTGTGCTGTCAGACACTTGGATTGCTGGAGTTGATGGTTGGGAGGGAAAGCTGAGGCTTTGGAAGCTAAAGGATATGGCACTGGGATTGCTGGGGCACTGTACTGGATTTACTGGGGCACTGTACCAGCCTTGCTGGGACACAGTTCTGGGTTTAAACACAGCACCTGGTTTGTTGGGAAGTAGCAGTGGAATTGCTGGAGCATGATACTGAACTTCCTGGGATGCAGCAAGGGGATTGCTGGGATCCACTACTGGGCCTGCTAGGCTGTGCCACTGGACTTGCTGGGAGATGGCACTGGACTTGCTGGAACACTGTATTGGGCTCAGTGGAACAGAGCTCTGGGATTTCTGGGATGCAGCAAACCCAATGGTTTGCTGGGACACAGAACTGGACTTGCTGGGATGCAGCCCCAGGATTGCTAAGACATAGCACTGGGTTTGCTGGGATATGACACTGGGATTGATGGGCCATGGTGCTCAGATTGCTGGGATGCAGCACTGGGATTGCAGGGATGCAGCACTAGGATTGCTAAAACATAGATCAGGGTTTGCTGGGACACAGCTGGAGCCCAGCTGAGCCCTTTCAGCTCTGCCAGAGGGTGCTCACCCTGGCTGGGCAATGGGCACAATGGGCAGATCCGGCCCCTCCATCCCATCCCATCCCATCCCATCCCATCCCATCCCATCCCATCCCATCCCATCCCATCCCATCCCAGAACCTCCCACTGAACTGCCCCCAGGGTGGTCCCAGCACCCCAAGGCCTCTCATCCCCCATTCCCTCTTTAGCAGACCCCAGTGCCCACCACAGTCTTGGGAGTCTTTGGATGAAGGCTGGAGCCAGTGGCAGCATCCCAACCCTTTGCCAGGAAGGTGCCAGGAAGAACTGGGAAAATGGCTGGTGCTCATGTGCTAAAATGCCCTTTTCATTTTAAAAAAACAGAAGAAAAGGGGAAAAAAATTCCATTTTTCTCTGGCTGAAAATGAAAGTGATTATGTAACGAGCAATAAATTACGGAAAGGAATGAGTCATTGGAGCAAATCCCAAGAAAGGCACAGTATTTTTAGCTCCAATACCCTGTGCTGTACTGTGCATTAACCCTTGCAGGACTTGGCCCCCCACTTCAACCTGCCCCCACGGTGATCCCCCCAGAGGCACCAGATTGGTTTCTGTGAGGATTTTGTCCATGTGACATTCCCAAGGGAAGATGGAAATGATGTAAGCTGTGGGTCCCTCATCCCATGGCCCTCCTTTGTATGGGATGCTTATGGGTGGTCCAGGGAATACTACTCACCCCAGATCCATTCCCCCTTCCTGGGCTAAGCCCCTGCTTCGCTTCCCCTCTGCTCATTCCCACTGGGATAATAAATCCTGATCCCTTCCTGAGACCCTGGGCACCACTGTTGTTTCCTTGCCAAAGAGCCTGAAGAATTAATTAGGAAATAAAAGCGAGGAACAAATTAATTGGAAGAGAACTAGCGAGGGAGCGAGTGAGCAATCCTGCTTTAATCCAGGTTAAATTGGGGAGTGATTGCTTTGTTAGCAGAAGAGATGATGAGGGAGAATTGGAGCAGGCAGGTGCCAGGCGAGACAGTGGCAGCAAGCATCCAGATGCCAAGGGATGCCCATGGAGAGCTGTCCTGAGTGTGGAGGAAAATCCTGGGGACACAAGTGGGAAGCTGGAAGAGGAATCTGGAGGAGAGGGTCAGAGCATCCTGAGGTGAGGGCTCGGAGTGTCTCAGGATAAGCATTCAGACCATCCTTGGGGGCCCAGAGCTTGGAGCACCCCTAGGAAGAAGGCTTAGAACATCCTTGGGATTTAGGCATGGAGCACCCCTGGGATCAGGGCTCAGAGCACCCCTGGGATCAGGGCTTGGAGCACCCATTGGAACAGGGCTTAGAGCATCCCTGGAGCCAGGGCTTGGAACATCCCTTTCTTAAGTGACATAATTCATGCCCGCTTTTGAGAATCCTGTGGGATCAGGTACCAGCGCAGGGACAGGAACCCTGTTCCTTGTGTGCCACATTTCTTTGGGGTCTCCCAGCTGGTGAGAACCAGGCCTGCTTCTCTGTCCCTGAACAGATCCCTGGGTGCTCATGGTGGCACCGCACTCCATTGTCACCTGGCAGCAACCCCACCCCTAAACAAGTGGCCAAGGAGAGTGGCAACGATGAATGAGAGCTGGTGGCCAAGTCCTCATGTCCTGCAGCTGGAGTGGGGTCAGCTCAGAGTGACACAGCCAGTGCCAAAAGATATCATCTCCTCATCTTCTATTGATTCTGGCAGTAAATTCCTGTCCTCCATATGCTTGGGCTGGGCTGGGATTTTCCTTATTGCTGCTGGGCCACCTGGAATAGTGGTGTGGCACTGCATGTCCAGGGGCTGCTGTACCCCCCAGTACATGCTGTCTCACAGGCACCTGCTGTCCCTTCTCCTGCTGCATGCTCTCACTCTGGCACGTGTTTTCCCCAAAATCCATGTGTCTGTCCATAGACATCCTATCCCTCCAGGCAACCCCTGTCCTTATGGACCAGTGCTGTCCCTTGTCAGACATGCTGTCCCTCTGCTCACATGCTGTCCTTTCAGGCACCTGCTCTCCCTCAAGGCACATGCTGTCCCCAGGTGTTCAGTGTCCTTCCAGACACAGGGTGTCCCCCAGATGCACGGTGTCCTCACAGATGTCACCTGTATGGACACATGCTGGTCCCATGAGTGCAGGCTGTCCCTATGCATACATTTTGTCACCCTGGATACGGGTTGTCCCTCTGGACACATGCTGTCCCTCTGGGTTCAGGCTGTCCCCTACGGACGCATGCTGTCCTCCAGGATTCAAGCTGTTTCCATGGACACACTTGTCCCTGTGGATGCATGCTGTCCCCATGGATACACGCTGTCCTGATGGATACATGCTGTCCCTATGGACACACGCTGTCCCTATGGACACACGCTGTCCCCCTGGATTCAGTTTGTCCCCACGGACACACACTGTCCCCTTGGATACACGCTGTGCCTCTGTATTTAGTTTGTCCCCATGGACACATGCTGTCCCCCTGGATACACACTGTCCCCCTGGTTGCGTGCACTCGCCATGGCATATGCTAAAGCCCCGGATGCAGGTTGTCCCCATGGATGTCCCCTCTCCCTCACCCCTCTGAGGGTGCAGTGGGAATGTGCTCTGTCCCTGCCCACACAGGATACTCTCATGGGACAGGCTGTGTGTGAATCAGGAGATGAAATCCCACTAGCCAGGCTGAAGATGCTGGTGGCCACTGTGGCCAAAGCTTGTCCAGGAGGACTGTCTGAGCCAGCTGGGAAAGCTGCCAAAGAATTGGGAGAGAGGTATGGGAACAGAGCCAAGAGCCATCTCAGCCCCACAGGGACCCGACCACCGCAGAGGGACCAGCAGGGCTCTGCCATCACATTTGTCCCCCTAATTAGCCCTGTGGTGTGTGTGGGCTGCTGGTGGACTCCCAGCCCCCGCCATGCTCTGAGCTGTCTCCATAGAGACCCTCTAAGGGCTCCATCACTTACTCATCAGCGGTATCACTTAATCAGCTGGGCCCTTCCTTATCCCGTTGTTGTCCCTCCACAGAATCTGCTCAGTTGGAAGGAACCCACAAGGAGCGTCAAGTCCAACTCCTGGCCCTGCACAGCACCATCCCCAAGAGTCACACCACGTGCCCAAAAGTACTGTCCAAATGCTGCTTGAACTCTGTCAGGCTTGGTGCTGTGACCACTGCCCTGGGGATNCCTCAGCCACTCCTCATACGGTTCCCCTCAAGGCCCTTCACCACCCTCATTGCCCTCCTTCAGACGGTCTCTAGTGGCTTAATGTCTTTTTTATCTCATGGGTCTCAAAACTGCCCCCAGCACTGGAGGTGAGGCTGCCCCAGTGCAGAGCAGAGCGGGACAATCCCCTCCCTCGCTTAGGTGGCCGTGCTGGGCCTGAGGCACTCCAGGACACAGGTGTGACTCCTGTGACTCATGTTCAACTTAGTGTCGACCAGCACCCCCAGGGCCATTTCCATGACACTGCTTTCTGGCATATCATTCCCCAGCCCGTATGTACTTTAGGGTTGCCCCATCCCAGGTGCAGAATCCTTGCTGAGCTTCACACACTTGGTGATTGTGCAACTCTCCAATTTGTCAACAGCCCCTCCCTGTTTTTTACTGTCTGTGAACTTGCTTAGTCTGAACTTTCAGTCCTGTGTCCAAGTCATTTATAAAGATGCTGAAGAGCACAGGACTCCCTCATCCCTTCCTCATCCCTTTGTTATCCCAAGCCCCAGACCTGATGCAACCAGGTCCCTGCAGTTGGCACCTCTGGGGGCTGTCCCAACAGAGGGGCTGGTGCCAGGGCACCCCCATCCTTGCCCAGCCTGAGATCATTCTGGGCTGTGGCTCCTGTGGTGGATCAAGGGATCCAGCTGGATCCTGGATTCCACCCTGCTGGGGTGCTGGAGATTTCTGGGGGTGATAGTGGTGCACACACACACACTCACACACATGCACACCTATCAACAGCTGCAGGCACAGCTCTTCCTTGCTTCCACACATTCCCAACTCTCCTGCTGCTCCCAGAAGGTCCATGCCATGAACCCACATGGTGCCATGGAGCCTCCTAGCACCCCCAGAATTGTACCTGGCATCGCTCGGGCAAGGGACACCACAGCATTCTCTGTCCCACAGCATTCCCTGCCCTGCAGCATTCCCTTCCCGGCTTGGGCACTGCAGCTGCATCCCGGGCACTGGGTGGGATTTATCCATGGGGAAACCACAGAGCAGAAAATGGGATATTGATCGGGTGCCATTGTGGGGATTAGTGCAGAGCGGAAGAGCAGATGGATTGATTTCTGATGGGATTTAGAGCTGTCAGTGTACCTTGGATTAGCAGCTCCACAGTAATAACAGCCCAATTCATTCACAGATCAGCAGGTCTGTTAGTGGCCATGTCCCCCAAGCTCAGTTGAGTCTCAGTCATCTCTGTTCCATGGGCAGGACCCCAGCCCCATGTGCCACCTGCATTGGCCACTGTGTGTCCCCTCCTTCCCTGGAGGACAAGGATGCTCCAGCCTGTGCCTCCCCAGAGCCAGGATCTGGCTCTGGGTCCATCCCAGCACCACAGTTTAATGGAGCATTGCTGATCCTACATGACTCACAGCAGTGCTGGCACAGCTGGGAACAGCCCATGCTGCCCTCCCGCCCCACTCTTCTCCCATCCCAGTGCTCCCAGTATATCCAGCATCCCCACAGATGCTGCTCTGGGGGCAGGCTGCTGCAGTTGCTAGGGGTGGGGAAAAATGGGACTTCAGGGTTACACAGAGTGTGAAGGCTCATCTTGGTGCCTTAACCCCTCAAAATCCTTCATATTTGGGAGTTTGATACCATTTGCTGCCAGCACTTCCCAGGGAAAAGCTGGAGTGGGGTGACATCTCAGTGTCTTTGGTGTGGAATATTCCATTACCATGGAATAAGGGTTAATATTTACTCGCCTGCATGAACTTTGCTCCCACTGATGCCATCAGACACCCTCCAGATGGGATGCGGGGCGGCTGCTCCCCAAGTTCCCAGGAAGAGACAGGATGCACAGCACCGATTGATCCACCCCAGGCTGGGAACAAGGGAAAACTACAGGGTGGATGGAAATGTGGGAAGCCCAGCTGGGGAAGCCCACACTGCTGCCTCTCCTCAGCACCTACAGTTATTCCCCAGCAGCTCCAGGGCCAGGTTCTGAGGCTGTGTGTGTCCGTCTGACTGCGATGCTCCCATCCAAGGGATGCCATTCCTGGGGCACACAGAAGAGCCAGGGAGCAGCTCATAATTACTCCGGGTCATTAACAAGCTGACTGGGAGATGAGAAACGATGCATGGGTGCAACAGTGGTACTGCAGCACAAGTCCCTGCACCCTTGTGGTCCCTGCACCCATGTCCCACTCCCCTGTCTCCAGGTGCTCCTGTGTCTCTGCACTGCTGTGTCCCTGCTCCCGTGTCCCTCCATCCCCATGTCCCTGCACCCGTGTCCCGTTTCCATGTGTCCCTCTACCTGTGTCTCACTCTATAGGTCTTTGTGCCTATACCCCTGTGTGCCACCACCTGCTCCCAGCCCCCGCCATGTCCCTGCAGCTCCTGTGTCCCTGCACCCCTGTGTCCCACTCCCTGCCCCCCAGGCACCCCTGGCCGAGCACTGGGGACAGCTCCGTGCTGTGTCCTTGTGCACAGCAATGGCTCTGCGTTCCCTGGGCAGGTGTGCTGGCTGTGACCTGCTCCGTGGTTGGCTCTGGTGACAGGAATGTGCCAGGTTTGACATGGATCCTGCCATCACCCAGCTCCTTGGGGTGTTCCCGCTGCCGGCCCCACAGGGAATCTGCTATTCCCACCGGGCATCTGCTTCATTCATGGACCCCCAGACCCGCATCCGTGCCAGCAGGACCTGTCCAGGCTGGGTGACACTTGCTCCCTGCAGCAGGGTGAACGCATAGCGGGGAATTCCACGCCTTCATCTTGGGGATCTGGTGGTGTCCTAGTCAGGATGATGGGCGCTGTGAGACTCTGCCCTGGGGAGCGGGGGGCTGCGTCGGACTGACGTACTCATGATCCTGTGCCCCCCCCGGGGAGAGATGCCCGTCTGCCTGTGTCACCCCCAGGGGCAGGACTGCCCTGAGGCCGGGGTTGCTGCGCCAGGGGGCCCGGGATCCCCAGCCGGGGGTCCAGTGGCTCTGGCCACTAGATGGCCCCGCGGCTCCACTGGCCACCCTGACCCTCCTCCCGGCCCGGCATCCCGGGGGTCGGGGTGCAGGGAGCGAGATGGAGGGTGCAGCATGCAGAGTGTCCCTAAACCCTCCCCTGCTTGGCCTCCGCCTCGCGGTGGCTTCTCCTTGTCCTAACGAGGGTTGCGAGACGACGCGAGAAGGTCTCGTCCTTAGGAGCCACCAGGCAAACCCCAGAGCAGCCTGTCCCTGAAGAGCACCCTGGGGACAGGGACACAGAGGTGCAGGGACACGGTAGTGCCTGGGTACAGGGGAGTGGGACACAGGACTGCAGGGACACAGGGGCATGGAGGAGCAAGGATACAGGGGTGCAGGGACAGGGGAGTCCCGGGATGTGGAGGAAGAGCAGGCCATCCTCCGCCAGACCAGAACTTTCTCCTCTGCCCAGAGGAGGAGGAGGGTGAGGGATGGAGATTGTCGCGCTGCCGGTGTCCCTCTCACCGCGTGGCATGTGGCCATCGTGTGACGGCTGAGCACGTCAGATCCTCCATGCGGATTCCCTCGGGCCATTGGGGTAGGGGCAGCACCCCCAAATCCCGGTAC
>VZRO01005474.1:61290-82382 GCA_013397915.1 Daphoenositta chrysoptera | reverse complement strand
ACTGCCCCAAATTGAATTCCTCCCCAGCTGCAGATGGCCAGGAATTCAATTTTCCCAGATCCCATCAGAGGCTGATAAATGAGGTCCCTAATCACTGTGCAGATCCCATTAGCGCCAGCCATACCAGGAGGGGATGCGGGGATGGATGTGGGAACGCTGCATCTCCCTTCCCATCCCAATGATTTCTATCCCACCATGGGACCTAGATGTCCCCCGAGCCCCTCTCTGGCTGCATCCCCAGAGCTCCCAAGTAGAGGCAGGCATGGAGACCCCTGCATGGCTAATCCACCAGAAAACATCCAGGAAAGTCCTGGAAAACCCGCTGAGTGGCCAGTGTGGATGGGAAGGGGACTGTGTGCCAGGGAAATTTCTGCAGTAATGCCATGTCCCAGGAATGAACATCATGCCAGCTCCCTCCCAGCACTGCCAGTGCCAGCACCCAAGGCTTGGTGCCAGCTGGGTGCCAGGATGTCTCTGTCCTTTGGGGTGAAGGTACCTGCATACCAGGGATTCTCATAAACGTGGAGCAGTTTCCCTGCAGCTGCTGTAGGAGGATCCATATGCCCCTCCCTGACATGGGTTAGGGACAAGTGACATGGGGCTGAGTGGCATCCATGTCCCCCCTCTCTGACATGGGTTGAAGACAAGTGACAGTGAGACCCCCAGCCTTCACCACTTTTCTTTCTTAGAACAGTGAACTAATTAGTGACAAATTAGTGACAGATCATTAGGCTAGTGGCCGAGCCGGCTGTTCCAAGAAGGCCACGATGTTCTGGGGACGGAAATCCTTGAGGAGTGTGGCTGCTGTCCCGATTTGTCCTGTCTGACAAAAGGACATCAACAGGAAGCAACCTTGACTCCGGCCCTGTTCTCTTGGCCTCGGGAGGCCAGGCCAGGATGTGGGGGGACAGACTAGGAGCACCCCAAGGGCTTGTGAGCTGCCAGAGGTTGGGAAATTTGCTTGGTTCAGCAAAACATCCCACTTAGAATGTGCAGGGTCCTCAGGGAGTGGCATCTCCCTGGTTCCAGGCTGTAGAAACTCCACGTGCAAAGGGTCTGTGCAAATGCCCTGTGCAGTGTGAGCATGCCAGGCTCCAGTGAGGCTGATATATAGGCGAGGAGGAGGAGGATGGGGTGAGGGATGCACTCAGCTCTGGGGAGACACTGGGCTCAGCATGGCTCATTCCACCTGGACCAAACTCCAGTGCCATCCTAAGCAGATCTTGCACAACCTTGTCCCTTTGCAGGTGGGGAAACTGAGGTAGGGAACATCCACAGGAAGGGAAACTGAGGTAGGCACAGGCATGCAGGGCTTCTTGCATGCTTTTTTGGGATGGCCGATTCCATGGATTTGCATCCTCCAGCCCTTGGAAGCCTCTGCCTGGATCTCTGTGTGCCAGGGTGGCTCTGTGATGGAGTCCTGCACCCCAGCCTTTGCTTTCCATCCATCGTTGCAACAGAACCCCAGGCAAATGACCATGAGGAGGCAAGAGATATCCCAGAAGTGTTTCCTTCCCGTTTGCCCTCATTACCCCCCTGGAAAAGATGAGGTAATTAAGAAGCTACCGTGTTACAGGTTGTTGCTGCCTGATTAGATTAAAGCAATGTAATTTGGGACTGAGAGCGGTGCTGGGAGGAAATGGATGGATGGCTTCCCGGCTGGAGCTGGGCAGAGCTGCCAGCTCTACCCTCTATCCATCCCTCCCTCCATCCTCTCTTGCCCTGGACCTTGCTCTAGGGACACTGCTGGAGGGTTATCAGGGGTGCTGCTTTGGGGGATTAGGGATACTTCCTCTGTTTTCTCACCCCTACAGAGAGGATACCCTGGGGAATTGTGGCTGTGGGGCAGAGGGAAAGAGCTGGGAGCAGTGTGGGGGCGACAGGGACAGGGTGATGGGGTGTCAGTGTCACTCAGCCCGTGGCAGAGCTGAAGGGTGTCAGGGATGCTCCTGTGGGAGTGGGAACAGGGATGCCATCTCTATTTCCCCAGCTCAATCGAGAGGATTCCCTAGGAAATGGTGGCTTTGGGCCTGGGGGAAGGAGCAGTGCGGGGGACAGGGTGACAGGGTTTTAGGAGTGTCACTCTGCCCACAGGACAGCTGGTGACAGCAAAGCTGTACCCTGGTGCCTTCGGGAGTCGCTTCCCTGCTGCGTAGCTCAGTTTCCCCCTCACACCCCGGTGTCAGAAGCTGGTGATCTCCTGCCTGGCCCTGCCTGGCCCTGCCTGGTCCTGCCTGGCCCTGCCCAGCCCTGCCCGCTCGTTGTCAGCCCTGCGTTGCCAACACACAGCCAGAGCTCGGCTATTTTTATCCACCACGGCCGGAGCAGCCAGGGGGGAGCAGCCCCCCAGGAGGGGAGCGGGGCTGGGGGGGCTCAGCGTTGCTGGAGGTGGGAGAGGAGGATGAATCACGGCTCAGGGATATTTTGGGATATTTTTAACGCCGCCAGATTGCTCGGCAAATGCTTGGGCAGGGCGGCGCGGGCGCAGGCTGGGTGTTTGCTGGCAGCTGTGGCTCAGCTTGGGGGCCTAGGGGGGATCAGCTGTTCCCCGTGGTGCTGTCACCCTGCAGCCATGCATGGGAGAGCTGACAAAGGCACGGACATCTGTCCCCATGCACTTGGAAACAGCTCTGGATGCGATGGGTGGTGGCAAAATGGGGTCCTGGAGCAGCATCTTCCTCCTTGAAGGGGAGGCCGAAGGGGAGAAAGTTACCCCATCACTTTCCCTGGAGAGGAGAAAGGGCTAGGAAAAGGCAGAGCTGGGGCATTGGAGAGGGGGTGGGTGTCTCTGCCTGCAGGGCTGGGGCAGGCAGGGAACCCTTGGACAGGCACAGATACCCAGGCACCCTGTGGGTGGGGCACAGGGAGTGGTGAGGGGCTGTGAGGTAGGCTGCCTCCCAGGAATCCAAACGGGATTTTGCTTTTCGCCTGTCAGATGTAACAAGATCCAGAGGCTGGTGGCTAAAAATGCATCCTATCTGAAGAGTCCACAGTGGGAGGGAGCCCTAAGCCTCCAGCCTTGGCTCTCAGCCTTGCAATGAGGTGACCACATGGTCACCCTCTTCATCCAGGGCTCTGCTCAGTAGGGAATTCCCTGGGGAGCAGCTCCTCTGTCCTTGAAGTCTGTAAATCCCCTGTGAGAGATATAGGGGCTGGTGAGACGGGCTGCAGGGGGGTTCTTTGCTCTGCCCCAGACCCCTCCTTGATGTGTTCTGCACTCCCAAGCATCCCAATCCCTTTGCAACCTGAGCCTAGAAAATCCATTGGGAAGCATCTGCAGGGAATGTGGGTACTGGGACGTGCTGCCCACAGGCACCGAGAGATGTGCACTCAGCATCTTGGATGCTCTAATTTGATTTGGGGCGCCCACAAGTGGGGGTGAAGTTGTCCAGACAGAGCGATGTCCAGCTCCATCCCAAAGGTGATTGCTCAGGCAGGGGCTAATAGACTAATCCACTGCTGAAATTAATTGGGCTCATTTTCCTTGCGTTCCCAGATGGATGAAGTCCCATTGGAGGGCAGGAGCTGAGTGAACTCTGAGGGCTCACTGTGTCATGGATGCCCCAAGCTCAAGGGGTCACCTCTGGCAGATCATTTACTTGGAGTTTTTACAGCAAAGCTGGGATGGAAGCTCGGCAGGGAGATGATTCATTTCCTTGAGATTCCTTGGGGAGGGTTGTGGCAGGAGTCTGCCACAGAAGCCTGGGCTGCTGCCAGCATCCCCCTGCAGAATCAGCACCCATGGGTGCTCTGGCAGCGACAGCAAGATCCACCTGGGGTCCCCCCAGCCCAGCATCCCCTTGGAAGGCAGGGTGGGGGTCCTGCAGCCCTGCTCAGCACTCCTCCGGGAGCAGGATGCTCCCAGGCACCAGGTATTGCTGCCTGGCTCTCTGTGTCTGTTTTCCCATGGTTAAAGAGGAATCCAGTGGGTGGCAGGTCCCGGTTTTGAGCTCTGCCTCATGTAAACTCTACTTGCCAAGTGCCCAGGTGTGTCCCCAGCCAGAGAGAGACCCCAAGTTCCAGGTACACTCGACAGGGCTGAGCATCCCAGTGGGTGCTTCACTGCACTGGATCCAGCCTCTGCCTGCTGCCAGGGAGCTCCTCCTCACCCTTGGGGGGCCTCCATTCATCTCCCAGGAGCAGGGCCAGAAGAAGGGGTGCAAGCTCAGAGACCTGAGACCCTGTGAGGTCAGTGTTCTCCCCCTCTAGGCCCCCACCCTCCACATGGCAGGTGTAAAATTAACCTTTTGGGAGAGGAAGCTGGCCAGGATGGGATTTCTCTATTTCATAAACATCCAGAGAAGCTGAGGGTGCCAGGGGGGACAAACCAAGCTTCCACAGCTGGTGAGGGGGAGCCGGGGACAGATGTGGCTGGTCCTCTTGAAAAAAGTAATGTTTTCATTGCTGGTGAATTCCCTCTGGTGGAAAAAGCTGCTTTTACATCCCAGCAGGATCTGTGGAAGCCTGGGATGAGGGCTGGGGAGCCTGTGCTGGGGGTCCTTACCACCACATGTCTGGGGACAAGATGCTGCTGCAGCTATCCAAAGGGAAAATGGGGAAAAAATAGAAGGAAACAAAAAAACGGCCATTTTCCATGAGGGAGAGCAGGCAGTGTTCTGGAGGCTGGTCTGTGGCAGGATTTGGCTTTGCTAGAGTGGGGGTGTCCATGTTGGAGCAGAGAAAAATCCTTACTCTAAGGAGATGAATGGTGTCATTAATCTTCCACCAGCTCCAGTGGGAATATTGAGGCAGATACAGCTCTGGTGTTGCACCACACCATGGGATGCTGGCCAAGGGGAGCTGGCAAAATTCCTGCCAGCATTGAGATCCCATGGGTCACCCGGTCAGCTCAGAAGTCTGGCAGGGTGAGACCAGTATTCCTGTCCTCTCAGGCCAGAGAAAAGGTGACAACAGTCCCCGGGTGGGGGTCCCGTGGGGCCACGTGTACGCACCATGGAGTCAGGACAGGGACAGGGTGCTGTTCACCTGCCCGGCAGGAGCAGCATCCTCAGCTCCTGGGGCTGTCAGCGATGCCATACTGTGTCCCCTGCCCACACCCTTTGGGTCTGTTCCCAAAGCCTTCTCTCCATGCCCATCTCCAGACAGCATTTCCCTCCAGAGCTGCTGGCTGTGCAGCACCTGGGATGAGGGTGTTGGACTCTGCTCCAGGAGCTGGGAATTGCAATCTCTCAGCTTCCTCCTGTTAATTAACCCACTGTGCCCACTTGGGAAGCGTTACTATAGCTCTTCGCTCCGTGGAATCTGGGATGCAGAGCAGGTGCTGGGAGCTCTCCCTGGGAGAGTTTTGGTCCCCTGCCCCACTGGGTGCAGATACAGGGCTGTGTGAGTCTGGCTTGGTGGGTCCCAGTGACATTCCTGGTGACAGGCATCGGGTGGCTGATGGTTTCATCTCTCTACCGGTGCTGGGGATGCATGTACCAATGCAGCCTCATCCAAGCACCCCAACATCTGTGGAGTAGAGATGGATCTGGAGGAGCCCCCACCCAAACTGGGGTAGTGCCTGGATGGTGTGGATTGCTGGGAGTAGGACACTGTGGACTCCGCAGAAAAGGGAAAGGCTGTTTATGGCAATAACTGGGATGTGGCTGTGGTGGTGGCTCTGGCTGTGCTGGCTCTGGGCCCAGGCTGTGTCCCAGCAGATCACCCAGAGTGGGTCTGCAGCATCCCCAGGGCTGAGGGACACAGGGTGACAGGGGGTGAGGGTGTTGGAGTAAACCTCTGCTCTGGGCTGGAGGATCTGGACTGGGAGTGGGATGAGTGGGACAAACGGAATTAGTGGGATGAGCAAGTGGGATATGCAGGATGAGTGGGACAAGTGGAAGAAGTGGGACAAGCCATTGAATGGGATGAGCCATTGAGTGGGATGAGTGGGCTGAGCTGGATGAATGGAACAAGCAGGGTGAGTGGGATGAGTGGGATGTGCAGGATGAGTGGGACAAGCAGCTGAGTGGGATGAGCCATCAAATGGGATGAGTTGGATGAACTGGATTAATACAGTGAATAAGCTGAGTGGGATGAGCAGGATGAGTGGGAAAAGCAGTTTAGTGGGATGAGTGGGAAAAGTGGAATGAGTGTGATGCCCTTCCCAGCCCACCCTCACTCTCCCTACCTTCTTCCTAGGCTGCAAACCATCCTGCCAGCCTCTGCTGCTGTCTCCTTGTCTTGGGAATATCTTCTTTTAGCTCCTGCAGCTTTCCCCTCACTGTTTCAGGGACGGACCCGTATTCCCAGCCCTATTAAAGCCACCACCTGTGTCCAGCTGCCACCTGACTGTCCCCACACCAAGAATGCCACTGGCATTTGATGCCCCAAGCAGACCTAAGGGACCCATTCAGGCTCTGCCCCATCTTCCCCTGCCCCAGGGGGCCCACTGTGGAGGATCCGGTGGGACAGAGGGATGGCAGGACAGCCACCTGGCTGAGGCCTGGCTGTATTCTACAGTGCATGTGTCTCCAGTGTGAGTAAGTGACTGGAGATGCGGCCCTGTTGGAATAACATCCAGTGCCGATGTCTTCAGCTGGAAGCACCCTCACCGCCAGCCACGCTCCAAATGGATCTGGCCCCATGGCCGAGTATGCTCCTGGGGTGGATGGGTGGCATGGCCCTGCGTGGGGCTGTTGTCCTGGATGGGGTCATGGGGTGCATGACAGTCCCCAGGTCTCGTTACCAGGAATGGAGCCTGGAGCCCCCGGGCAAAGCTGGGACCACAGGAAGAGCAAATCCCAATGCCATCATCCAGTGTCTGATTCAGAGCATCTATTTCCATCATAACATCATCCTTATCCCAGTCTCCCAGACAAGGGCTGGAGGCAGGAGCAGAGCTGAGAGGGTCACACCACAGAGCCCACTGTGCCACCCAGCTTTTCCATGTGTCCATCCCAACACCTCTGTCCCTCCATGGGGTGTAATCCGCCAGATGAGCTTTTATCCATCTCCTTGCCCCATTTCTCTTCCCACTGGTGCTTTATGGCACGGCTAGCAGTGAGGGCAGTGTGGGTGCCAAAGCCTCCTCTCCCTTTTTGGGGACCTCCCACTCCCCACATGATGGACATTGACCAAAACAGGAGGGTTTGGCCCCAAAAAAGGCATCAGGCAGAATGGAGGCCACTGCAAGGGGTCTGGGGGCAGGAGGACCTGTGCCATGGCAGGGGTAGGGGAGGGTGGGTGCCACAGTGCCCCTCCACATGGTATTGGCCCCCAGTGACCCCCTGCTCTGCTCTTCTCTCTCTGCAGGATGCTCTGCTGAGCCTGGGTGCTGCACTTGATGCCACCACCCTGCGTGATGCCCTCCGCCATGCCCTTGTCACCCTGCTGCCTGCTGTGGTAGGTGGGGGTGCATCTGCATCCCCTGGGGGGCTGGGAGGAATGAGGATCAGAGCATCCTCCTGGGCGGGTGGGGGTTGTGGGGTTGCTGAGACCCCCTGGGTTGGGGGGAGCCCTGGAGGGACTATAGGGTGGATTCTCTGCTGGTTGATGCTGGGGTTCAGCCTGGGGTGGGGTCTCCTTATCCCCAGCCCACTGCAGAGTTCTCCCCCTATATGGGCCACCTGTCACCACCAGGGTGCTGGTGACGGCCCTGGTGCTCATGGTGGCCCCAGGGTGACCCTGGGGGTGCTGGTGGCCCTGATCCTGGTGACCCTGGTGCTGGTGGTGGCATTGTGCCAGTGCCATTCCACGGGGCCCCCCGGCCATGGCTGGGTGTGAGTGGTGCACACGTGTACAGGTGAGGGCATGATTCTGTGTGTGCGCAGGGGTGTATTTGTGAATGTGTTTGTGTGCAAATGGGGGTGTGCACATGTGTTTGTGCACACGTGTGGCTGTGCACGCGGGTTTGCACACACGCGTGTGCTGCCCCCTCCCCCAGGAGCACGTCTATATCTACCTGCTGGATGGGGACACACGGCTGCTCTGCGATGACCCCCCCCATGAGCTGCCGCCCAACGGGAAGCTCAGGTGAGCTCGGATGCCCCCCCAGCCCTGGGCACGGGCACACGCGTGTGGCTCAGCTGGTGTGCATGAACAGGCGTGAACACGCAGAGCAGGAGGGTTCCCATCCCTCTCCCCATCTCCATCCTCATTCCATCTCCATCCTTGTGCCATCCCCTTTCCCTTCCCATCCTCATCTCCATCCTGGATGTGCACACTTGTGCACAGGGGCTATGTGTATGTACAGGGACACACATGTTGGCACAGGGGCAGAGTGTGTGTGCAGGAAGACACATTTGTGCCCCGGGGCTGTGTGTGTGTGCAGGGACACATGTATGCACATGTGCTGCACAGTCCTTGAGTCTGTCCTCATCCCGTGGGTGTGTCTGCCCTGGGGGTTGCCCCTTCCTGGGGGTTTTCCTTCCCAGGTGCCCTCCCTGAGGAGTGCTCAAAGTATCCCTGTCCCCACAGGGATGCTGTGCAGAAGCAGAAACGGCTGGAATGTGGGGGGCTGCTCCCTGCTGAGCTCCCTGGCCGGCACCTGGGACCCCTGGCAGCGCCCCTGGCCCCCGGCACACAAGGTGGGAGCTGTGGGAAGGGTGGTCTTGGGGGACGTATGTGGGAGGATGGGCATAGGGCTGGGTGGTTGGTAGGTGGAGGGATGGGGAGGGGGATGGAGGTGTGAGAAGATGGATGGATGGATGGATGGATGGATGGATGGATGGATGGATAAATGGATGGATAAATGGATGGATGGATGGATGGTCCATGGGTGGTGAGAGGCAGTGGCTGAGCCAACAGCATGTGGGTGAGTGATGGATGCACAGACATGTGGGTGGAAGCAGGATGGAGGCATGAGGGACAGGTGGGCACTGGGACTGAGGGGTGTTCTCAGGGACAAGTAAGCACAGAGGTGGGCAGATGGATGGGAAGATGGATAGATGGCTGGCTGGGTGGATCATGACACATCAGGACATAACAGGGACACGCACCCCAAGAGCTGAGTTGCACAGCTCCGGGCTGCCCCTGGGGCCCACCTGGGACCAACACTCTCTTGCTTGCAGTGCTCATCATTCCGCTGGTGGACAAGAACAGTGGGGCCGTGGTATGCGTCATCCTGGTGAGTGTGGGAACATGGGCAGGGCTCTGGGGACAGGGAGAGGATCTGGACATGGGGGTCCCAACATCACCCCTGCTCCAGGTGCACTGTGGCCAGCTGAGTGACTCAGACGAGCAGAACCTGCGTGCGTTAGAGAGACATGTGAGTGACTCCTTCTGAACTGTGGGACCTGCCACCTGGGGACCTGCCACCCTTTCCCCAAGCCCTGCTGTTCCTTGTCCCTTCTGCCGCACCTTGCAGGCCCTGGTGGCATTCCGACGCCTGCAAGCCCTGCAGAAGTTGCAGCCCTGGCCCCAGGTAAGCCTCTCCACCAGTTCCTCCCAGACCTCTCTGGCCAAGCCTGAGAAGGCACCTGACAGCAGCTATAGTGACCTGGACTGCAAGATCCTACAGCTCTGTGGTGAGTGGAAGGACACTGGGAAGGGTGAGGGGTGTGGACAGGGTGAAACCATGCTCAGCCCCTCACAGCACTGTGACCCTCGTACAGGTGAGCTGTATGACCTGGATGCCGCCTCGCTGCAGCTCAAGGTCATCAACTATGTGAGTAGTTGCTCCACCAGCCTCTCTGCCCCCATCCTGCCCCCAGCCCCAGGACACACCAGGGAGCCCTGTTTAATTTCAAAACAAGAAAATTCCCCAAAGCCGAGAAAAGCCTCAAGCATCGGCTGTGCAGCCATCAGTAGTGCCCAGAGTGAGCAGCCTTGTAAGAACCATCAATAGTCTCCAGAGTTAACAGTGCCACCCTCACCACAAAAACTCTGTGAGAGAAGGCACAGGTTTCTCTCCTGCTCTCTATCATTCTCTGCCTCAGTACGTCCCTCAGTAGTGTCCAGAGTGAACAGCCTTGCCCTTGCCATCAGTAGTCTCCAGAGTGAACCTGCTCAGTCACAGGGAGGAGGTTCTGGGGAGGGGCACCTGGTTACCTGTGGCATGTGTGGGTGCCCTGGGCACAGGGAGGCAGAGGAGGGGCTGGATCCTACCTGGGGAGTGCTTGGGGCAGGCTGGGGTGCTGACCCTCCCCTTACTCCCCAGCTGAAGCAGGAGACTCAGTCTCTGTGCTGCTGCCTCCTGCTCGTCTCTGAGGACAATCACCAGCTCTTCTGCCAGGTAGGTGCCACTGGGCCAGTCCCCCAACCCTGACCCCCACAGAGGATTCCATGACACCCCCTGACATGGTGTCATCCTCATGGGCACCCCCTTCTCCCCATCTCTTCCAGGTGGTGGGGGACCGTGTCCTGGATGAGGAAATCAGCTTTTCGGTGAGCAGGGGGGACTGGTGAGGGGTTGGGAGGTCAGGGGGGTGGGCAGTGGGTGCCACATGCTAATATGTCCCCTCTCCCCACAGCTCACCTTTGGGCGCCTGGGGCAGGTGGTGGAGGATAAGAAGCCCATCACCTTGAAGGACATCAGCGAGGTGGGTACCAGCTGTGTCCCTCCCACACCTGGGGACATGGGTGTCACCCCAGTGTCCCATGGGGCTTCCTGGGGAGGCCAGGGATGCTGCTTCCAGCCCCATCTCGCCTCTCCCTGCAGGAGGAGCACAAGCAGCTGAGCAGCATGTTGGGCTGCGAGGTCACCTCCATGCTCTGTGTCCCTGTCATCAGCCGGGCCACTTCCCAGGTGGTGGCACTGGCCTGCGCCTTCAACAAACTGAGTGGGGAGAGGTGAGCAGCATTTTGGCTGGGACTCTCTGTGGGGCTGCACCCCCTCACTTTTGGGGTGCTGGAGCATTGTCGCTGTGGAGAAAAGGGGGGGACCAATGGGGACAGAGAACTGAGGTGTGCCCCCGCCAGCTACACAGACACGGATGAGCACAAGATCCAGCACTGCTTCTGCTACACCTCCACGGTGCTCACTAGCACCCTGGCCTTCCAGAAGGAGCAGAAGCTCAAGTGTGAGTGCCAGGTGAGCATGTGCAGGGCCATGTCACACACGTGTGTGTGCCCCATCTTGCACTAGTCACTGATGGTGTCCTCTCTGTCCCCTCAGGCCCTGCTGCAGGTGGCCAAGAACCTCTTCACCCACTTGGGTAGGTGCATGGGAGAGTACCCATGGTGAGGGAATGGATGACCACCCCATACCCCCAGCCCCAGAGGGTGGTGGCACTGCGGTCGCTGTCCCCAGCCAAGGAGAACCTTGTCCCCTTGTTGGGGAATGGTCACAGAAGGGTGATATGAGTTGGCACAGAACCTGGCATGCACTGATGCTGCATGGCTGCATGCATGCATGCATGTGGCATGACCACAGAGTTCTTAGAAACATGTGTATGTAAACACACCAATGTGCTGCTCACACGTGCACATGCCCCATACAGCCCCCATCCCTCTGTGCCCCCCAGACTTCCTGCTGGGGCTCTGAGCTAAAGCCCCCCTCTTTCATTGCATGAGTGGGGGGATGAGGGAGCAGTGCTGCCTGGCTGGGGGCCCCTGACCCTTCTCTGCTTCCCCTGCAGATGATGTCTCTGTCCTGCTGCAGGAGATCATTACGGAGGCCCGGAACCTCAGCAACGCTGAGATGTGAGTGGTGGTGGTGGGGCACGCGGGTGAGGGGGCACGGGGGGACACTGGGCTCCCCTGTGGGTGTGAATGGGAGCGCTGTGTCTTGCAGATGCTCTGTGTTCCTGCTGGACCGGCTCAGCCATGAGCTGGTGGCCAAGGTGTTCGATGGCGGAGTGGTGGACGACGAGGTGAGCACAGGATGCAGCTGGGGGCCCTGGGGTTGTGTCCCTCCCCAGGCCTTGCTGGTGATCCTCTTCCCCTGCCCGCAGAGCTACGAGATCCGCATCCCAGCAGACCAGGGCATCGCCGGGCACGTGGCCACCACCGGCAAGATCCTGAACATCAAGGATGCCTACTCGCACCCGCTCTTCTACCGTGGGGTGGATGACAGCACCGGCTTCCGCACCCGCAACATCCTTTGCTTCCCCATCAAGAATGAGAGCCAGGGTGAGGGGGGCACACTGGGAAGAGGGGGGCACAGGTCTGCCCCAGCAGGTGCCTCAGTCAGCACGTGGTGGTTTGGTCACCCATCAGGTGGACATGACACTGTCCCCAGCACGCAGGCACAGGCACAGCATCATCCCTAGCCTGTGGGCATGAATCCTGTTCAAGCACGGGGGCACAGTCCTGGCTCAGTCTGTGGGCACAGTACTGTCCCCAGCATGTGAACACTGTTCTGTCCCCAGCCCATGGGCACCATTCTTTTCCCCAGCCTGTAGGCAGAGCACTGCCCCAGCACATGGGCATGACCCTGTCCCAATCCCGTGGTGACAGTCCTGTCCCCGGCATTCTGTCCCATGAATGTGGGCATGGTACTGTCCCAGCCCTTGGGCTCAGTGCTGTCTTGTGGCACAAGGGCACAGTTCCTGAGTGTGATCCTGTCCCCTCGCAGACAAACACAGCACTGACCCCAGCACACGGAGATGATCTTGTCCTAGCCCATGGGCTCAGCACGGTCCCTGGCCATGATCCTGTCCCCCCACAGACACTCAGCACTGTCTCCCAGCCCACAGCCATGATTCTGTCCCAGCCCATGGGCACAGCACTGTCCTTGAGCACATGGGCATGATCATGTACCCTGCATCTGGGCATGATCCTGTCCGCCAACATATGAACACAATACTGTCCCTGGGCATGAGCCTGTCCCAGGCCCTGGGCACGACGCTGTCCCCAGAATGTGGGTGTCATCCTGTCCCGAACCCACAGGCACTGTCCCTGCTACTTGGGCACAACCCTGCCCTAAGCCAATGGTCACAGTGCTGTCCCCAACACACAGACATGACCCTGTCCCCAGCACAAGGGCCTGATACCCCTGCTGTCCCCCCTCTGCTTCAGAGGTCATTGGGGTGGCAGAGCTGGTCAACAAGATCAACGGCCCTTGGTTCAGCAAGTTCGACGAGGACCTGGCCACTGCCTTCTCCATCTACTGCGGCATCAGCATCGCTCATGTATGTGCTGGGGGTCCTCCACTTGGAGGGGGTCACACGCAAAGTGGGGTCCCAGCTGTGCCACAGCACAGAGGAGTGGGGCTGGGGGGATGTGTGTGCTGGGTCCCCATTCCTTGGGGACAGGTGGTGGTGGCCATAGGATGGGAAGGGAATTCACAGGCACAGGGATGTGCTGTGGTGCCAGGGTGGGCTTGGGGGTGCTGGAGGGTGTCTGTCCACCCCCAGCACGCCCATACCCTGATCCTATCCCACAGTCCCTGCTGTACAAGAAGGTGAATGAGGCACAGTACCGAAGCCACCTGGCCAATGAGATGATGATGTACCACATGAAGGTGAGGCAGCATGGGGACAGGGACAGGGATGGGACCCCCACTGCCAGCACGGTGCACCCACACTTTACCCTGAGGTGGTTGCATAGCTGGGTGGTGGTGATACCCCAGGGCTCTCTGCTCTCACTGTGGTTCATGTGGCCTTTGGGACACTTGGGGACCTGGTCACAGTGTGGGCCACTGGCTATGGCTCCTGCAGGTGTCAGATGATGAGTACACCAAACTGCTGAGCGAGGGCATCCAGCCCGTGTCCACCATTGACCCCAACTTTGCCAGCTTCACCTACACGCCACGCTCACTGCCTGAGGATGACACCTCCATGGTAAGGACCACGGGGGCAACTCTCAACAGCAGTGGACAACTGCCACCATCCCCTGCCTGGCCTTGGTCAGGTCATATACCCCAATGCTGGGGTGTTGGGGTGAAGGGATGTTGCTGCACCCCTGAGCATCTTCCTGCTGGGCAGGGGCAGGGGTGTCTCACAGGGGACCTTACTGGGCAATGTCACTCACTTCCACCCACTCTGTCCCCTCTGCAGGCCATCCTGAGCATGCTGCAGGACATGAATTTCATTAACAACTATAAGATGGACCGTCAGACGCTCACAATGTGAGTCCCCATCCCTGTCCCCATCCTCATCTCCATCTCCATCCCCATCCACATCACCATCCACCTTCCCCATTCCTTTAGTCTTCCCCATCTCCTTCCCCATCCCTGTCCACATCCATGTCCCTGTCCCCATCCACATTCTCATCACTGTTCACCTTCTCTGTCCCCTGTCTATATCCTCATTCCTGTCTCTATCCCCATCCACATCCCCATCCAGATGACCGTCCACCTTCCCTGTCCCCATCCCTCTCGCCTTGCTCACCCCCAACCCTTCCCCATCCCACCCTCATCTTCATCCCCATGCCTGTGCCTGCCTGGTGGACACCAGGCCAGGTGCAGGTCCCTGTGGGGTCAGACCTCCCTGCATGGCTTTGCCCCCCTGTCCAGGTTCTGTCTGATGGTGAAGAAGGGGTACCGTGACCCTCCCTACCACAACTGGATGCACGCCTTCTCCGTCTCCCACTTCTGCTACCTGCTCTACAAGAACCTGGAGCTCGTCAACTACCTGGAGTAAGGCCAGGTGCTATCCCTGTCCCTGTTCTCCATACCCTGGCCTGGCTGGGGTGCTCCCTGCTCTCCTGCCTGCCTCAGTTTCCCTCCTCCCCCTCCCCAGAGACATCGAGATCTTTGCCCTCTTCATCTCCTGCATGTGCCACGACCTGGACCACAGAGGCACCAATAACTCCTTCCAGGTGGCCTCGGTGAGCCGAGCCCAGAGTTGGGAAGGGCAAGGGGGAAGGGAGGGTATGGGGACAGAGACAGAGCTGTGGGGGGTCTTCACCCCCATAGCTGCATCATTCTGGCTGCTCTACCTTGCAGAAATCGGTCCTGGCTGCACTCTACAGTTCAGAGGGCTCGGTCATGGAGGTAAGATCCTCCAAATCTCTCACTGCCCATCTCTCCTGAGTTCTGGCTGTGTGACAGCATCCCTGCCTGCTCCCTGCCTGCTTTCATGTTCCTGGCTTCTTCCACAGAGGCATCACTTTGCCCAAGCCATTGCTATCCTCAACAGTCAAGGCTGCAACATCTTTGACCACTTCTCCCGAAAGGTGAGCCCCCCACCTTAACACCCCTCTCAGACCACCCCCTGTCCATGCTGAGCCCCTGCATCCTCTCCAGACCCCTGCTCCCCATCCCTGGATCCTAGGGGATGTGGGAGCTGGCAGGGGGACAGAGCTGGTCATGGCAGCTGCCTTGCCCACAGGACTACCAGCGCATGCTGGACTTGATGAGGGACATCATCTTGGCCACTGACCTGGCCCACCACCTCCGCATCTTCAAGGATCTCCAGAAGATGGCAGAAGGTGATGCTCCTGGGATGGAGATTGGAATTGGGATTTGAGGCGTGGTAGGAACTCATCCCATTAAGGCTGGGAGGCGGCACAGGCAGTTCTTATGTTGGGGTCATAAGGGCTGGGACAGGACACAGCAGGTCCTGGCTGTCCCCAAAGTCCTCATGTGTGGCATGGTGGGGGCTATGGAGTTCTGTCCTGAGCTCTCCATCCCAACCCCTGCCCCACACTCTGCCCACAGTGGGATATGACCCCAAGAACAAGCAGCACCGCAGCCTGCTGCTCTGCCTGCTCATGACCTCTTGTGACCTCTCTGACCAGACCAAGGGCTGGAAGACCACCAGGAAGATTGCAGTGAGTGCCACACCATGGAGCTAAACCCCCTGAATGCCACCTCACAACCCACCCAGGCTACCTGCATGTCCCCAGGCACAAGGGACACACCTGCTCCTCATGGAGGAGGTCCCTCCATGCAGGACCCTGGACCATGCAGCAGTCTCTCCATGCCAGGACCATGTCCCTGCTTGATTCAGAGCCATGGGCAGGGGTCTGGAGGGCAGGGGGGATGGGGGATCATCCCAGGCTGCACCCCCCATGCTGATGCCCGTCTCTTGCAGGAGCTGATCTACAAGGAGTTCTTCTCCCAGGGTGATCTGGTAGGTACCACCTGGCAGGGTTGGGCTTGGCCAATGCTCCTGGCAGGCACCGATGGGATGGGGGACATGGGCAGTGAGCAGAGAGGTCTTGCCTGGGAATGGGGGGAAGTGCCACTGGCACTGACCCCCCTCGCCATCCATGCAGGAGAAAGCCATGGGGAACAGCCCACTGGAGATGATGGACCGGGAGAAAGCCTACATCCCCGAGTTGCAGATCAGCTTCATGGAGCACATTGCCATGCCCATCTACAAGTGAGCCCCAGTGCTGGTGCTGGGGTGGGGAGGACCCCCTGCCACCCCCACCTCCTTTAGGGTGGGATGGGGGTGCTGTGTGGGGAGTCTTGCAGATGCTGGGGAGATTCCAAGCAGCGGGGATGGGGTTGCACTGAACTAAGGGGGTTGCATTGAAGTAAGGGGGTGCAGCCCTGTGCTGATGGAGTGCATCCCCCACTCCCCAGATTGCTGCAGGACCTCTTCCCCAAGGCGGCGGAGCTCTACGAGCGGGTGGCCAGCAACCGGGAGCAGTGGACCAAGGTCTCCCACAAATTCACCATCCGGGGGTTGCCTAGTAACAACTCCCTGGACTTTCTGGATGAGGAGTATGACCCACAAGCCCCTGACCCCCAGCTCAACGGCTGCCTGGAACCTGAGGCGGGGCAGCCCCCTGAGGCTGGGGCCGAGTGACGGAGGCTATGGGGGGGCCACAGCCACGGCTGGGCCGGGAGCATCCCCAAGCCTCATCCCCCAGCCTATGGGGAGGAGGTTTGGGGGGATATCAGTGACTCTGGACTACCACAGCAAGGGCTGTGTGCTGCCAGCACCCACCACCGGTCCTTCCCCACCACTGGGTGACTGTCTCCGTCCTCTGGGGCAGGTGTTCAGGTGTCCTGTCCGCCCAGTAGTCCCTGGGACACTGCCTTTGTGGCTGGGAGCACCAAGGGACACAGTGGGGCTGGGGGATGGATGTGCTTTAAGCTGCCTTAAGACTGCAGGTCCTGTCCCCATGGGGTGACAATAGGAACGATGTCCTTGGTGGAAGCACCCCTAGAGGGGTTGGTCACCATGACATCGGTGTGCGTGGGTCAGCAGGACAGCGGGGGATGGTGTGGGGCAGGATGGCGAGGGGCAGTGGGAGAGCTGTGGGGTGGCTGTAGAGCATATGGGGGGCGTTGCCATGGACCACGGATCAGGTCCATGGAAGAAAGTTGGCTCCAGCTGGAGGAGGGAAGAGACACCAGAGTGGGATGGCCACGGCCATGGGGATGTGCCTGCATCCCCTGCTGGGTTCTGCACTAGAAAACCAGCTCCAGCCTCTTCCCAGCAGCTGCTGAGCATCTGTTGGTTAAAAGCCCCACCTTCCTAGGACCCCTGGACCCACTCACCCATGGAAGGGCTCATATCCCTCACACAGCCCAGTCCCATGCAACCACACAACCACGTCCCCTGCAAGGGCTACACATGTGCCAAGACTGGGGGGTCCAGCTGCTGGTTTGCATGCGTGGGGGAGGCTGTGCTCCACAGGGGGTCCATCTGGTCCCATTTGTGTCCTTGCCACGTCCCCACTACGTAGGTGTTCCTCTGAGGTGTCCACCTGGGAGCCTCCTCACTGCAAGCAGCTTCCCTGGTGACCGTGTTGTGAACACCCCTAGCTCACTGTGGCTTCACAACTCCTGCCATACCAACCTCTGTGCATGGATCCTGCTGACATTTTGGGATCCCTCTGGTCCTGCAGGCCACTATGCATGGACCCTGCCATTTTCCTGTGGTCCCTCCAGTCCTCCTTGGCACCATGCATGGATGCTGTTGGTCTACCATGGTTGATCTGGTCATGCAAGGATCCTGGTGGTCTCTCACCACTCCCTTCTCGTCCTGACTGCCATGCATGCACCCCACCAACCTCCTGTGGTTTTTCTGGTCATGCAGACCACTGTGCATGGACCCCGATGCTCTCCTCTGGTTCCTCCTGTCCTACAGACCACTGTGCATGGACCCTGCTGGCCTTCCTGTGGTCTCTCCAGTCCAACAACCCAACCCATATGGACCCCCTCAGTGCCAGGGGCTCCACCAGCTTCCAGGGTCCGACCAGCTGTTTGTGACCCCGGACTCTGTCACCCCAACCAAAGCCACTTGAAACACCCATGAGCAGGGGAACTGTGGTGAGAAGCTTGCCCTGCTGGGGCAGAGCTGAAGAGGGGGCTGGGCCTGAGGGTGGGTGCTCAGCCTTGAGGGATTAGGGTGCACTGAGCCCCCAGGCTGCATCATCCAGCTTATAGGAGCTGGATGAGTCCACCACCACAGCAGGGAAAGGCGATGGGAGCAGCATGGGAAAATTCTGGCACTGCTGGCATTGGTGTTGGTCACATTGGGATCAAGAGTGGACATGGGGCTATTTGCTGCCCCATCCTCACTCCTCTGCAGTATCCCATGGCACCATCCCAAACGGTGCCACAGCAGGTCCCTCCTGGATTTGGGCTACACAGTGGCCGCTTCTCTCCTTGGCTTGTCTGTAAGCAATGACTTGCCGATGTTCTCGGGATACCTGGAACGTGTGTCTGCAGGAGCAATGGGAGACCCCAGTGCTGAGCTGCTCCACGCGGATGAAGTGACCTGAATTCCTTTTGCCTTACCTACTCGGAGATGCCTTTAGTGAGACGCTTTGCCCGAACCCTGGTGGGACCCACCTGGTAACCGAGTCTGTCTGCTCGCCCATGGCTTTTCCTCCAAGACCCCCTTAAGCCCTTTTCCCATCTCCACGCTGCCATAGGGGGTAGGGATGGTCCCAGAAGGCAGCAAACCCCCAAGGTGCGAGAGGACAGCAGCTCCATCCCTGTCGTGATGCTGGCACAGCCCTGGCACCATCGTGCCAGTAGGTACAACTGTTCAAAGACAGTCCCTGCATCCCAGTGCTGATCCAGGGATGTCTGATGATGCAGGGATCTCTCCATCCAATAGCTGCGGGGGTGTCGTGCACTTGGGTTCTGCATCCCGGGTACCACACAACGGTGGGGGCACACAGGGATGCCCATTTCCCAGCTGTACCCAACTTTTCCAGCCCCTGCTGCTGGTGTGTGTAGGTAGTCAATGCTTTCCCAGCTCCTGCCCTTGTATATACCCCTCTGGATACTGGAGAGTGCAGCTGGCACCCAGCCCAGCTCACCCACGAGTGTGCACAGGCGTGTGTGGGTGTGCAAACCTCCTCCAGCTTTTCTGTCCTTCTGTCTTGCGGCACTGGTTGTTCTGGACTCCAATGGATCCTGAGGAGGAGATGACTTCTCTTTCTTCCTTTCCTCCTCCAGCTTTTCTTATTCTCCTTCTCCTCTTCCTCCTCCTTCTTCTCCTCTTCCTCTTCCTCCTCCTTCCCCTACTATTTCTCCTCCTCCTCCTCCTTCTTTATTATTATTTCTCTTTTTTTGGTGGGTTTTGGTTTTCCTAAATAAATTTCATATGTCAACCTCCCCGTGACAGGTTGGTGGGTGGCCTTGTTGGGGACTGGGGAGATCCAATTAAGAGTTATGAACCCAAAAATCACCCTCGGAGGGGGGGTAATCCAGCTTGGGCCATGTAGCTCTGACCCCTCAGGAAGCTCCAGCCCCTCCCTGGATGTTCCACTCCCATGGAATGCTCCAATGCCCCACGGATCCCCTCTGAGTGCTCCAGCTCCTCCAGCTGCTCTGGTGCCCTCCCTTCGCCCTGTTCCATCCTGAAATGTTCCAGAATCCCAGGATGCTCCAGTACTCTGGGATGCTCTTTCCATCCCCATCTACCAGGCTGGGACCCCCCCATGCCTGGACAGGAGCCATGTTGAGACCCATCCAGCCTGGCAGCAGGGGGAGCTCGGCCTAGGGCAGGATCCAGCTTGGGCTGGGACTGCAGTGGGATCCTGGGCTGGGATGCAGGATGCGGCCTGTGTCAGGACCCCTCTGTGCCTGGGCTGGGACTGGGGCAGAATCCAGCTGCTCCTCTGGCTCCCACAGCCATCCTTGCATGGCCCCAGAGGGGACCCCCTCGTCTGCCCATCATCCTTGCATCAGGGCCGTGGTTTTCATTCCTGCCATCTGGCTAAGGAGCAATTTATTATCCGAGATCAATGCAGCACTTTTATCCTAGCCCAATCTGACAGCTTTATCCTGGGCTGTGGCGTTTGATACCCAGAGGAGAAGTCCCTGGAGGCTTTGGTGCTGGCATGCGCTGGAGCTCCATGAGCTGCCAAAATTGGGGTGAAAAACTGCCCAAACTACCAAATGCCCCCATCCTGCTCCAAGTGCTGGTTCAAATCCTGGGATTAAATCCTTTAATCCTCTGAACTAGTCCCAGAGCAGGGTTTATGGCAGGTCCCCAGCCAGGAGCTGCCCCGCTTCTGCCTCTGCCACCGGTGGCTCTGTGCCCTTGGGTGACATCCCTTCATGGATGTGTTAGAGTATCACAGCCACCACTCCAGACCCTCACCACAGCCTCGGCCCATCATTGTCCCCAAGGATGGGCTGGCTAAAGGTGCCCCGCGGGTGGGGTGCAGGTGTCCCCATGGTGGGGTAGAGGAGACACCGTGTGTCCACCTTTGGACCCCTCCATCCGCCCCACAGTGGCCTTGCGGTGGGATAGGGAGGAGATGCTCCAGCTGGGGATGGAGGTACCACTGGAATCACCTGAAGCCTGTTCCCCATGGACTGCTCTGCAGCATGAGGCAGGGGGGAGGGGGGTACGGACGTGTTCCTGCAGGGAAGGCTGGATTCCACTGGAAGAGCGGATGGACACCTCGGGGGTGGCGTGCGCCCAAGTGTGTGCGTGTATGCATGGGGGGTGTGCGCACACGTGTGCGTGTGCGTGTCCACACGGGGTGTGTGTGTGCACAGATGTGTGCGTGTGCGTGTTCCGCGTTGTGTGCACCTATGCGTGTGCATGTGTGCACGTGGGAGTGTGTGTGCGCGCATGTGTGTGTGCACACCTCCGTGTGTGCATGTGTGAGTTCACGTGCGCGTGCACGTGCGGGCGCACGGCGGCTGCGCGCAGATGTGTGTGCACCTACACGCGAGTGACGTCTCTGTGCTCACAGACACCTGTCTCTGTCCTCACACCGGTGTGTCTGTGCTGACACGCGTGTCTCCGTGTGCTGACACGCGTGTCTCCGTGTGCTCTCACGCGTGTCTCCGCTCACGCGCAGCTCTGCTCACACGCCCGTGTCTCTGTGGGATCACA
>VZRO01005474.1:0-61023 GCA_013397915.1 Daphoenositta chrysoptera | reverse complement strand
CGGTTCCGAACCTGCCCGAGCGGTTCCGAGCGGCCCCGAACCGGCCGGCGTGGCGTCCGCCCGGGCCGAGCCGAGCGGTTCCGAGTGTTTCCGAGCCTGCTCGAGCGTTTCGAGCGGTTCCGAGCGGGCCCGAGCAGGGCCGCACCGGGCCCCGCGCCCGCCTCGCCGCTGCTGCCTCCACCATCCAGCCAGTAATTTTCCAAGCCCAGCCGGCGCTTCCCGGCTGAGCCCGCAGGATCGGCGGGGCCATGGGAGACAAAGGCACCCGGTGAGTGAGGACCGGGACAGAGCGGAGCATCCTGGGGGGCCATCCCCGGGCATGGCGCGGGGGGTGGGACAGGCGCTGCCCGTGCTCTGCGCTGGACCTGCCCGGGGTCCCCCGGGGTGGCCCCGCTGCTGGGATACGGTGCCTCCTGGGGGGTAGTGAGGACCCGGAGACTGGGAATGGTAAGGGGGTGTTTGGGGGGGTCCCGCCGAGGGTCCGTGGAGCTATCGGGGACGTCACTGCTCCCTCCCCATCAGGTTTGGAGCCTGGATGGATTTGGGATGGGGGAGGCTGTTGTCACCCCGGTGACCCCAGGGGACCCAGGCCCTGATGTCACTCCCGGCATGCGGCACAGCTGGGGGTGTCAGGGAGCACGTGCCAGCCCTGGAGCGCGGGGACACGAGGGCGTGCGACGCCTTCATCCCATGGGAATGCTGCCATGGGGATGCTGTCTTCTGGGGACCCCTGTGCCGAGGTTGGATGGGCGCCCCCCCCGTGCTCCCCGGGGCTCCAGGTGCAGAGCGTGGCAGGACCCGCTGGGCTGCACATCCTGCAAGGGACTGTTGGGATTTGAGGGAGAGCCTGGTGACCCCTGCCAGCCCTTGCAGGGAGGCCTGGGATGGGGCGTCTCCTGTGACACTCGCTTGCCAGCTGGCTCTGGTTGTGGCAGCAGAGTGGTCAAGGGGCCGACACTCTCATTCTTCACCCCAATCCCTCTCTGTCCCCTTGGCCATTAATCATGGAGGACCAGGGATTTCAGGGTGCTCCTGCTCACCCCACAACATCATCGCCCTCCCTTTGCTCATGCCCATATCCCCTGGGCATCAGGATGAGTGGGCCTCAGTGCAGCCGCTGCCCCCACCATGGCCACGGCAGGAGAGAAGGATGAGGGGGTCTGGCCCTGCCTGGGCAGAACCTTCCAGAAATATTGCAGTGTTTTGGGGTGGCAGGATGGGAGTTGTGGGTTCCTGTTGAACTCAGCCAGCATTTTGGGAAGGGGCTTTTGCTACTGCCAGCCTGCCTGGGTGTTGGTGCCCCAGCCACGGCTGACAGCATCCGCTTCCCCCCAACTCAATAACCTGAATTCTTGAGAATTCATGTTGCACTCCTGGAGCAGGTGGACAGCCCCACAGATCAGGGGGCTGGAGCACCCACTGGGTTTCCCCCAACTGCTGGGTGCAGTCCTCGGGATGCAGCTGGTTTGGCCTCCAGAGGTTTTTGGGTGCTGGGGGGAGCTTGGTGAGCGGCATTCCCATCGGCAGGCGTGCCGGCAGGAGAGGCATGAGCTGATCTTCTCCCTGCCTACGCAGCGTGTACGGAGGGAGCCGGGGGGAGGGGACTGGGGGGGAAGAATTAAGCTGACAAATCCCTCTTCTTCTCCAGTTTGGATCTCCAAACCCAAATCCACTTGGTTTGATCACAAACTTTGGTTTGTGCGAGGTGATTTACTATCTGATACCCCAAAAGCCCATTTCTGCTGATTCCTGCTGTGGCACCCCACTTTTCTTGGGAGTCACCAAGCCCTGCAGTGGGAAGAGCTGGAGGAAACAGCTGAGTTGATGGCTGTTAGCACCATTGATCACCTTTCCCTGCTCTTCCCACTCAGCACCCAGCCAGGGCAGCTGTAACCCCCACACAGGATACCCAGCTACTGGAATTCCTGGCCACTGGGGTTCCTGGCCTGTGGCTTGAGGGTGGTTTCCTGGTGGCTGGGAAGTGCTGCAGTGGTTCTGGTACACCAGAGCTTACACCTTGGTTGGCATTAAGCACCCTTTGCACCCTTCCTCTGGCCCCATAATCCCATCCAGCCCCTCCATAGCATTCCACCATAGCATCTTGATGCCAGGGAGGTGACCCTCGCCTGCCACTGGACCCACTGCTCAGTCCCTCTACCATCCCATTCATCCCCCTGGATGAAGCCATAGGATCTGGGAGCAGGACAGGGATCTCCACTGGGAAGAGAAAGAACCCTGGAAGGTGGCCCAGGATGGGAGACTCCTGCTTCCTGGATGTTGTTTGGAGAGCAAACTCTGGTAATAACAGCAGGATCCAGATCCCACAGCCGAGGTGTTTCCTCGCCAAGGAAGTCGGTGGAGTTCTGACCTGGCTGGAGGATGCTGCTGAGCCTGGCAGGGATAGATGGATGGATGCAGCAGGAATGCAAGATGCAGCATTGGGCCTGTGGGATGCTCTTGCTTTGGGATCGGCTGGCATGGTGCTCCAGGCTCATCCCGGCACAGCTGGCACGGAGCCTCTGGCCGCCACCACGGGGTTGTGTCGAAGTGTATGATGTGGTTGCTGGCGGTTCCCTTATCCCTGGAGGTCCCTTCTAACGTGGCTATAGCTAATTAGATCTGCCAGCCGGCCTTGTTAGCATGAGAGCTGGCAAAACCCCTGGATTCTCCGCCCTGGGTTCAAAGGCAATCACTGGTGTTGCCGTCAGATCCTGTTCCGATGCCCAGGGGAATCAAATCCTCATAAATCTTCCCAACCAAGATCCAACAGCCCCCACTCAATTATTGGCCACCCAATAAAGCCATCATTAGCCCTGGCTGGGTGCCTAACAAGCTCATTACGGGATGGGATCCATGGCAGGGAGAGGGCAGGAGAGATGGGATCCGGCTGTGCAGCAGCATGACAGGGGCTCGAGGGGGTACTGGGGCTGTGAGCCCACGGCGTGAGGCCCCAAGCCCCCGATGGGCAGTGTCGGAGGCCACTTCCTGCCTCGTGTCTCCTGTGTTTCGACACCAGGAAGGGCTGGAGGGGGAGGGAAGGCTTCACACTTCCTCCTTTCCTCCCTCTAAATCCGGTGGCAGGCGAGGGTCACCCCGCTGGCAGCAACAGGCTACCGTGTCCCCATGTGCCCCTTCCCTTCTCCCACTGGTGCTTCTGGGGAGAGCTGGCCCCCAGCATGTGCATCTGGGGAGATGTGAGCTCCTGCACCCCTGGTGTGGGGCCAGGCAGGGCTGCTGCACCCACAAGAGGAGGGCACCCCACGCTCATGCACCTACAGTCTGGAGCCAGCCTGGGCTCCTGCATGCTCAGTGTGGGGCTGTGTGGGTCTCGAATTCTGTGGAGCTTCTGCACCCAAACCATGGGGCTTCTGCACCTGCACTGTGGGGCTGGGCACCCTGTGGGGCACTGTGGGGCTCTGGCTCTGTGGGGCTCCTGCCCCAGTGTAGGGCCAGCACGAGTGTGTGCCAGGCACAGTGGTGAGAAATGGCTTCCCGCAGTGCCTGCCATCGATCTCGCTTACACTGGGTTCATTAGCAGCTCTGTTAGTGTTCCCAGGGCTGGGCAGGAGCATCACCCATGGCCCAGGGGGCTGCCCGTGGCACCCACTGAGCCTCCAGCCTTGGCTGCCTCTTCGGGGGCTTCCCAGCACACCTCAGGTTGAGATCCAGCGTGCTGGACCCTTTCTGAGGTCTCCCTTGGCAGCTGGTCTGTGGGGTGTGGGGTGACAAGGGGGTGACAGGCTGGCAGGGGGTGCTTCTCATCCTGCTTTTATGTAACACTTCATTAATTACCCATGAAAATCCTGCTGTTAGTTGCTCTGGGCTCTCAGGAGGATGCATCCATTGCCCCTCCATTCCTTACTCTGGAGACTGGCTTTCAAACCCCAAAAACTGTGGGGTGCTGATGCCCTTCCCTGGCAAGTTGAGGCCTTTATCTTCCCCAGTTATTTAATTGGAGCAGCATTCCCATTAATTCAGTCTTTCCTTGCAGCAGTGCAGGATCACACCCTCACCAGCAAACCCTCATGACAAACATACTGTGGAAGTGCATTCTCATTTTGCCTGGGAAAAATCAGTCCCCCAACCCCTACAGGGAAAAGCCACCCAGGAAGGGCCAGCAGGATGTTCCTGGCATTCCCAGTGTCTTGGGACAGCCAGAAGGATGTCCCCAATATTTTATGTGCCAGTATTTTATGGCAGAAGGTTCCTGGGGCTTGTCTGGGGACAAGGGAATGAGGGGCCCCAGCCCCTTATCCAGACTAGTTCCTGCTTCCTGGGCAGAGCTTGGCCAGGCTGTGCTGGTCCCCATGGCTTGCAAGAGAGTGGGATGTGGAGACTTGGGGATGCAGGAGTGCAGGAACACACATATGCAGGGGTATGGAGATGCAGGGACACAGGGAGGTGGGGACACAGGATTTCAGGGATATGGGAGCGAGGGGTGTGCCCACACATCTCCCGATTGCCGGGGTGGTGGTCACCCCCAAGCTGGCGCTCACCGGCTGCTGCTTTTCCTGCCTGCCCCTTGGCTGGCTGTGGGCAGCTGCAGCCACTGGCGTGGCTGGGGGCTTCTCCTGGTGTGGCTGAGTGTCCATCACCCCATAGCACCCCGGGGCATTTTGGCAGAGCCAAGCAGCTGCCCTGGGAAATAGTTTTTTCCAGCCTGAAACCACTACTAATCTTCCCGGATGGTTTTAATGGAATTTAAAGGCGAGGGGGGATTATCCGAGGAGAACCCATTATGGGTGGCTTTGTGCCAGGGCAGGCTCTGAAAAATCTGGCAGCACCAGGCACCCTACCTGCCTCTGCCTGCTCCCTGCCTGCAGCAGACTGGCTGGGAGTGCTCCGGCATTTCCCAGCAGTGGCATGTTGGACCCACATCCTTTCTCCCATGTCTCTGTGGGGTCTTACAGAGGGATTTTGGGAACAGAGAGGGGTGTCTGGGGGCTAGTCCCATGTTTGGGAATGGGAATGAAAAGCCCTGGGGACAGAAGCACCTCAGACTTTTCTTGCCTCTCCAGTGGCTTTGGGATGCGTTGATGTGAGGTGTTGGTAAGGTGGGTTCATCCCGTGGGATGCTCCCATCCCGTGTGCCTTGACCTCGTGGTCCCACGCTCTGGTCCCCAGGGCCAGCTGGGTGCTGGGGTGCTGCTGCCCTTGACAGTGGTCTCTGGGCACCATCCTCATGCAAAGGGGTGGGCTGGGGTCCTGATGCCTCTGTTATCCAAAGCTGGGTCCTGGCAGTGGGTGCTGAGGGTTGGATGCACTTGGCACCCAATGGGACTGTGCCAGTGGGTGCTTCTTACCCCAGGGATCCTTCCTGGGGGGGAGGTGGACAGCTCCATGGGCAGGGAGCCAGGAGCAGAGTGGGGGTTCAGGAGTGGAGGGTGCCCCCTGCTCCAGCACTCACCCCCCACCTTTGCTGTTTTGCAGGGTGTTTAAGAAAGCCAGTCCTAACGGGAAGGTAAGGGGGACATGGCGGGGGAAACCATTGGGTCACAAGCATGGCTGGGAGTGGGGGATGGGCATGTCCCTGGACCCCAGATCCACCCTGCGCACTGCTGCCTGCCTCAGCATCCTGCCACGGCAGCAGGAAGGGAAACTGAGGCACAGTCGGGCTGGGGGGGCTTTCCCAAGGTCAGGGGTCAAGCAGACAGGTTTTGGAGTACTGGGGTGCAGGTGACCCTGCCTGCGGGGGTTTTGGGTCTGGCAGCAGGAGCTGATGCAGAAAACTTGCCAGGCAGCTGCCTGCCCTATGCCTCAGTTTTCCCATCAGGAGAAAGGTGAGAGGGTGACACTGGGGGGCTCATCCCTGCCCGACAGTGGGGTATGAACCCCTGGGGGAACACCCAAGAGTCACCAGATGCAAAGTGCCTCCAGGCCTGGGGACATCTGGAAAGGTTCCAGGCTTTGCCTGGAATGGGGTGGGGTTGGCTTTTGGGTACCACAGGGACAGGGTGACACTGGGGATGATGAGGAATATGGACCCCAGCGGGTGGTGACAACATGGGGGACCCTGGGGGTCTGCTCTGTGCACCCCTGACAGCCTGTTCCCCCCTGCAGCTCACTGTCTACCTTGGGAAGAGGGATTTCGTGGACCACATCGACGTGGTGGACCCCGTGGGTATGTGGTGGCAGGAAAGGGATGACCTCAGTTGTAGGGAGATGTGTGCTGGGTGGGCTGGGCTGTCTGGGAGGAAGGATTTTGGGGAGCAGAAAACAGCTGATTTGGGATAATATTCATGTCTCGCTGTGGCTTTGCATAGACCCTGGGTGTGGTAGGTGCAGACTGTCCCCTGCTGGCAGCGTGTTCCTGCCAAGCCCTGGCTGGCAGCTTGGAGATGATGACTCTCTTTGTAAAGGGGGATCGTGTCCCCCCTGAACTGTGCTGGTGTCACCCCAAACCCTGCCTGTACATTCCCCCCTAATCCTACCAGCATGTCCCCTGACCCTGTCAGTGTGTGTCCCCCTGCCAGCGGTGTCCTCCCCATCCCAGTGGCATGTCCCCTGACCCTGCCATCATGTCCCCAAATCCTGCCATTGCATTCCCTGACTCTGCCGGTGTGTCCCCCTGTCCCTGTGACGCATTTCTCTCCTGGCCGTTCCCTTGCAGATGGAGTAGTGCTGGTGGATCCTGAATACCTGAAGGAGAGGAAAGGTAATGTCTGCCTTTGGGATCCCTGGGGCCACAGAAGTGGCACTGTCACAGGGCGATGCTCGCATCCCCATGTAGTCCTACCCAGGCATTGGCATCTCTGGGCCCCTTGGTGACATTTTCCAGCTCCCTGTCCCCATGGCAGGTTCCCTGTCCTATGGAGAATGGGGCTGCTGTAGTGGGCATCCCAAGGCACAGCTGGATGCTGAATCCCCATATTCTCAACATGGCACGTTCCCAAGCCACCACTGTTTCCCAGTGCTGGTGGGACTGGCATGAGCCAGGATGCCACCTTGCCTCGGTGCCCCCATGCCATGATGGTCCCCTCCATGACCCACACCCTGCTACCAGTCTACCCTTGTCACCCTCTCCAGTCTTTGTGACATTGACCTGCGCCTTCCGCTATGGCCGCGAGGACTTGGATGTTCTGGGGCTGACCTTCCGCAAGGACCTGTTCGTGGCCAACTCCCAGGCCTTCCCCCCGGTTCCTGAGGACAAAAAGCCCCTGACGCGGCTGCAGGAACGGCTCATCAAGAAGCTGGGCGAGCATGCCTATCCCTTCACTTTTGAGGTAGGGTGATGGTGGGTGCTCTGGGGTGCTTGAAGGGACAGTGAACCCTGCAACGGGGACATCAGGGTCCCATCTGGCCCTGTGGGGTTGTGGTTGGGGATGAGATGCTGCTATCTCTGATCAAGACACAGCTTTTGGTGGTGTATCTTCAAACTCGTGAGCAGAAAGCAGCCACCAGTAGGGAAACTGCCAGTCCATGCCAGCACTGCGGGGTCCATGCTGGCTCTGGGGATCCATGCCAGCACTGGACAGCTCTGGCAGGGAATGGCAGGGGGGCAGACCCCCTGCTTTATGCACCTGCTCCTCTAATTTCCCTGGCACAGCTTTGGCAATGGTGGCCACCCCCTCTGGAGCTCTGTGACATTTTACAGGGCTCAATCCTATGGCGTCAAAAATGGCCCTGATGCCCTGATTTCTCAAAATCCCCCTGATTAATTAAAACCCTCTAAAATACTGCATTTTTGTAACACTTTGGGATTTGGGAAATGCAATAGTAAAATAAGGAAATCCTTTCTGGATTTACTTCTTTTCATTGTGGACAGGAAAGGGAAGTGCTGGTAGCCCCCCCAAAAAACAGTGCCTCACCCCCCTTTCCTCTCCAGATCCCCCCCAACTTGCCTTGCTCTGTCACACTGCAGCCAGGCCCAGAGGACACAGGGAAGGTAAGATCCCTCCACATTCCCGTGCCACTAGGCTGTGGTGAGTGGCCACTGCTGGGGTCACCTCTTTGGGGAGTGCAAAGGGGTTTCCCTGCCTCCTTCTCCTCCCTTCCTGGTTTTCAGGCCTGTGGGGTGGACTATGAGGTCAAAGCTTTCTGTGCCGAGAACCTGGAGGAGAAGATCCACAAGAGGTGAGCAGAGAGGATCCATCCAGCCTGAATGGGACCGGCATCCCCCTGGTGCTGGCAGCAGGAAAGAGGCACCCCAGTTTGTTACCCACCTTGAGTGAGATGTTTTCCAGGATGGGATAGAGTTGTCTTCCAGGATGGGGCTGGGATGGAGTTGTTCTCCAGGGTAGGGATGGGTCAGAGAACATCTTGGGGCTGGGATGGAGATATCCACCACTGTGCAAGGAGCCCAACACTTGCTGTGGGCAACCTGGCCGAGCCATTGGGCTTCCCACTTGTAGCGCTGGTGGGCATCCAGACAAGACCTTCCATGGCATCCTTCTGAGCCAGCAGACCAGAAGAAAAGAGGGATTTGACCCAGAATGGGCTCAGAAAGAGGGTAGCCTGTGGGCAGCCTGAGTTCTCCTCTCGCTGTCTTCCCCCAGGAACTCCGTGCGCCTGGTGATCCGTAAGGTCCAGTACGCACCAGAGAGACCCGGCCCCCAGCCCATGGCAGAGACCACCCGGCAGTTCCTCATGTCAGACAAACCACTGCACCTTGAGGCATCCCTGGACAAGGAGGTGGGCAAGGACTGGGGAGTGCACGCTGGTGAAGTAACCCTGGGACTCTCACCATCCCCCTGCTCTGCTCCCCTGCAGATCTACTACCATGGGGAGCCCATCAGTGTCAACGTACATGTCACCAACAACACCAACAAGACCGTGAAGAAGATCAAGATCTCAGGTGAGGAGCAGGGCCATGTCCCCCACCCCACTGGTGTCCCTGTCAGCATCCCTGTGGGGGCCCACCCTGATCCCCATCTCTCTGTGTCTCACCCCAGTGCGCCAGTATGCTGACATCTGCCTCTTCAACACTGCCCAGTACAAGTGCCCAGTGGCTGTGGAGGATGCTGAGTGAGTATTCCTTGGGGACATCATGAGAAGCCCTGGAGACCTCAGGGGGGCCTTGGTGGAACCTTAGAGGTCTCCTGCCCCAGTGCAGCCCCGGTGAGATGTTGCTCTTGGCAAGCAGGGACTAGTAGGAGGAACAGGGAGATGGAGGCCTTTTTTCTGGTGGCATCTTGGGGATGCCACCCTCTGCATCCCCTGGGAAGGAGATGTTCATCAGGCTGGGGCAGGGATGGGAATATGTGGAGAAGTTCCCCAGGCTAAGATGGAGATGTCTTGGGTGGCCTGTGGGGCTGTAGGAGCTGTGGGTAGCTGGGGCTCTGGCTGATGGTGGCTGTCATCTCCAGTGACATGGTGGCCCCGAGCTCGACGTTCTGCAAAGTCTACACCCTGACGCCCTTCCTTGCCAACAACCGGGAGAAGCGGGGGCTGGCGCTGGATGGGAAGCTCAAGCACGAGGACACCAACCTGGCCTCCAGCACTTTGTGAGCCCCTCCACCCCCAGGGCTCCTGTCCCCACTGCAGTGTGGGGGCAGGACCTGGCCCTGGTGGGCATCCAGCCCCTGCTCCAGGGGTGATGCTTGGGGTGGTGGAGACCCCATTGGGGGACATTCAGGAAGACAGGGGCTGGTGCCCATGGCCAGTCCCTCACTGATTCCCACCTACCCCTTCCTCCAGGTTAAGAGATGGAGCCAACAAGGAGATCCTGGGCATCATTGTCTCCTACAAGGTGAAGGTGAAGCTGGTGGTGTCACGAGGAGGGTGAGTGTTGGGCACCCCCACACCGTGCTGTACCTCCTCTCTAACCTTGGGACTGGTCTGTGCTGCAGGTGGGGCCTCATCACCCTTAAAGCTCCCCTGGGACTAAGCAGCACGGGTGGGACAAAGTGTGTGTGGGGGTTGTGTGTCCTTGGGAGGGGACAGTGACTAATGTGTTGTATCCTTTGACTCACGCCAGCCTGCTGGGAGACCTCGCCTCCAGGTAACACCCCACTCCCCCCAGCACCCCCCAATCCTCACTGCAGCCCCCCATTGCACCCCCCAGCCCCTCAGGGTGCTACCACTCTGACCCCGTGCCTGTCCTTGGGATTCCACTGTGTTGGGAATGTTCACCCAAAGCGAAAAGCCTGGCAGAGGTGGGGCTGGGGTAGTGAGGCTGGGAATGCTGGCAGGGTTTGAATCCTGCATCCTCCTCCTCGTACTGAAGAGAATCCTGTGGGTGCTGCTGGGGAGAGTGACGAGGGCACAGAGGTGGCTCCATAGGGCTGAGGATCTCTGGATGTGGTGACACGAGTCTCTCTCGGGGCTTTCCAGGTCTTCATCTTCACATCACTCCCCTCCCACAGGGTCCTATGGGGACCAGGGGACCACTCGTCCTCCCTTTGGGGCACTTCTGTGTCTGAGTTCTGTCCTACCTGCCCCTGGTGCAGCTTGGGGCTGTGCTCAGGCTGTCACGCCCTGATGTCACCATGCCCACTGAGCACTGGGAAACTTGGTGCACCTCCTGCCATTCCCATGGCACTCCTGGCTGCAGCCTAAGGCCAAGGGATTTGGATTGCCCCCATTAGCTTCTAAAGACAGATTTTTGTCATGCTGCTCTCCCTCCTGATGCCCCTCTACTTCCCAGGGGGCCTGTGATCCCCCACCCTGGGGTCCAAGCTCAACCAAGAGGCATGAGAGCTGCTGAGCAGCTCCATGGAGGGTAACACAGGGGTTTGTCCAGCTTTGTGGTCTCTACAGCAGCTGTAATGGGGGGTGCTGCTCTGCTCCCCCTCAGCAAATTTTCGTTGCTCTGCATGTAAAGTGCAGGCAGGCCCGTGCTTTACCCTGGTGTCTCTTGCAGTGACGTTGCAGTGGAGCTGCCCTTCACGCTGATGCATCCCAAACCCAGGGAGGAACCAGTGCACCGGGACAGTGAGTGTCTGGCCCTGGGTAACAGGGCCAGCATCCCTGGGGGTGGGTGGGGGCAAAGGGGGCCAGCAAGGCTGTGGGGAGGGAGATTCTTGGTTCTCATTGGCCCTGTTCACAGGGCCCCAGCGTTAAAACCATGGGGGTGCCCCCATCACCCCAGTGCAGCCAAACCCCGGGGGGGTTGCATCCACACACTGGAACAGTGGTGACAACCCCGAGGGAATCTCAGCCACCCCAGGGAATGGCAGTGATGACCGCAGGGGGGTCTCACCTACCCTGGTAGGAGGGCAGAGATGATCCTGGGGAAGGTGTCACCCACCTCGGTGGGACAGCAGTCACCACCCTGTGACTAACCCGATGTCATCCCTTTGTTCAGTTCCAGAGAATGAAGCGCCCGTAGATACAAATCTGATAGAGCTCGATACAAAGTAAGAGACTAAAATACACCCCTCCCCCAATTCCCACATTCCGTGTGGGAATGGGAAATGTGGCGGTTGCATGGCACCCCCTAACCCGCTAACACCCGCTGTGCCATGGGATTGGCACATGTGATTAACCCCACGCATGTCACCTGTAATGCATGACGCGTGCTGTTCCCCTCTCTCTTCTCTCCTCCTTCGCCCTTCCTGCATGGCTTTCCAAAAAACAGGAGAAACTGCAGTAAGAGCCTGCTGGGATCGTGTTGGGGGTGGGTGAGGTTGTCGCCACGGTGTTCCCTGGGCTGGTCATATGTTTGGGAGGTTTTTTATCCACCCAGCTACTCCCTGCAGGTCTGCGGTTCCCCCAGAGTGGGGCAAATGCCAATGGCCCTGGTAACGCTGCACTTGCTGGAGAGCTTGGGGGCTCTTTTTGGGTGCATTGGGCAAGTATTAATAAGGCTTTGAAAACCAAGGCTGTTTGCTGAGGGATGCAGGGTTCTGGGGCCCCCGAGCTGCTGGAATGTCATGGTGGTGCAGGTTGAGCTCACTGGGCAAGCTGTGACAGCTTTGCAGGGCAGGGGGTGTTTCACCTTGCATCCCACCTAAACCCCTGTCCCTTGTGTCCCCACTAGTGATGATGACATTGTGTTCGAAGACTTCGCCCGCCAGCGACTCAAAGGCATGAAGGATGACAAGGAGGATGAGGAGGAGCGGACAAATTCCCCGCAGCTCAACGACAGATAAGCGAGCCCCCCCGCTCGCCGCCCCGCCCCAGGGACACCCCTACATTAGGCTGCTTCTCTTTTCTATAATTAATTAATTAATTTTGTTTTCTACCTGTACCGGGAGCCTACGGATCACCCAATGGCCACAGGACCTATAACCGTCCAGCTGTGCCGTGTTGTCTCTTCATCCAGCTGCCAGAGCTGCTGTTTCCCGTGCAGGGCACGGCCAGGGGGGCGCTGGAGGCAGTGGGGCTCACTATAACCCCGTCCCTGTCCAGCCCCATGCCACTTACCAGAGCCCTTTCCTATGAGCTGCCTCTTTTATGTGTTTTATATAAGCCCAGTCTCAACAACAGTTTGCTATGGGGAGGGGGGCTGCAGCAGAATGAGGGGGGGGTGTCTTTTTTAGGCAACCTTCTCATGGGAAAAGCCACCCGTGCACCTTGGTGTCCCCTCCTTTCACCCACGGCCAGTCCCCCTCTGTCCGGCCCTGCTGCATGTATTCCCTCCCTGGGATGCACGAGCCTGGCTTTGACTTTGGCCCCTGCCCCATCTGCTCCAAAGTGGGTGGGCAGCACCCACCCTTCTCTTCCCCCAAGTACCCCCAAAGTGGCCATCCCCAGGGGTCCTCCCAGCTGCATCCATTTTCACACCAGTATAATCTCCCTGGAGGAAACCAGCTCAGAGCTGGGAGCTGCTGGGGCCAGGTTAAGGTGGCAGAGGGGACCCTGTGGGTCTGTGTCATTGGCCATGCACTGCTTGCTCTGGGAGAGGCCTCAAATGCCTCCTCACAGCCATGGCAGGGTCGTGATGGAATAGCCTTGTCCCCAGGGATGTTGCCAGGGATACTTTTGTCCTGCCAAGCTGCAAAGCCCTCCTGGTTGATGTTTTGCTCTGCCTGCATGGGATCTAGCACCTATTTGGGGGTGGGGGAGAAGCAGGGCATTTGCCACCCTAATCAGTGTTTCAGTAGATGCTTGTACCTCCTGGGTTGGTGGTGCCTGGGCCCCCTCTCCTCCCCCCCCCAAGGGTCTCTGGTCCCCCACCACCCACTGAGAGGCCATTCCCACTATTTATTGTGCTGTTGAGGTCAGCGTTGTCATCTGAGAGCATTTTGTGGGGATAGCTCCATCCCCCACACCCAGTTTGTGGGGTGCTGAGCTGAGCCCATCCCCCTCCCTCCGTAATTTTTTGGGTAAAGCTGATGAGCAGCGTGGTACTTCTTTTTGTAAAGTGGTTCCTTTGTACTGATCATTGATACCTGCTGCTTTGGTTTCTCCACCCTGTCTGTGATGTTTCTGTGTTCTGTCGAATAAATTATTCTAGTTTATTAAACTCAGAAAAAAAAGAAGAAAAAAAGAAAAAATAGTAAAATACAGTCCCAATGCCTGGACACTTGTGCTGGCTAAGGACAGGGGAGCTGGCACAGGCAGAAAGTCACAGAACCATGGAATGGTTTGAGGTGGAAGGGACCTTGAAGTTTATCCAGTTCCAACCTCCCTGCCATGGGCAGGGACACTTTTCCCTAGACCAGGTTGCTCCGAGCCCCATCCAACCTGGCCTTGAACACTTCAGGGATGCGGCAGCCACAGCTTCTCTGGGCAACCTGTGCCAGGGCCTCACCACCCTCACAGGGGAATTTTTTCCCTCCTGTGCAAGGACCAGGGAGCAGCAGCACCTACCCTGCTCATGCCACCCCATCCCTCCACTGATGACAGCCTCCCTCGCATGCAGAGACATGTAGAGGAGCCAGGGAGGAGATGAAGGATTCTGTATCCTGCAGCAGGGCTGGGCATTATTTTGGAAATGAAAATGCATGGCCATGCAGTACCTGATGAGCACAGGGCACTAACGAGCTGCTTGTTAAACAGGCCATGTCAGTTTGTGTCCTGCTGAGGAACTGCTCAGGGCTGATTGTTTTAAGGATCACAGAATCATGGAGATTGGAAAAACCCCCTAAGATCATAGAGTCCAATGGTTCCCCCAGCCCTGCCAAGACCATTAAACCATGTCTCCAAGAGCCACATCCAAACATCTGTTAATGCTGCAGGGAGCTTCTCATCCCCTTTGAGAGCAGCAGGACCCAGGACTGGGGGATGAGCCAAATAACACCTCCATTTATGGGCCTGAATTTGGAGACCCTCACAGAAGGGCTGTGGCTTGTTCCCTCACAGGCAAGGAAGGAGAAGCCCTCAAGTTGTGCCAGGGGGGCTTTAGATGGGATATTAGGGAAAATTCCTTCCCTGAAAGGATTGTCCAGCCTTGGGACAGGCTGAAGGATGGAGATCCTGAAGGGATTTAAGAGATGTGTAGATGTGGCAATTGAGGACATACATGGTTTAGTGGTGGGCTTGGGCTGTGTGTGGGTAAAGATTGGACTCTATGATCTTTAAGAGCTTTTCCAACTGGAATGATTCCATGATTCTGTGTCCCCAGCTGTGTTACTTTGCCCAGATGAGAGGTTGGACACATTCATGTCCCATGCAGCTTGAGCTCCCCTTGCCATGCTGATGCATTGGGGAGGGAGAGACTGTCCTTAAGCTGGTCCACTTCATGGGTGTCAGCATTTGTGCCAGAGGCTGTCCCAACTTTCCTCACCAAAGTCAAACCTGGCTCTAGCAAAGCCGAAGTCCCCACAGTCACACAACCAGACTCTGATCCCACACCGGCATTGACAGAGGCTCCACATGGTGCATTCCTGGGAGCAATGTCCCTATTGCCTACTGCAACTCTCCAGATCCCTCCTGCGTGCATAATCCCTTCCCACAGCATCTGTGAGTACTTAATATTTTTGACATCTCCACTCCCCTGTCAAATCTGATTCAAGCTGGACAAGAAGGCTTAAGTTATTTTAGGAAAAAAAAGGGAAGTTCAGATGGGTACAAACTGAGCTATTGCTTAAGCCCCATTTTGAAAGCCAAGCAAATTCAGTTCCCTGTCCTGGTTGCAGTGTCTGCATCACTGTGATGTGGGAGGGGGTCAGTTCCTCCACATGTCCCAGCAAAGGAGGCAGTGAGGAAGAGGTAGCTGGGGTACTGGGAAGGCTCTAGTGGTCTTCTCTCCTCCTCAGAGCCCACCTCCTCCAAGGTGAGATCCTCCCTCTGGGGGTGTTTCCCCCAGGAAGGAGGAGCCACACAATCTGAGTCTGCACCGGATTGCCAAATTGCCTGCTCCCAGGGGTGCTTGAGGAGAACCCACTGAGCTCCAGGATCCCTCTCTAGGAACCCTTCATGTCTGTGCACTACACACTGCCCTTCCTAGGGCTGCTATGGGTCCCAGTCATGGGGCGGAAAAGCCACCTCCTAAACGCAGGAACCTGTCGGTCTTGGTGCAGGGGAAGGGCATGCTCGGCTCTACCACAACCGGAAGGAACTGACTCAATACAGATGGAGAGACTAGAGAGCCAAGAGCCCTCCCTGCTGCCCGCCCTGGGGCAGAAATTCTCCCAGGCTCTTGGTTAGAACCCATTTCCCCCAGTTCAGCCCTGGCTCAGCTGGATTGGTTTTGCTGTGGGCCCTGGACGATGGAAAGGATACTCAGGCACTCCTGCAGGAGAGAGCTCAGCTCCTCCAGGACTCAAACAGGCTTTTCCCTTCAGTGATGGTGGTGACACAGACCCATGGCTTTAGTAAGTGACAAAACATCAACATACCCAGCCTTGGGCAGGACACACTGCCCCTGCGTCACATGCTGCTGGGCAGTTTTGGGATGAGTGGAAGCGCCCACATGGCTTGTCCTGGGAGAAGAATGGAGCAGGTTCCAGGCTCAGCTGCCAGGCAGACAGCTGTTGCCATGGCACAGAGTGAATCAGTACAGTGCATTCCCAGTGTAAGGTTTCCCCAGGTGCTCTTAAGTACAGCCTTCATCCCACCTCACCTGTCTTCAACCCCTCACCTCAGCTGACACCCGGAGCAGAAGGGAGCCCTTTGCAGGCAGGTTTTTACTTCTCAATTAACACCTTGGTGACAGCATGGGTGTTGCAGGAGTCATTGCCTGCTTCCTCAGCCCAGGAAATCACATCAGTTTCATCAAATCTAAACTTGCAGTTGGTGGGAAAAGAGCCAAAGGACACCAATGCCTTGTCTCAGACGAGGTGCTCTCACGATCTAGAGGGGGAGGGGCAGAGCTTGGAGTAGGCTGGGGCTGGAAAGATTCTTCCTTTCGCAGGTTGCAAGCAGGAACACAAGTGGTTACACTGAAACTTCCTGAGCGGAAGCCAGGCCGCTGCTCATGACACACATGCACGTGATAAATGTCAACACCCCTTGGGGGGTGCAGCTTCCCCTTGGTGCTCTGGGCCTGGAGTACAGTGGGTAAATATCCCAGAAGAGAGAACAGAGAGAGAGAACAGAAGAGCCTGTTTCCTCGAACTCCTGTTTTGTTCAATTAATTGGAGAATGGTTTGGTTTGGAAGGGACCTCAAAGCTCATCCAGTTCCAACTTCCTGCCATGGGCAGGGACACCTTCCACTAGACCAGGTTGCTGAAAGATCCATCCAACCTGACCTTGGACACATCCAGGGATGAGGCAGCAGGAGCTTCTCTGGGCAACCTGTGCCAGGGCCTCCCCAACCTTACAGGGAAGAATTTCTTCCCAGTATCCCATCTAACCCTGCCCTCTGTCAGCGTGAAGCCATTCCTTGTTCTGTCACTCCAGGCCCTTGTCAAGTCTCTCTCCTTTTTGTCCCTCTCCCTTTCTGCAGACATGACACAAGCAGGAAGTTCTCTGCCAGCAGCCACAGTCAGAACCACAGGCACAGCTCTCATCTGAAGGCTGATACACAGGAGAACAAGTAACAGCCAAAAATTTTACTATTATTAAAATATAAATTTTACAATTGGTTCTGCTCACTGCAACAGTCTCCAAGCAATATCTGCAGGCAAACAGACACCATGCAGCCCACACAAACTAGAGCAGAGGCAGGAAATGCCCTATCTCACCAAAACACCATCTACCCGCACTTCCCACAAGGCTGAACCCAGTCCCAGACATGCAGGGAACCATCACTTGCTGCTGACAACAAAGTTCTGGGTTTCTGCAGATGCCACGTGTGCGCAGTGACCAGGGGAGGGTCCCCGCTGCCACCTGCTCCGCCAAATGCGTGGCCTTTGTGAACGAAGATGGGCTCTGCTTCCCTGCCAGAGCTGTCCCAGCTCTGCGTGTCATACACATGCACGGTGCCATCAAAACCTTGGATAAAATGGAATTAGAGAGGGCAGAAATTAATTGCTTTGCTCTAGTCCAGCTGGACTCAGGATCATCTCCCAGCAGGAGCAAGGAAAAATGGCTCAGGCTAGAAACCTGTGAGAAGGGAGCAGCTCTGCCTCTGAGGAGCATGTCTCAAGGAAACAGCTGCTGGGGAGAGCCTGGACTAGATCCCTAAAGTTTGTGGATTCATGAGTGTGAACATGCAAGGCTCTGGTCAAGAGGCAGCCTTCCTGCCCAGCTGGCGTTATCAGTGCTGTAGCCTGCAGCCAGGCTGTCACTGGCACTATCAGGGCAATGCTTATGGTCAGCTTGGGGCCTTTGATCTCACAGAAGAGCAGCAGGCATCTCCCAGAACCCACCCAGGCCCCTTCCAGAGTTGTTGGAAAGAGGCAGCTGCAGAAGACAACTAGCTGGCATTTCTGCTGGCTCCAGGGGCAGCTCTGAAAAGCCACCCTGTCACTGGGGGGTTTTAGGTGGAGTGATCTGAGCCTTGACAAAAATATAAATCAAAAAAGCACCCAGGAAAGGAGATCTCTCACCTAAGCACCTACCTGAAACGGCAAGGCAGCCTTCCAGAGCAGGAGCCCAGGAGACGCACAGGAACTCCGCCCCTGAGCCAGGAGAGGGGACTCTGGCCTTTGCCAAGGCCAAGAACTCGGACGTTTTCCTGAGGTCTGTCAGGGTTAGGAGCCCCCTGCTCGAGAGGCGAGCCACGGGCTGGGAGCTCGGCTCCAAGCCCTGAGCTCCGTGCCTGGTGCCCAAGCACCACCGCTCGCTGCATGGCGCCGAGGGCACTGGCAGGGCCTCCAGGAGCCTCTGTGGCTGCCGGACGTCGGCCAGGCACAGCTGGCCTGTGGCGCAGCACAGGAGCAGCGTGCTGCAGTCCAGGAAGGCCAGGCCACTGAGCTCCTCGCTGCCTCCGGGAGCTGCAAAAGAGAGGCAGGTCTCAGGTCCAGTGAGGAGCATTTCAGGATTTCTGTGCTGCAGTATTGCCCGAGAAACAAAGCAGGATGTATGCTCAGGAGTAATGTGTCCAGCTCCGGGGCCTCCAGCATCAGAAGGACATGGAACTGCTGGAATGAGTCCAGAGGAGGCCATGGAGTAGCTCTGAGGCCTACAGCCCCTCTGCCCTGGTGACAGACTGGGAGAGCTTGGGGTGTTCAGCCTGGAGAAGAGAAGGCTCCAGAGAGAAGAGAAGGAGCCCCTTCCAGTGTCTAATGGGGTTCTAAGAGAGCAGGAGAGGGACTTTGGAGAAGGGCCTGGAGTGACATGACATGGGGCTATGGGTTCACACTGACAGAGGGCAGGGTTAAATAGGATACTGGGACAAAATTCTTGGCTGTGAGAGTGGTGAGGCCCTGACACAGGTTGTCCAGAGAAGCTGTGGCTGCCCCATGCCTGCAAGTTGGTCAGGGCTTGGAGCAACCTCGTTTAGTGGAAGACGTCTCTGCTCATGGCAGGGGGTTGGAATGAGATGAGCTTTAAATGTCTCTTCTAAGTCAAACCACTCCCAGGATTCTGTGAGTACCTGTGGCACAGGGACAGTCACAAACAGACCTTCCTTTTCCTCAGCACTGTGATACTTCCACTGGACACACACCTCCCTTCTTCCCTCCCCAAGGATGAGCTCTGTGGGGACAGAGTCTCACTGTGTAGGTGAAGGCAGAGAGCCCTCAGATCCCCAAGGAAACCAGACCTGCACCCACCACCTGTTGTAACCAGGCTGTCACCTCCCTTGTTTGACACAGCACACACAGCAGCCCTCTGCAAACCCAGTTTTCCCCATTGAAACTGTCTGCAGCACTCTGGTAGTGCCAAGATTTGGGGCAGAATCGTGAGAAATCAGTGTGAGTGGTAAGCAGCTGGAGATGGACCTGACCATTGTCACCTCTTTCCTCAAGACAATATATTTGTGGCAAATATCTTTATAACCAATTACACATGTCTGAAAGTACCTGCTCAGTGAAATGTTTGCTACTCAAGTAGTTAGCATTGCTTTACCCAAACCCCACCCTTCCAAAAAATCAGACATTAGGCTTGCCTTGAATACCTCCTGTGTAGACATTTTTCCTTGATTCAACCTCTGTAATTTGGACTCTGTCAAGTCTTGAGCCGTGAAGGACCCATGGGGCTCTGGCTGAAATGGTGGCAATTTTGGCCCAGGATTGCCCAGTGTCATTTTCTGTTGCTATAGGGCTTACAGATTTAATAACATCTATTAGGAAGAGACAGAAACAGCTGTAAAACACATTCAGAGCCAAGCAATCCATCAGATTAAGCTGTTTCAAAACAATGCCTCACAAAGCTAAAACTGACCTACAAAACCAATATGAAAACTAATTATGCTTAACCCCTTCTCCAGGATAAAACCCCTTTCCAACCCATCCAGCAAGGACTGACAAAAAGCTGAGCAAAATGCATGAAAATTTGTGAATCAAGATGTTTATGTTTAATGAAGAAGTTTTCTTCTTCTAATGACATTTTGGACTTCCATTCTGGTGGTTTGCAAGTATTTCCCAGTAGCAGCCTCAACAATGGTGATCTTTTTTGAAAGAAGTAAGGTGGATCACAGTCTGTCCCAAAAGGCAATGGATGGAGCTCCTTTATTTCTAACCATTGGTGTTGCTAAGGGGACACTGTGCCAACTACATGCAGTACAAGGCTGCTGTGACAGGCCTAAACATACTAATTCCCTGAGGAGGTTTGTGCTGTTAAGTCCAAACCACCAAAACTGGTGTAGACCCTGGTCTTGTACCCTTCTTCAGCCTGTGCCACACAAGGGTGGTCACTCAGGACATGGAAGTGGCACTCCTCTCCTCATTGGACACAAAGGTAGAAGGGGAAGCTAGAGATGTGTGATGCAACAACTACATTGAGAAACCACTTGAACTCAGAAACCCTTACCAGAATCCTCTGCTGACACCTGCCAGACCTGGAGGGAGCTGTCGGGTGGGCCACTTGTTACCAGCAAGCTGAGGAAACAGAAGAGTCTCACAAAACTCCTCAGGAGCAGAGAACAGCCTTGTTTTCCCCAGCCTGGGACAAACTGGTCTGCTGCTCCTGTAAGCAGGAGCTCCTGCCTCTGCTTGGAGCAGGGTGGTGGCTGGAAGGACCACAATCCCAGAACTCCTCGTGCAGGGATGCTCCACACAGCCCATGCAAACACAGTCCCAGGCAATGGCATTTATGACAATATTTTATGAAGATCTGATGAGGAGTGGCTGAGGGAGCTGGGGGGGCTCAGCCTGAAGGAAAGAAGGCTCAGGGGGCACCTTTTTGCTCTCTACAACTCCCTGACAGAAAGGTGCAGCCAGGTGGGGATTGGGCTCTGTTCACAAAGAACAAGGGAGAGGACAAGAGAAAATGGCCTCACGTTGCACCAGGGGATGTTTAGGTTGGATATTGGGAAAATTCCTTCCTTGAAAGTGTTGTCCAGCCTTGGCACAGGCTGCCCAGGGCAGGTGTGGAGTCACCATCCCTGGAGGGATTTAAAAGTCAGGTGTGGTACTTGGGGACATGTGTTAGTGGTGGGCTTGGCAGTGCTGGGGGAATGGCTAGAATCAGTGGTTTCACAGAGCTTTTCCAACCTAAATGATTCCATGATTCTGTGATTCAGTTATCACATTTTCCAGAAGGACTAGACTAAGAATAATGCAGACAGCCCCAAAGTAGCCAATGGGGACTTGTGTAGGAGGAGAGACTGAACAAGGGATATAAATCAGCCAGAGGTGTTTGTTTGGTCTAAATCCAGAGCAGGAAAAAACCTTCTGAATCTGCACACATAAGGTCTTGCAGAGCAGTGACACCAGCCACCAGTGTCCTACTCTGCCTGCTGAACACCTCCACACAGTGCCAAATGCAGAAGGAAGGAAGGGAAGGTAGAGCAGGAAAGATCTAGAGGCCCCTGCTGCTCAGAAGTGGGGTAGGGAGGAAAGACTGGTGAGGCAGCAGCAACATCAGCAGTTCTAGGTGTGTCACTGGCCCAGACTCACACTGGTCTCAGAGCTGGCAGGATTGACCAGCTGGGTTGGGAAGCAGGCATGGAAAAGGAGCTTGCCTCTTAGTGGGTAAGTCCCCTCTCCATCTCCAGTACACCCTGGGAAGGGTCTTGTGGTCATACCTGGTGTCTGGCACATATTTCAGGCTGTATACTGGGCGCTCTGAAAATCCACCACATTCTACCTTGAAATCTCTCTCTGGACACAGACCCTAGAAATCAGAGGCAAAGCCATTTCTTCACACAATGATGCACAGCTTGTGGTCAGTTATCACAAAAATGACAGAGACACAAGGCACACTCTTGCTTGGTATAGCTCTTCCCTCTCCAGTGTCGCCTTTTTCAACAGGAGATTGAGGACTGAAGGATCCCAAAATAGTAAGAACAAAAATCTGGAGAAAGCTGCTGCCAAGAGCTCTGTCTGTGTTAGTTGCCATCTGTGCACATCTGGCTCAGGAGCTTTCTGCTTACCCAGTGACCAAACACCACCTTCTACTCTAGTGCAGGGATCACCCACCCAGGGGCCAAACGTGGTGCTCTGCAGGGTGGTCCCCTAGGCCTGGGCTGCTCAGCAAGTCCCTTCTTCACTTGCCTTGCTGTCCTTATCTGTCCTCTTTCCCCATGAAATGCTTTCATTCACATACCTGGAGATGAAGTGTACACAACCCAAGCTGTCTGCTGAGCAGCTGCAGGATAACATTGACTGGACAACAACCAGGTGACTTACGTGCTTTACCTTTCAACCAAAGCTGCTCAGTCCTTGGCCATGCCCTTGTCACAGCAGCAGGTAACAGCTCATGAAGGCCACCAAGCCCTAGCTTGGTCTCTGAAAGTATCAGGCCAAGGAGGTCAGAGAGGTCTGGTACCACCCTGGCTGCAACACCCACCTGGGTCTCCTTTGTCAGCAGCGTTGGCGGTGGGATCAGCTGCAGGATCTCGTTCCCATCAGACTGTCCATAGCCGGCTACACAGACGCCTTGCGGGGGTGGGCATGAAGAGCCGGGAACACGGTGAGGCCTGCCCCCCTGCCCAGCCCACCCTCCCTGGGGCAAACCCATGGACCCCCAGACCAAGAGCTCGAGCCCAGGCTGAACCCGGTACAGCTCCAGCCACTCAGCCCCACTTCTGGGGTCCTGGCCCTGCACCTTGGCCTCCCCTCCGGGCCCCCAGCCTGGCCCAACCCTACAGCATCCTTTCCCCTCTCTCCCTCTACATGAGCGCCGGCCCGGCCTCTGGGCCTCCTTCTTTCCTCCGGCCAGGCACAGCCACCCCTCCCCCGCAGACCCCAGCCCAGCCCGTCTCCTCCCCTCAGCACTCCCCGCCTCGCACTCACGGCTCCCGCGGGCCCATTCGATGAGGCGGGTGGGCGCCTGAAGCTCGAAGGTGTGCAGGTCGCGGTACCTGCGGGGAGAGGGCGGGTGTGAGGTCGGCGGTGCCCGGGTCAGTGCCGGGTGCCGGGGGTCCGGGAGTCCCTCACAGTCGCAGCGACTGCAGCAGCCACTCGTCCGCCGCCTCCATAGCAACGCCCGCCCGCCCGGCGCGCTCGTGACGTCACGCGCCGACGCGCGGCAGTGACGTCAGAGGGGTGGGGCGCCGCCATGACGGAGAAGGGCAGCGTGTGAGGGTGCGGGGACCGCGCGTGGCGGAGTTGGCTGGGATGGCAGGGACCTCAGAGCTTATCCAGTTCCATTCCCCTGCCATGGGAAGGGACACCTTCCACTCGACCAGGTTGTTCCAAGCCTCATCCAACCTGGCCTTGAACACTTCCAGGGATGGGGCAGCCACAGCTGCTCTGGGCAACCTGTGCCAGGGCCTCCCCACCCTCACAGCCAAGAATTTCGTCCCAATATCCCATCTAACCCTGCCCTCTGGCAGTGGGAAGCCACTCCCCTTTTCCTGTCCTTCCAGGCCCTTGCCCAAAGTCCCTCTCCTGCTCTCTTGGAGCCAGGTTAGGCACTGGAAGGGGCTCCTTCTCTTCTCTCTGGAGCCTTCTCCAGGCTGAACACCCCAGCTCTCCCAGTCTGTCTCCAGAGTAGAGGGGCTCCAGCCCTTGAAGCACCTCTGTGCCTTCACCTGGACTTGCCACATCACCTCCATGTCTTGATGTTTGGGGTCCTAGAGCTAGACGTGTTACTCCTAAACACAAAACCTGCTTTCCCCCTTGTGCTGTCGCTCCAGGCCCTTTTCAAGCCTCTCTCCTTTTTGTTCCTCTTCCTTTTGGTCTGTTTTCTTTTGCAGACATGACCCAAGCCTATGATCAAACAACTGCAGGATGTTCTCTGTTAGCAGCCACAGCCAGAACCACAGGTACAGTCACATCTCTCATTTGCTAGATCATATGCAGGTTTTCATCCAGTAGAATCTTCAATGCTTCATGTTTGAAATTCCTTGCCCCCTCCACAGCAGGGGTGTGGAATGAGATAAACTTTTAAGGTCCCTTCCAACCCAAACCATTCTATGGTTCTGTGACTGTGTGGCAATGGCATCTTTAAAAAAACAAATATTAGGTACCTTAAACTGAATCTGGATGAGTCACATGTTCTCTGACATAAATATATAAAATTACAAGAAAGTAGAAGTATAAAGTAAGTTAAATCCTATCTCTTAGTTGAGATCCCATGGATCACGGTATTAAGGGGAAAGCATGATTATATCTGTTCTGAAGACTATCACATAGGGTAAAGAGATCTAAATTAGAGAGAGAAATATTCAGAGAGAGCAGGAAACATGTACAGATTTCCCAGAGAAGCTGTGGCTGTCCCATCCCTGTAAGGGGCTTAGAACAACCTGGTCTAGTGAAAGGTGCCCCTTCCCATGCTAGGGGGCTTGAAATGAGATGTCCTTGCAGGGAGTAGGATGAGCCATCTGCAAACAGAACTGTATCTGAGTAATGTGAGGGAACATCAGTTAAATCAGTCTGTGGTTCATTTGAAATGTGCATCACTTGCTCACACTGGGATGTTCTCCATCATCAGGTAGAGGCAATAGGCTAGCTGGATTCAGGGTGATGCATCTTCTTAAATCATCTTACGCTTGTTTTGTTCTTTGGCCTTACAGGCCACCACACAGGTGGTGTTAACATCTTGTGGTGTTAGAGCTTGGGTTGCTGCTGCTGCCACCAACTTAATGCAGTCTGGTGTTCCCACTGCACCTGGATCCAGTTGTGGCCAGCTCTTCTGTCGCTTCATTCTTGGTTGCTTTAGTCAGAGACTTGGTTGATTCCCCCAACCTTGGAATCCACAGCCAACAAAACCGCTCACCTCTGAGAAAACCTTGTACCTGCTTTTTGTGACCGGCCACAGGAGCTCAATTATTGCCTCTATTCTTTCTGGATTTATCATTTGTTGCTCTTTCCCCAAAATAAAGTCTAACTATTTCACCTTCCTTTGGCACAGCTTTGGTTGGACATACTGTTAGAACAGAATTTTTGCTAGAACAAATATATGCTTTTTTTTTTTTTTTCTTTTTGCTAGAACAATATGTAATGTACAGTGTCTGCTACACAAGCAGAGTAATTTTATACCTTAGTTGCAGTGCATTAAGTGCCAGAATTCTCTGCAGATACAACAGGACTGTGAGATGGATAAAGAATTGGTTGCATGGTCACATCCAGAGGGTGATGATCAGTGGCTCAGAGTCCCGATGGACATCAGTGACCAGTGGCGTCCCTCAGGGGCCTGTATTAGGACCACTGTTATTTCATATCTTCATTAATGACACAGATAAAGGGATCGAGTGGATCCTTGGCCAGTTTACATAGGACACCAACCNTCTGCCCCTCTACCCCACTCAGGTGAGACCTACCTGCAGAGCTTCATCCAGCTCTGGGGTCCCAGCACAGGAAGGACAGGGACCTGTTGGAGCAATTCCAGAGGAAGTCATGGAGATGATTAGAGGAGTGGAGCACCTCTGCTGTGAGTAAAGAGTGAGAGAATTTGGAGTGTTCAGCCTGGAGATGAGAAGGCTCCAGGGAAACCTTAGAGCCCCTTTCAGTACCTGAAGGGAACCTACACAAAAGATGGAGAGAGACTNAGCCCAGAAACCCCCGGTGTGCTGGGCTGCATCCAAAGCCCTGTGGGCAGAAGGGAAGGGGGGAATTCTGCCCCTCTACCCCACTCAGGTGAGACCTACCTGGAGAGCTTCATCCAGCTCTGGGGTCCCAGCACAGGAAGGACAGGGACCTGTTGGAGCAATTCCAGAGGAAGTCATGGCGATGATTAGAGGAGTGGAGCACCTCTGCTGTGAGTAAAGAGTGAGAGAATTTGGAGTGTTCAGCCTGGAGATGAGAAGGCTCCAGGGAAACCTTAGAGCCCCTTTCAGTACCTGAAGGGAACCTACACAAAAGATGGAGAGAGACTATTTGCAAGGTCATGTAGTGACAGGGTAGGGGGTAACAGCTTCACACTACCAGAGAGCAGGGTTAGATGGGATATTGGGACGAAATTCTTGGTTGTGAGGATGGAGAGGCACTGGAACAGGTTGCCCAGAGAAGCTGTGGCTGCCCCATTCTTGGAAGTGTTCAAGGCCAGGTTGGATGGGGCTTGGAGCAACCTGGTCTAGTGGAAGGTGTCCCTGCCCAGGGCAGGGAGTTTGGAATGAGATAATCTTTAAGGTCTGTTCCAACCCAAGCCCTCCTGTGATTCTGTGATTCTACTTCCTGAAGACCACAACAGAACTTTAAAGCATTTTCTCATTTACTTTACTTTTTAATAGCAAAAGTATTTTCCATCCTGTGTACGATAGTCTGGGATCTTCCTTTGGAATCATTGGATCCTGGCGTGTCTCTGAGTGGCTGCTCATCTGCCTCTGGCCTCAGGCGCCTGCCATTTCCCACCATTTAGAACTCAACCTGCAGCTTGCAGACAGAGCTACCTCTGTGTCTTGGTTTGAAAGACAGGTGTCTGCTAAGGAAGGCAAGAGCCTCCCTTGGAATGGAAAATGCAACCCCCTCCCCTCCGAATTATTATAATTTCGAAATTTAGGGGCTTTCAGGCAATGATATGAGGAATAGGAATAACAATTCTTTACTAATATATATATACACATAACAAGGCAAACAAAAAACAGTAACTATGGCAGTAACCCCAAACAGAACCAGAACCCAGAGCCGGCCTCTCTCACCTGTCAGGCCCTTTCCCTTCGGTGCAGTTCCGCTCACGGCCGGCAGGGGCGCTGGTGGCTCCGGGGAGCAGGGCGGGTGCGATGGTTCCCCCGCGGCTGCAGGGGGCGCTCCGGAGCGAGCTCTGCCCTCACGCGGCGATGGCGGCCGGGCCGAGCTGGAAAGGGATGGAAGGAAAAAGGTTCACAAACCCCCCTGGGGCAGCCGATCCCGGTGCCCCAGCTGGACCCTCGGGAGCAGCAGGCTGGAACCGCAGGGGTGAACAATCCCGGGTGGCGGGTGTGATGTATCTGGGCAGGCAGGGCGTGTGGGGCTACAGTGTAGCGAAGCAGCAGCAGAGGAAACTGCGGGGGCAGGGTAGNCCCCTTTTACCCAGTTCAAATCTCGAGGCATCTCTGCCCTACACGAGAAAAGCCCAGGTGAAAGAGACTAGCCAATTGTATGGGGAAAGATCTTTAAGAGAAAAAGAAAAACAAAAGGAGAAATTCCTAAAACCCTAACTCTGTGCTAAGTGTATTCCTTAACAGTTCATTTCCTAGTCTGGGATTTTGAACATTCTCCCTATCAACAGCCATGTTTCCATATTCTTTCAGTTAAGCTTGTAAACCCATTTAACCTGCAAAAAATGCATAGAATGGTAAGAGGATAAGAGGGAATTTATCCTCCACACACAATTTTAAAGTATTTTTTTCAACATTTGTTTACATTTTTCAGTGAGTGATAGAGTGAAAATCAAAGGAATGCCACTTGGGTTCCCTCCCAAGAGAACAGAGAGGTGAAATGTCACCATGGGTTGATATTTGAAGAATGGTTGATTTGACCTATAAACTGTTACCTGCCCAAAACAGTTGTCGTTCTGCAGTGCCAGGGGGCCTGTTCCTGCCTGAGCAACTGGCGATTTGCCTGGACAAATAAATAGCAGAAAGGTCTAATAGTTCTTTGTCAGTAGATGAATTAATGAGCAGAGGGTTGAGGAAGAGGCAGAAGGATGTCAGCTGTCATGTGTGATGGGTTTGTGGAGCACTGCCGAGTGACTTAGAACACCTTATGGAAGGCAGCAATATATCTCTGTATGTCCTGTCCTCTCAGGATTGGAGCTCAGCTGCATATCCATGTTAAGAGAAGAGGAGGATTTTCCCAAGAAGGTTTTGATGAGCTCAGAACAGCACTCCTCATAAACCATCTTAATGAACTATGTACTGGCTGCTTGGCCTCTTTCCTTAATGGAATTGATCTGCAGCTGGAAATGTAGTCTGATAGTCAGACAAGAAAAGCACAACTGGAAAGATAAAAAACGCAAGAGAAGAGGAAATAAATAACCTGACATGGCCAAACAGCAAGGGACAAAGAGATGCTTGAACAAAGCCTAAAGTGCTCAAAAAGTATAGGTGGAGAAATAGGTGGAAAAATGAGCTGAGATAGGCAGTGTGATGTACAGAGAGGTCCCACCAAACTGTGCTGACTCTGCAAAGGAGGAGGTGCTTCACTCTCAGCACTGCCTCCAAATTCTTCCAGCTTGCGGTCCAGAGAGGCCCATCCAAAACTGTAGTGACAATATTTATGGTCACACACCTAAAAGAAAACACGCGCTTTATGGTGTGAAAAATAAATCGTGAGGTGGCCCTGTGTTCCTCTGCGGAACAGCACAGCGGAGACAGGCTGGATGAACTCCATCTCCTAAGATAAATTTGTTACTCTGCTTTAGTGCCACTCTAGTAATGTTCAACCAGTTGGGTGCAAAGGTGACAGTCTGATGCCCCTGGTCATGGGCTGCCGTGGGCTATGTGACTTGTACTGATCTGTTGTTGTTAGCTGTGTTGGTGAGGAGAGGGGCAGTGGGAGTTCCCAGTCCATCACTGAGGTCATGGTTGTGTTGGAAGTGGTGCTACAAAGGCAGCAGGAAAGAGAGGACAGCACATAGAAGGTGAAATATGGTTGTAGTTGTCTTTTTGCAGCTTAATAGGAGTGCTTTTTGCATTTCTCAAGCCATTTTCACCTCAAAGTTGAAAACCACTTTTGTACTCTTTATTAATTGCAGAGCAACTGTGCTCTTGTAAATGTTCTGCCATGACAACATTCACAAGTATGTTCAAAATGAATTTGTCACCTTCATACAGTTTCAAAATCACAGGTTTTCTTGCAAGATAGACTCACGACTCCTTCAGTTGCACATTTATCTTCCCTGTCCAAGCTGGACTACTCAGCTCCTGTGTTCCTTGATTCACACTCATGGTGTGTAACAACTAAAAACTTCTCATGGGATGCAGTGAAAGTATGGCCCATAAACCACTCTGTTACTCCCCTCCCCAGCGGGACAGGGGAGACAAAATCTACCAAAAGGCTCATGAATCAAATGAGGGCAGAGAGAGTTCACTTACTCATTACCATCTCAGGCAAAACAGACTTGATTTGGGGAAAATGGTTTAATTTATTATCAATCAAATCAGAGTAGGATAATAGGGAATAAAAACCAAATCTTGAAACACATTCCCAGTACTCCTCTTCTTCCACTCTTCATGAGTTCAGTTAAGGCTCAACTTGACTGGTGTGGGGTCCTCCAGCTGCTGCAGGTGGATCTCTGCTCGCCCACGCTCTCCGTGAGCTGCAGGGGTACAGCTGCCTCACCATGGGCTGAACTATTGGCTGCCAGGGAATCTCAGCTCTGGCACCCGGAGCACCTCTTGCCCCTCCTTCTGTGCTGACAAAAAGCCGGCATTACTCCAATGACTTTGAGAACACTGATGCCAAGAACGTAACTTGTTGACCGAGCAGAAGGAAAGCAGGCCTCAGATCCTTCCAATTACAGCTTGACAGACTGCCAGTAACTTTCTTGCTGGCTGTCAGCAATAATAAAGGACAGATGATTGCAAATCTTCCCAATATTCTCCCTCAGCATCCACACTAACCCATAAACAGATCTGGTCATCTACAATAATACTTGTCTGGGAGGGGGCAGGTACCTTGGGGGTGATGTCAGAAAAAAAAATCCACCCGTGAAACAGTTTTGCCAGTGTTAATGTCTGAAAATCAGGGTTTATGTAAGACTAAATGCAGCCTGTGTTGTTGGTTGCCTCAAAAGAAGAGTGCAAATTCTTTTTTTCCTCTTCTAATGGAAAAAAAAGAATTAGCAGCAGGAATATTTGAACATTAAAGAAATGCAGAACAACTTGGTTTTAATAACGTTAAGCCTCACCTAAATTACAGGTGGAAAATAATGCGTTTGGGTAACAAAGAGATCCTTTCTTGGGGAAAAGCCCAACCACTTTCTTGGGGAAAAATCCAACCATCATCTATTTCTCCTCTGGGAGCAGCCAGGCAGGTACCCACCGGTCAAGTGTGCAAGCAGCAGCAGTGCATCCTGCTAGCAGGGATGTTAAGAGATATCACTGGCCTCCTCTCTGCTTAAAAGAGAAGACTGTCCTTATAGGATATTCAGTAAAATATAATTACTCAAAATTCTTTCAAAAATATTTTGCTAATTCAATAAAATAGAATTATTCAAAAGTATTTTTAGAAGACTTGGCAGTATAATACATTGAATTTGAAAAAAGAAATGTTCAATAAATTCTGAGTTATTTTACTATGCAGAAAGTCTCTTTCCCCCAAAATGAAGGAAAAAGAAACAGAACCTCCTGCAGCCCCACCCCAGACCAGAAAAAAGCTGCTAGATCCTCAAAAAGCAAGTGAGTGAAATATGAGTGATGGAACATAGAATCATGGAAGGGTTTAGGTTGGAAGGGACTTCAAAGATCATCTCATTCCATCCCTGCTGCCATAGGCAGGGACACCTTCCACTAGACTTGGTTGTTGCGAGCCCTGTCCAACCAGGCCTCATCTGGTCAAAAAGGTTTAATAGAAATCTCAAGTTGTAAACCACATAATATAAATTATTATATCTTAGAAATAAACAAACAAACGAACAACCCCAGTGGCTTGTATATATGAAAATGAATAAAAGCTAAAAATGAGATGGAATTTATTCTGTTACAGACAGCTGTATCAAAATCTGAAATGAACTGTGCCCTCTGTGTGTGTTCATGAGTGGAAAAATACAACAGATTAATCTGAAAGGGAAAAATGAATTCTTGTAACAATTGACATGACAAATATGTACTGATTAGTACATGGACTGATTAAACTGTTCCATTTTTTCCCCACACAAGATATCACTGGGACAAAAGACTTATCAGCATATACATGTAAAAATTAGTAAAAGAAGCAGATGAAAATATTATTGCTCCATGCTTATCTCCCCAGAGCCAGTGTGTGAGCTGGGTGATTAACATGCAGGACTCTTACAGCGGGAACCTGGAGCTGGTCACAATTAATGACCTGGTGGCCAAGGCCTGCAGGGTCCAGGCTGGGCGGGCAGCAGACAGCACCTGCCCTGTCCCAGTCCTTGCCTTGCTGTGCTGACCATGTCTGCAGCTTCCTGCACTTGCACACCTGGAAGACCCCACCTCGCAGAGCTGCCTCCAGCTCCAGGGCCCCCAACGTAAGAAGGACATGGAGCTGCTGGAATGAGTCCAGAGGAGGCCACAGACATGCTCCAAGGGCTGGAGCACCTCTGCTCTAGAGCTGGGCTAGAAGAGCTGGGGGTGTTCAGCCTGGAGAAGTTAAGGCTTCTGGGAGACCTCAGAGCCCCTGGCAGTGCCTAAAGGGGCTCTAAGAGAGCTGGAGAGGGACTTTGGGCAAGGGCCTGCAGTGACAGGACAAGGGGGATTTACTTCACACTGCCAAAGGGCAGGGTTAGGTTGGATATTGGGAAGAAATTTTTGCCTGTGAGGGTGGTGAGGCAATGGCACAGGTTGTCCAGAGAAGCCACGGTTCTCCCATCCCTGGAAGTGTTCAAGGCCAGGTTGGTCAGCGCTTGGAGAGACCTGGTCTAGTGGGAGGTGTCCCTTCCCAAGGCAGGGTAATCTAACTGGATAAGGTTTAAGGTCCCTTCCAACCCAAACCCTTCTTTTATTCTATGATTTTATGAAGAGAGTGAGAGCTGGCATGCCTGGCAGCCCACGGGGTGTGCAGCGACCCTGGGCTCCATGCTTATCCCTGAATTGTTCATGCAGGTAACAGTTTCTTGCTCAAGCTGAAAGAGCTGGGCATGCCATTTATTTTCATGCATTCTAGTAACTTAATTGAGTTTTCTGTGTCAGTCATTTTTGCGTACTTTGTGGTTGATGCACCAGCACCTTGTTGGTGCATTTACCCAGAAACAGCAGAAGACGGAAAGTCATGTGCTGCTTTGGAGGACTCAGAACAAGAGGGTGGTGAAGAGACACGTCAGTCACAATTAGCTACCAGGAAGCATTTAGTAACAATAATGTGTATTCCCAGGCAAGTGTTTTAAAGGTGCGCTGTCAAAATTATCTTTATGCTTACTTCAGTCATATTTGAAGCAATTGAACAGTTGAAGTGTGTGTCATAGCATGGTTCCTGGTGGAGTGGCTTCAATCAGGCACAGATCATTCCTCCTTTTCCCAGGGCAGTGGCTTGGACAGCCCACCACTGGTGCAGAACGGTGATTTTTATTACCATGTCATTAAAACTCACAGTGTTCAGGAGGTTTTTTATGGACATGATGCGGCACATTGGCGTGCAAAGCACAGTCCCCAGACAGTGATAAGGCCGGAAATATTTATTAGAAAAGCATACAGTTTTTATAATATTTTTACCATCAGATTAAAATAACATGCCTCTAGACAGCCAATAGAATAAATGATTTGAGCATCAGACCATTTCTTTCAGACCAAGTGTTTTGTTATAGCATATTGCAAACTGCTGCGGTTCTATCTGTTACATTTTAGAAACTTTGTTACATCTTCTCCCTGTCTCAGCGGAATAAGCTTTTTTTATTTAACCAAGTGGTCTTTGTTCTTCTTTTACGAAGCCTCCTTTGTCTTCTCACCCCACAACTCCTCCTTTTTTATTTATTAAGCGTTCCAAAGCCACTACAGTGTGTGTATGCATTAGCATTACTTGCTTTATGTTTTGATTGATAAGCAGTTGAATATAAGAAAAGATACATGGCAAACAGCATGATCATCAAAAGTGCTACAGGTCCCATTATTGCTGTGGCAACTACATGTTTGACCCAAGGTCCAAAATTGAAACTTCCCAGCTAAGAAAACAAGCAGAAAGGATCCCATCCTTAGTTTTGCTGCAGTTCTCCAGACAACTCCTTCAGTTCCTGAATGCTTTTGTGATTGGATTCGGAGTGGTCACTCAGGTTCATATAGCACATTCCCTCAAAGTCTTCCCATCTGTGTCCCTGGGCTAACAAAAAGTCTATCACTGCTTTGTTTTGCAGTGTTGCATGACGTACAGAATCGACATCTGTTAACAATCCTGTTAAAGCATTACTAGTAACATTATTCTCCTTTGTAAGCCAACAGCCTAGTTTATTAATTGTGTTCAAGGCATGCGCAGTACCAATAGAGGCAACTAAGGAACTAAAAAATGTTTTTGTAGGATTCCAGAATTTGGCCTCAGAGTCACAGTCAGGGCCAAATGACTCAGCATTACGTTTGTTTTGCTTATGTTGTAGTGTCCAGTTAGTTAGTGTTTCGAGACTGGGATGAAACATGGTTAAACAACCGAAAGTGCATGGACCTCCCACTGCTTTTCCTGGAATGCCTTTCTATGCTCTGTTGCCACATATTAGAAATATGTTATCAGGCAGACTTATTGCACTGATGTTTGTGAGGGAGTAGTAAGATTACACCAGGCAGAGGCATTATCATAAATGCCAGTGCCACTTATGTCAACGCTTGTGTTGTCTGCTTTTGGATCATTAAAGTAAAGACACACAGGAGCTTTTATAGAACTTAACATGTCCAACTCTTGGGGCTGCAGTGAGAGAGCAGGAAAGTCACTTTTTGCATGCCTCCATTAGCACTGCCCAGGTACTATCCCACAGACTGGTCAGCATTAGATTGCCGTGATCCCAAACACCATGATGATCTATGCTTACCTGGAGTTGTACAATCATGTGTAACTCTTCGATTGTATAACTTGTTCCATTCACCTTTTGTCAAAGGAATGCCAACCAGACATGTTTGAAATGGGTCACTAAGACTGGTCGTGGATATACAAAAGGTAGATTGGTTGATTGCTTTGGCTAATGTGAGCCAAACATTGGTCTTTGTTTGTGGGACCCATGCCTCATTCACCATCCTCGAAAATCTGCTGAGGACGACAAAAAAGGCTACATGTGTTGTGCCTAAACCCATTGTAACTGATTGTCAAAACAAAATTGTGATGCCTTCCAGCCTTCATTCCCTCTGCAGCAGGTTTGATGTTCTTTGCAGGTAGCTAATGAGCTCCTGTGGATAGAGAAACACAACCATAACCCCCAGGTTAGCAAAGGCACAGGGCCTAGTCATTGTCCACTCTGCAAATCTTTAAATAAACAAGTAGTTGAGAACCTGTTAAAGCGTCATGGGAAAACCTTCTTTCACTTGCTGTTTTGTTATCAAATCTGGAAATATTTAAGAGATTTAAAACAAATGTTTCTTTGTCCAATTGTTCTTGAGGTGATATACCAAGGGGATTCCCCCTTTTTTGTTTAAGAAGCATATTCTTTAAAAGGGCATATGTGCATTCCACAATAGCTTGACCTGTTGAGGAATGAGGTATGCCAGTTAAGTGACGTATATCTCGACTGAAAAAAGGTTTTCATTGATTGTGAGACATATGTTGAACCGTTATCAGTTTTCACTACTTTAGGAACTCCTAAAGTAGCAGTAGCTCGTAACATGTCTTTAATAACATCTCTTGCCTTTTCTCCTTAATAAGCGGACGTAACAAAAAATTTGGAATATGTGTCAACTGATATATGTACATATTTCAAGGTGTTAAAAGAGGAAATCTGTGTAACATCTATTTGTTAAATTTCATTGACACCTAATCCTCTTGGATTTGTACCTACTGTGGTAGGTAAAGGTGTTAAGCATGCACAATCAGGGCAAGAATGAACAATTTGTCTAGCTTGAGAAAGAGTAAGATTAAATTGTTTGCTCAAAGCTTTTGTATTCTGATGATAAAATTCATGTGACAGCTTTGCCTGTGTAATCTGATTTGGAACTGTTGCCATCATAGGACGTCTGCAACTGCATTGCTTTCCACCAGAGCTCTAGGTAAAGATGTATGAGACTTAAGATGTATAACATAAAAACAATGAGACTTGCATTGAACATAATCATAGAAAGTAGTTAACTATATAAACAAATTTTAGTTGTGTACTTCTTTAAGAAAGGAGTGTTCAATTTGGTTTAAAATACTAATAACATACAAGGAATCTAGTATTAAGTAAAAGGGCTCATTTTTGAACAATCGAAAGGTCTCTACAGAGGCTGCTAATTCGACTAGCTGTGTTGATCTTGGCTGAAAAATCACCGAGTTTTCTTAATCCCCTGCTGAATTTTTCCAGGCAAAAATTGCTTTCTGGGGTTTCCCAGAGCCATCGATGAAAACTGTCTTTGCTCCAGGCAGGGGTTGTGACGATGTTAGAAATCGTGGCTGTAAAGAAAGATCTATTACACATTGTAAGAGTTTATTTTTAGGCAAAGAATTAACAATGTTTCTCAAGAAGTCTGTCAGGGCAACCTGTAAAGATAATGATTCTCGGAACATATCCTGAAAAGAGTCTGCAGACAAAGGAATGTGAATCTGAGAAGGATTTTCCTCACTTAGGATTTGGCATTTTTTCGTCATGTGGAAACAAGTCTAACAATCATGTCAAGTAATGTGGTTACTGTTTTTGAAAATGTGTGAGATAAAAATATCCATTCTAGCATCCACAACTGTTGCTTATCATCACACCACTGTGCTGTTAGTGTATATGGTTGGAATTCAGCCAGGAAAAGAAAAAACCTCAGTGGTAATTCTGCTTGTCGTCTGGATACAAAAGAGGTCTGAATTTTATCTGTTACAAGTTGCAATGCTTCACAGGCTTCTGCATCTAGCTAGCGATGAGATGTTAAATCTGTGTCTCCTTTAAGTAAATTAAACAAGGGTGACATTTCCTCAGCGGAGATATTAAGGGTGGGTCTGAGCCAATTAATAGTTCCTAATAATTTTTGCAAATTATTTAGCATTTTAATAGAGGTTTTCAGCACAATGGGCTGAGGAACAATTTTTTGTTTAAATAATAGAAACCCTAGGTATTTCCAAGGTGGTACAGTTTGAATCTTGTCTGCTGCAATACAAAGACCAAATTTGTCAAGAGAGAGGTGCAAAAAGGCAAAACAGTTTTACAATAAAGCAGGGTCATCTGCTGCTAGTAGTATATCATCCATATAATTATACAACAAAACCTTTGAAAACTGTTGCCACACCAGTTGTAAAGCACTTGTTACTACAAATTGGCATATTGTAGTACTGTTTTTCATTCCTTGTGGTAATACAATCCAGTGATACCTTTGCATAGGTGCACTGTTCAAGGATGGTAATGAAAAAGCAAAATGAGGTGCAGCATCAGGGTGTAGCACAATTGTGAACAAACAATGTTTTAAGTCAATAATTAACAATTCTCAATTTTCAGGGATCATTGCTGTATTAGGAATTCCATGTTGTGCACCCATCAGGGTCATTACTGAATTGATAGCTATTAGATCTTGTAAGAGTCTCCATTTGCCAGTCTTTTTTGGAATCACAAATATTGGGGTGTTCCATGGGCTAGTAGACGGAACTATATTTCCCAGATCCAGTTGTTCTTTCACTAATTTTTGTGCTTGTTGCAACTTGTCTTTTTTGAGGGGCCATTGAGGGACCTACACAGGACTATTTGTGTTCTATGTGAGTTTAAGTCTTGGCTGCACATTAGTGGCCCCCTTTAAAAATTTGTTGTCAAAATCAGTTCCCACTGTGACAACAGATCTCTTCCTCACAGTGTACATGGAGTAGAAAGTACATACGGTTTGAACTGTGCTTGTTTCCCTTCTGGCCCATATACTGTGAGTTCTTTTGGTGACTGCCGTGGCATTTGGTGACCTCCAATGCCTGTGATGATTGCTCCTGGAGTTGTCAAGGGCCATGTGGGTGGCCATTCACATTTGCTGATGATGGTTGTGTCTCCTCCAGTATCTATTAGTCTTGCAAAAGACTTGCCATCTACAGCACAGGTTAGAAAAGGTTGTTGCACTGAAATACGTTTAGACCAATAAATGTTAGGAGTGTCTGTACTTCCAAAACCTCCGGTGCCCCTGTCAGCATTGACAGATGGTATCAATTGCATGTCCGGTGATATACGGAGTGTACCACTCAGTTGAGCAATACATAATCCTGCTGGAATAGTACAAGGTGGGTTAGGAGTCTAAGCCATGATTTTTATTTCACCTCTAGAATCAGAGTTGATGATTTCTGGTAAAATTAAAAGTCTGCCTATAGATGATGATGATCTCTCAAGTAGTAATGCATGACATTTAAAAGGAAGGGGTCTAGTTAAACCTGTAGGTATAAGGTGAACTGATGTGTCATTTATTGTGGTTGTGGTGGAAACTGCCAAGTCCAAGCCAGCACTGCCTGGGGTCCCCCTGATACAGCTGAAGCTGTGGGGATTAGCTGTGGCTGTTTTGTTGAGGGGCACTGGATCCTGTGCCCCACTTCGAGTTTCTCTGCTTTGGCAGGGGTCTTCTGTTTTGGTCGAATTTAGAACAGCATTGGCTACTCCAGTGATAGCCTTTTTTGCACCTGGGGCACGGCCAGCTAGGTTTTTTATTCTTTTGCTCATTCTTCGGGTACTGCTTTCTCACATGACCTTCCTCTCCACATTCAAAGTATTTAATTGTTGCCTGAGTTACTTGTAGCTGTTGAACTAAAGCAGTTGCCAACAAATCTCATCTGTGTTGTTCTGTGCCAATATGTGCACAGGTTTTGATAAAGTCAGTTACAGTAATATCAGATTCATTTCTGATTGGATCAATTGCCTTTCGTCAGTCAGGATTAGCATTTTCATAGGCGAAGGACTTCAATAAAGCTTCTGCTGCAGCTGGTAATTCAACTTGCCTATTCACAGCTGCTTGCAAATAATCAATAAAGGTGATGTAAGACTCTTGGGATCCTTGCCTTATGGTGGAAAAGCCAGGCTCGGTCTTACTAACATCTGGTACTCTTCTCAGAGCTTCATAACCAGCACCCTCACTTGGTTAAATATTTCTGGGGTCATTCTTAATTGATCCCTTATATATGCCTGAGCTCCCATCCCTGCCAGATGATCCCTTGTTATTTCAGTATTACTAGTGTTTATATTTGCCAGTGCCAGTGATGCCTTAGGTTTTAGCTTTTACATTTTTCAAATCCTGTACTGCTTAGTGTGTAACTCTGAAGTTTTGTGTGGCCTGTTAACTACTGTTCTCTCATGCTGGTTAGACACAACAAGCCTCTCTAGGTTTGCTCTTCAAGGACACCAGGCCCCAAAAAGTGTAAACTAAAGCCTAGCAGGGGGGAAACTTGGGGTAATTACATCATTAACTGAGCTTATAATTGGAGAATTTACCCAGATATGCAAACGGACCAAACTTATAAAAGTGTGAAGAACCCGTGACCCAGGGTCCGTCTTGGGTGTGGCCTTTGGCCTACCCAGGGTGTACCTTTGAAGGCCTTTCAAATAAATACCTACTTTTATTCTCTTATTCTTGTCTAGTCTCTGTTTTTAGGTGACCACCTCAAGGCCTCACCTGCTCTTGACATAAATCTTGGTATTCAGATCACCAAATTGAATACTGTCCTGGTGTCATAACCAATTTAAATAAAGCTTTCCAATCAGCAGGCAACATTATATAGCTTTTTGCAATAGACTCTATAAGTCACAGCATATAGGAAGATTGCAGCCCTTTTTCACTCATAGACTTTCTTAACTCCTTAGCTATGTCACAAGAAATTTACTCATGATAAGGATGTCTGTTATGATAAATTACGGGCATAGCTTTGAGCAGTTCAACATCCCCTTGATCTAGCGCTTGTTTTTGGAAAGTGTCTAAAAAAGTGTTTTAGTTCAGAGGGCAGAAAAGCTTTATTATCAGTCACATAAGACGGAGGATTTAATAGTTGTTTTTAACAGCTTTGCTTTACTAGATGGTGCTGCAACCTTTCATTGGTTGGGGTTTCACAGTAGGTTGTAAATTACAGTCTTTTAAATTTATGGGATCGCCCTCTGGTTCCTCCTTTTGCAAAACTACTGGATCATGACATGAAAATGGTGGTGTTGATTCAGAAGAAGTATCTGCCGACAGATCTACTGTGGACTGATCAATTTCATCCAAATCATGAAAAGATCGTAGTGCAGAATAAACAATTCACCATGTAATAAATTCATCGGCATTAACTTCTTGGTTCTCTGATTGATAAGTCTTTAAAGAATCATTCACTCACTTCCAGTTTTCAAGGTTATACAGTTCCTTTACTTCATACCGTGGATAGTTGGCCTTCACCCATATAAGGAGTTGTATAAGCTTTCTTTCTTGAATTCTATAACCTTGCTCCCTTGTGATACGTAATAAACAGTTTTTATGAAAGGTTTCTAATTTACTTATATTATTCCCCATCCTATATATTTTTTGGGTTTTTTGTTTGTTTGTTGTTTTTTGTTTGTTTTTTATCCATAAAATTCAATTTTTTCCCCAGCTGCTTGCAAGGCTGACCTGTAATTGCTCCTTAGCCCGTGATGAGAAGGATGTCCTCAACGATTCTTTAAATCCACCCTTTGGTTCAGTTGGGAATACACCGCCGGTCCAGAATTGTCTCAGAGATTTCGTGTCCCTGTTAATCGGACTCCATTTGCGGTGTATTGGCGCACAAAGCACAGTCCCCGGCAGTGATAAGGCCAGAAACATTTATTAGAAAAGCATACAGGTTTTACATATTTTTAATATGTTTTTACCATCAGATTAAAATATCATGCCTCTAGACAGCCAGTAGAATAAATGATTCAAGCATCAGACCATTTCTTTCAGACCAAGTGTTTTGTCATAGCATCTTGCAAACTACTGCAGTTCTGTTACATTTTAGAAACTTTGTTACATCTTCTCCCTGGCTCGGCAGAATAAGCTTTTTTTATTTAACCAAGTAGTCTTTGTCCTTCTTTTATTAAGCCTCCTTTGTTTTCTCGCCCCACAACATGAACTGATGTAGCATCATGGTTTCATTGCAGATATTATCTTTAAAATAAAAGGGGATGGGGCTACTTTAGGATAGTGACCGGTGGGCACAAGCAGGATCCAGAGTCCAGAAACCTCTTGGAAGTGAGCAAATGACTCTGCAGCTATTGACGTAAGTTCAGGAGCTTTAAAGCTTACACCACATTGCAAAAGCCCAAAGTGGTGTTACTCAAACTAATCCAGAATTTCCTCTAAGTACAAGAACACAGAGCAATTATGCATTAGAGAAGATTTAATGAATATAATGGGTAATCAGGGTGAAAGCAGAGAGATCCAGAGACAGAGCACTGTTGTAAGTGGAGTTTTCTTGGCAGCTGGGGGATTACCTGGCACTGCCCATGCTAAATCAGCTCACTGATGCAGGCTCTTGCATGTGCTTAGACCATTTTTTTGATCATTACATTAGACACCACAAAAACTGCATCAAAGGGAGAATTGAGTGGGGCCAAGTGTTTCTTGTTTGTGCCCTTTATGCATTTATCTGTTCATGGGCAGCTCCATGGTTAAAATTTGCTCTAAGTGTGACAGGCCTGGGCTTGGTAGAGCTCATTGACTTCTACAGTTTGTACATCTAGCATGTTAATTGCTGGTAGCAATTCGTTAATGGGTAGTCTGGGGAGGGTATTCCCAAAATCACAGAATCACAGAAGAGTTTGGGTTGGAAGGAACCTTTAAAAGGTCATCCAGTCCAACACCCCTGCCACAGGCAGGGATGCCCTCCACCAGACCTGGTTGCTCCAAGATACATCCAGCCTTGAACACTTCCAGGGATGGGACAGCCATGGCTTCTCTGGACAACCTGTTCCAGTGTCTCCCCACCCTCACAGAGAAGATTTTCTTCCCAATATCCAACCTAACCCTGTCCTTTGTCAGTGTGAAGCAAATCCCCCTTGTCCTGTCACTGCAGGCCCTTGCCCAAAGTCCCTCTCCAGCTCTCTTAGAGCCCCTTTGCGCACTGCCAGGTGCTCTAAGGTCTCCTGGAAGCCTTAACTTCTCCAGGCTGAACACCCCCAACTCTTCTAGCCTGGCTCCAGAGCAGAGGTGCTCCAGCCCTTGGAGCATGTCTGTGGCCTCCTCTGGACTCGCTCCTGCAGCTACATGTCCTTCTTGTGTTGCAGGCCCTGGCACTGGATGCTTTCTTTTCCTCCCAGCATGGTGTTGTTCAGTGGCAGCATTGCCCCTTTCTGATAGGGTGAGTGTACAGTAAAACTGTCCAGGTGGCATTTGTGATCTGCAGATTTCATCAAACAATAAGGAGAACAAGAAGTTGACCCCACACAATTGTGGGTGGCTTCTTTGGAACAAGCTGGGACATGGAAATGAGGAAGACATGTTAGCATTCCCCTTGAATAGTTCCTAGGTGCTTTGGTGGTAGAAGAGAGGAGGAGGGGTTGCTATCTCTCAGAAAGACAACTTTCTAAATGCTTTGACTTTTGCAGACCTATGCATGGCTAAAAAGATGCTATTGCTGAAGTAATTTTAAGCATGGGGACTCACCTCTCTGTCAGACAAATAGCACATTATTATTATTATTGTTGTTGTTGTTATAAATTATCCCCTTGCTGTGGTAGGTTCTCAGTAAATTCAGTGAAACTGCAGCAATTTATAAAACTGTGTGAGTGCTGATAAGTAATTTTTTCATCTGAATGCTTCATACTATTATCAGGAGGCAGCATCTCTGAATGTCACTCCTTATTTTGTTCACCCAATGCAATCATAGTGCACTGGCATAGGCCAGGCTGTCGCTATAAATAATCCACACTCAAAGGTACAAAAATAACATTTTATCTCAGCTCTGTTGAAAGCAGGAACAGCAATGACAAAAGTCCTCACAAGCTTCAAAAGCAGTCATATAAATCAAAGCAAATATACTGTTTTTTTTAAACCAAGGTGTTTCTGAAAACAACCATATCAGTCATATCCAATATCAAATTATGTCAGAGAAAACTATTTTCCTTTGAAAACATGAAAACTGAGTTTATCAACAGAAAAAAAAAGCAGAGGTGTGCATTTTGGCATTGCTAAAGCTTTTGTTTTTGGTATGTTATTTAAGCAAGCTGTGGCAGTAGAATTTAGATTTGCCATAGAATTTCTATTCACTATAAGGTGAATACTAAACTTAGACAGAGAGAGTAGTTGTTGATCCTTATTGCTAAGATGCAAAGATGCATTAAATGAAGTCCCAAGGGAGTCAGACCCAGAGCAGAAATGTGCAATATCTATCCCAGCAGCCTGCAGCTAACACAGCCTGGTGGTAGATTTGCAGAGAACTCCATCAGAGAAGTGTGATGAGTGGAAAGGAAATTCTTCTGCTGTTCAATGAGGGAAAAGAAAAGCAAAGGAATGGGATGTAGAAGCAGGAGTCCCCGATGTCAATAAGAGAAGCGTTGTAACCTTCCCCCATACTCATTGATCACAGGACTTCAGAGCAGAGGCACCCAGCTGTAGTCCCAAAGACTGGCACCTCCCAGGTGCTTCAGGAAGGAAGGGAAACGCATAGCATTGGGAGGTGTTCAGAAGTTTCTCTAAATGAGGGGAATTACATCCTCAGGACATCTATTTCTGATACATTACTAAGGAAGATTCAGCTCATTGCAGGAGGTTGCCCTGAGGTGTTGTCTCCATCCTTGGAGGTCTTCAACATCCAGATGGATAAAGCACTGAGTAATCTGGTTTGACCAGGTCAGACTGACTCTGTGTGGATGAGAAGGCTGAACCCGAGACCTCCTGAGATCCCTTCCACCTGGGTCATCCTATAACCCTGTGGGCTGGAGCTCAAAACTGCTGCTCCGTTTCAAGCTGCCACCATCCCTTCCCCACCTGCCACCCATTCTCTCCCATCTTGTCTTGTCCTATTCCACCTCCATTTACCACCTGGGCCCTCTCCTCTGAACTCCCACTGGTATCCAGCTGCCCCCAGACCTCAGCTCATGCCTTTCCCAGCAGAACATAATTGAATTCCAGAAATCAAGGCTCTGTTAGTGCGGAAATTATCATTCTTCCCATCAGAGCATTTAAATGGAAACTGCTGCATCACATGTGCTTGCCATCTCTCCTTGCCCCCAGGGGCATGGTGCTGGACAATAGCCAAGCTCAACCCATCTGCCCATGGCATGAGACTTCTCTCCTGGACAGACCACCTGGAAGGAAGGATCCCAGCTTCCTAAGTCACCGGTGACTCCTCAGATAACAGCCTTGAAGGAATGGTGTTGAGAGCATGGTTGCGAAGCAGAGGGAAGACAAAAATTGCAGGGTGACATCAGCCTATTTGGAACCCTTCAGTAACACCCAGCAGAAAAGACAAAGCACAATGGACATGGCGTGAGGCTGCAGGAGCAAATTGGAGCAACATGTGAAGGGTCAGAGACAGCTGGTGCCAGAAAAAAAGCTTCTGTGGGTGAGTTTGTGGCAGGGGGAACACCAAATAATCAGTTTTGAGGTGGACAAAGTGATAAAACTGTTGGTGCAGTATTTGGGGATTCAGGGCACTGTGTGAGATAATGATGCTTTTGCTTTGGCTCTGTTTGCTTCCCAGTGCTGGTGATAGCCCTGGTCCATTTCAGAGGCAATTAATGGTGCTGGCCAGATGTTTTCAGAGAGCTCCCATGGTTGTCTTCATGCCTTTTCCCGAGCGTTAACACCTAATTTTCCAACTTGTTAGTGCATGCCCTGTGTAAATCAAAGCCAATACATGACTGCTCTATTGTGGGGGGTCACGGCAGCTCTTCCCAAATCAATTTTGTTACCCTTCATATTTGTGTCATAGGAAACTTTGCCCCTTGCTCCTTTTCCTTGTCTGCCAGAAGCTTGGCAAACTACGTGGGATTCAAGCCAGACCCCGACTGTCTTCCATTTACTTTCTATCCTTGTGAACAATGTCTCTATTAACCAGGTACTGAGAGGGGACTTTTTTTAACCCATGGTAGCTTTGTTCCCTTTTGGGTATTTTTGTGCGGGTAAGAGACAGAAAGTAAGAATTATTCAAGGAGGAATTGCCTACAGAGACATCTGAAGTGGATGGACTAATGTTGACAGGCTTCTGTATACTCTGTGTCTTGGTTTAAAAGACAGGTGTCTGCCAAGGAAGGTGGGAAGCTTCCTGGAATGGAAAATATTACCTCCTTCTCTCCAAATCAATATAACTTTGAAATTCAGGGGCTTTAAGGCAAAGATATGGGAAAAGGAGTAACAGTTCTTTACTAGAATATAAATAAAAAGACAAACAAACAGCAACACGGGCAGCACCAAGAAGCAGAACCAGGAACCCAACCACAGCCTTCCCTCGGCTGTCGGGCACTTTCCCCTTCGGTGCAGTTCCGCTCACGGCCGGCAGGGGCGCTGTTGGCTCCCGGCCGGGCAGGGCGGGTGCGGTGATTCCCCCGCGCCGGCAGGGGGCGCTGTGGCGCGAGCTCGGTCGTTTCTCCCCACACGGGTAATGGCGCCTCAGCCGGCGGGAGAGAGACAAAAGGGGTTTCCTTTCTCAACACATGGGGGGCAGCCGGTCCCAGTGCTCCTCCGGATGATGAAATGGCCTGTAGATGAAACCTCGCAACAGCAAGTTGGATCGGCAGAGGCGGTGGCAAACAAATTGTATCAGAAACTCCTCACCTGTAACAGGAACCGCAGGGGGTTGCACAGACGGAGGGTATCGGGTTGAAGTGTAGCGAAAAACCCAAAGCAGCGGCAGAAGATAGCAGGGCTGGACAGCGGCAGCCAGGCTCCCGCAAGCGGCCAGGAGAGGCTCCCTCAGAGCGGGGAGCAGGGAAGGGTCCCAGGTTTTCCCCTTGGGCACCCAAATAGATGGTAAGAGTCCTTTTCCAGTGAGGTCCAGTGTTAATAAGGTCCCAGTTCAACAGCTGCTCTAACGAGCAAAGGCTCACCCATAGTAGGAGAAGCAGTGGGAGAACAAAAGCTCTGCAGTGGCAGTGAATCCTACGGGCAGCGATGGTCCGGCACCAAACCCCACCTGTCTCCAATCCAAGAGACAGCGAGAGAGGGAGAGAGGAGCCCAGCCCAGCCCCTCTCCCCTCCCTGCCAAAATCTCACGCTATCTCTGCCCTTCCCAAGACAATGTCCCTAAGCTACGATAGTGCAGCCAGCTGCACTCCTCCCCCTCCTCCTTGGCTACATCTTTTGTCTCTCTTAGGTACTGTCATTATCATCTCGTAGGCAACAGATGGGATAAAAATTCCCTGAGAGAAAAAGAAGAAGAAAAAAAAAAAACAAACAGAAAAATCCTAACCTCCAACGTGTTATAATGGCATAAAAGAATCTGACCTTTGCTTCACACCCATATATACATAATTTGCATGATGTGGAAGCTTGTGACATGGGAAGGGAGTCTCAGGCATGAAGAAGCAGCAGCAAGCTGAGGGGGAGAGAGCTCTCATGATGGAAGGGGAGACCTTCAGATGAATGTGGACACTGAGAAGCCCCTTGGGATGCAATTCGTTTTATATGGATGCAAAACTAGACATACATTGATTTGATTTTTGGATTTTCTTTCATTTTGAAATGAGAATAAAAAAATCAAACCACGGTTTTCCTGCAAGGTAATAATAAAATTACAGAATCACAGAATAGTTTGGGTTGTCAGGCACCTTCAAGATCATGAAGTCCACCCCCCTGCCATGGACAGGGACACCCTCCACTAGACCTCGTTGCTCCAAGCCCTGTCCAACCTGGCCTTGGACACTTCTAGGGATGGGCCAGCCACAGCTTCTCTGGGCAACCTGTGCCAGGGCTTCCCCACCCTCATAGGGAAGAATTCCTTCCCAATATCTCATCTAACCCTACTGTATAGCAGTGTTAAGCCATTCACCCTTGTTCTGTCACTCCAGGCCCTTGTAAATTGTCTCTTCATCTTTTTGTAGGCTCCATTGAAGGAGCCTGAGCTGCTGGGATGGGGAGGGGCTGCAGAAGGGGGGCTGACATCCCCAAAGATGAAGTGGAGTAATTTAAGGGCAATAAGGGCTAATAGGTAAGAAAATTTGCTGCTTGGATAGAAAATAAGGTATTTTGCAATGCTGTTCTAGCTAACATAATAGTTGGGCATTGTAAGGATTTGGGGGTTTGTATTCATCAGCAGAGTGCCTCTCGTGGTTCAGTTATGCCTGGAAAACCGGTGCTCAGACCCTGCAGCTTCTTCTGCTTGATGTAATTCTTATTTATGTTTTGTTTCACATAAAACTGAGATGAAGGTGTGGAGCAGAAAACACGTTATGGGAATGCAATGTCTTGTTCAAGGCAGCTGTGTGACCCTGTGGATATTAGGATAATGCTGTTGCTGCAGATAACAAATAATATTAGTTGGAAATGGTTTCTAGCTGTTAGGCAAAGTTATTATATTGTCAGATGTGATGAATGAGGGAAGTAGAAAAGGATTTAGCATCCCATCTTGGCAGTTATATTCTGTGATGGTATTCTGCATTGGTTGCAGGCCTCTCAGCCCTCCCTGCTCTAACCTTCCCCTTGCACACAGGTGTTAGGAGCCAACTAAGGTATTTGTTTCCCTTTTGAACAGCCAACAGCACTTCCAGGTGAAAAAGTCCAGTTTCTCAAAGTGAAGGAACAGGTCACGCTGCAAAAGGGGAAAACTGTTTCAAAACTGTGTAAAATCCTCTGGGTGGATTTTCTTATTTTACATAATGTGGTGGTTTAAAACCAGCTGGGAATTAAACTCCAAATAAGCCATTCCTCCTCTCCCCTGCCCCCCTCCAGTTAGAGAAGGGCAAAGGCAGAGACTATGGGTAGAGATAACAATTTACTGAAAGCAAACAGCAATGGGATGAGAAATGAACAGTAACAGCAATATTAATAACATGAATATACAAGAGAGAAGGTGCTTTACACATCAAAGATGTCACTGCCTTGAATCAGTTCCATGTGGCTGCCAATACAAAGACAGGGTGGTGGGTGTTTCCACAGCCTGGCAGAGACATGCAGTTTTTCCTGAGACACAGACAAACATATTGTGTGTAGTTTGGGGCACCACAATTTAAGAAAGACATTAATGATTAGAAAGAATCCAAAGGAGGGTAACAAAGATGGTGAAGGGCCTTGAGGGGAAGCTGTATGAGGAGCGGCTGAGGTCACTTGGTCTGTTCAGCCTGGAGAAGAGGAGACTGAGGGGAGACCTCACTGCAGTTACAACTTCCTTGTGAGGGGAAGAGGAGGGGCAGGCACTGATCTCTGTTCTCTGGTGACCAGTGACACTCCCAAGGGAATGGCATGAAGTTATGTCAAGGGAAGATTAGGTTCAACATTAGGAAAATGTTCTTCACTCAGAGGGTGGTCGGGCACTGGAACAGGATCCCCAGGGAAGTGCTCACAGCACCAAGGCTGCCAGAGCTCAAGATGCGTTTGGACAATGCTCTCAGGCACGGGGTGTGACTCTTGGGGATGGTGCTGTGCAGGGCCAGGAGTCAGACTCGATGATCCTTGTGGCTTACTTCCAACTCAGAATGTTTTGTGATTCTGTGAAGATGGCAGTTGTTTCCACAGTTGACCACAGATCCCCTTCCCCGAGCCAGAGACAAAGAAAAACAACGATGGACAAACCCCCACAAGCCATCTTGTCCAGGCTGTGCTGCTCTGACTGATGCACTGGGCTTGGCTGTGTCTGGCAGTATTCAGCTGAGTTTGGCTCAACTCGGTGTAGCTCCATTTGCTGCTTCTCTGTTCCCCATGGCTGCTTCCAGCACTGGTACCCATGGCACATGCACTCTGCTGGACCTGGCTATGTTTGCTGCTTGGAGCTATGTTCTCCTGAGGGATGAGAAGGGGCAGGCAGCAGTGGGAGAGGGGAAGAGTCCACAGTGGCAACTGTGGCAACTTCTCTGAAGAAGAAAAGGAAGAGAATGGCACCACTTCTGGTGTGCATTCACCTCTTCCTTCCCCCCAAAGCCGCACTTTGGCGATGACGTGGGTGGTATAGAATAGCAACCTTGCCATGCCCACATGGCTCTAGGCTTCACCCGTTCTTCACACCTGTGAGAAAAACTAGGACATTAGCCACCCTGATTCTGTACCATCTACTCATGCCCAGATCCTACACCTTTTTGCTATATAAATATACACGAGCACAGGTATCATTTCCATAGTCATGACCGTCCCTCCCAGATGTCTGCTGAGTTCATTCAGTCCATGACTGTGGGTTCTATCCCTCCTAGATGTCTTCCAGGGCAGGAGGGCAGGTGTACTGTTGGCTGGTTGCTGCATCAGGAGATCCTGGCTGTTGTATCTGGAGCAATCCATCCTGATTGGCCATGGCAGTTGTAACATAGAGTGTCATTCAACAACCAATATTATAGAATTCAACATTACAGACTGTTCTGAAAAATCAGATTCCCCTCCAGGTACACATTGTGTTTGCCCATCCCCCTGCATTACCCACCAAGTATACCCAGGCCCTCGAGCAAAAACAATCCCAAGGATGGGTTTGCCTTTACTTGAGTCAGGATTAATCCAAACTGTCTTCCTCAACACATTTCTCATATGCACCATGGGGACTTTATCCCTTTCTATGGTTCGTGGAGGTTTTGATTGGGCAGGGCCACCTCGATTGGTGGAGCCTCATTTATTAGCTAGCCACATGGCCTTCTCTAAATATAGGTCCCAGTGTTTGAAGGTCCCACTACCCATTGCTTTCAATGTGGTTTTTAACAGTCCATTGTACCATTCAATTTTCCCAGAGACTGGTGCATGATACAGGGAATATGATACACCCTCTGAATCGCATGGTCTCTGGCCCAGGTCTCTACAAGGCTGCTTTTGAAATGAGTCCTGTTGTCTGACTCAGTTCCTTCTGGGGTGCCATGTCTTGCTTTTCAAGGCCCAGCATGGTGTTCCGGGCAGTGGTGTGAGGCACAGGGTTCATCTCCAGCTGTCCAGTGGTTGCTTCTAAAACTGTAAGCACCAGAAACCCCTTCCTTCGTGGATTCACATGAGTGTGATGTTACCAATCTGCCACGTTGTCATGCTGGCAATGAGCAGCTGCACTCGGGCTCTTCCGTTCACTTCAGGCTCCTCTCCTTCTTAGGAAGTCCTAGGAAGCTCCCCTACATCGTGAGGCTAAGTCCCAGTGATACTGCAATGTGGAAGGGGGAACAGAAGGCCAAGCCAGGGCTTTATATTAATAATTTCAAGCGACGAATGTACTGGAATGTACACTCCTGGTGTAGCTCCTGTAGACAGTCCCTGTGAGGCACCCAGAGAGGACATCTGTGGTTTAGGGGAGGTTTATTCCCTTATAATCATAGAATCACAGAATCCTCAAGGTTGGAAAAGCTCTCTGAGAGACCATTGAATCCAACCATTCCCCCAGCACTGCCAAGCCCACCACTATCCCATGTCCCCAGGTGCCACATCTACATGGCTTTTAAAATCCTCCAGGAATGGGGACTTCACCACTGCTCTGGGCAACCTTCTAAGATGTGCTGGGTCAATATTCTTTTTTTTGTGTGTGTGTTGTTTATTTTTGGGGTTTGTTTGTTTGTTTGTTTGGTTTTTTACATTTTTTTTCCCCCTATTTTGGCCCTGGGTGTTGGAAGGGAAGGAGTGGTGCTGCTGAGGTGTCTTAGCATCTCACTCCTGTGGCTTCAGTGACTGATTCCCCATTGTGCTTCATGGTTCTGAGCCTTCCCCTAAGACTACCATGAGACTTCTATGGCATCTGGTAACTCCCTGCAGGCACTGGGGGAAACCCAAATGTGTCCTTTCTTCTTGGCTTAGTTTTCCTTTCCTGGCGACTAGCCATGGGAAGAGCAGAGCACTCCCCATTTCCTCACAGCCCATCTTCTCTCTCCTTCTGGATTACAATGAATTTTTAATCATTTTTCAGCATCCCATCACAGAGTTTTGGGTGGAGTTTTCAAGCCGTGGGTGAAAAAGGCATGCAAGCAAGATTGGATAGTAGGGAGAATTTCTTCCCTGAGAGGGTTGTTGGGTCCCAGGACAGGCTTCTCAGGGCAGTGGTGAAGTCCCTATCCCTGAAGGGATTTAATAGATGTGTGGATGTGACACTTGGGAACACGGTTTAATGGTATCTTGGCAGTGCTGGGGGAATGGTTTGGCTCAGTGGTCTCAGAGGGTTTTCCAACCTGAATGGTTCTATGAATCTATGCCCTGATGGCTTGGGGGGCACCCCTCTGGGATGAGCACCTCCATGATGCTGGACTTTGCACAGCTCCCTGTTTGATGTGCTTGCTGTTTCCTGTCCTTGGGGCACTTGGCAACATCCATGCAATCCAAATAGTAGCTGAAATTCATATATTTAGGACTTTTCCCTCAGGAACACTTGTCTCTGAGAAATGACTTGTTGAGAAGAGTCAAACAATCCTATATGTATCAGGAGAAGAGTGCTGGAAGCACTGGGTAAGGATAATCTCTTCTTTTATGATGCTGCAACCAATAAAGGATTATTATACTGAGTTTTTATGGTTATCCTTTAAAAAGGATGTTAAAACATAAAGAGGGGTGGGAGAAAAATCCAGAGAATTGTTAAAAGTTTGGAAAGCATGTTTTACAGTCTGAGACTCTGGGCACTCATTTCATATGGAAGTGTTGGATCATAATGTGTGAATTTACATGGGCCACAGGGATCTGGTGTCAGACAAAAAATCAAAAAAGGACTTACAGTAGGAAATGAATTACGCCAAAGTGGGAATAGGGCTTAAGTTTTTAAGTGACAATAACACAAAAAGAGCATTTTGCTGGCCATTATGAACCGTTCTTCATTGCTAAAGTCTTTGTTAAGGGAAGGATTTCAACTAGAAACTGAAAACAATCTAACTAGATCAAACTATATTGTTGTACTGCACAGAGATGTCAGCTCTTCCAGACACTAAGGCCACAGTCTGCAAAAGTTTGGACCAAGGGAGAAGTTATGATACATGGCACCCCTAACTCAGGCTAATCCTGGAATTCCTCAAAGCTCATTTAGAGACGTCCTTGTCCCATGAAAGCCCTTCAGGCACTGAATGTGGTGTCCTTGTCAGTGTGTCAGCAAGGTCCCTGGTGGAAACGTGCCCTTTGACATTTGTGCAGTCTCCTCTCTTACAAACAGGGGATCAGTGCTGAGTTTTCATGTGCTAACTAACACATGGATCCCATGGTTCCTCCTCACATGGAAGAAGAGCCTCTGCCTGAGCATGGTGGCCACTTTTAGACAACTAAGATGATGCCATGCCATTGCCTTTGGTGACTCTTACACAGCTCCTGCTCACATGCTTGTGATAGAGAAGATGTTCTGCACACTGGGGACTCGACAGGAAACAGTGAAAATCTACAGACATTTTAAAACCAATGTCTTCCACCCAAATCAACCACTATGTTTAGATTAATTCCTTCTTACCCCTTTTTTCAATGAATTCCAATCTATGTGTACATTTTTGGTAGTGGACAGTGCAGGAGAGTCCATGTCATAGACAGCACATCTGGCTGTTCTCTTCTCCAGCACCCTTGGCTGGAGGTCCACTGCTTGGATGCAGGCAAGAGTATTGATGATTGGTCACAAGAGGGTGATATTACTGCATGGGGAACAGAGACCCTTCTACACTTACACAGACTGTTGAAGCAATGGGTTGAATCTGGGCTGAATCATCATCTCAAGTTAAAAATATTAATGAATTAGTGAGGAGATAGCACAAGGCTACCCCCATATCTCTGTTGCACACCCCAATGCCTTTAAAGAGCTTTGAAAGTTTCTGTTAAACAGATCCTGTGGGAAAGACATAAATTTCAGTCTGCTAATCTCAGAAAAATCCAGGCATATCTCAAAAGGGCAGAGATTTGCACTAGACTAATGGCCTGCTCTGGAGGAAAAAGGAACTGAATAAACTCTAGATGAACAATCCCACTTTCTGATGCTTGATAGCATTGACAATTGGTGGTTCATGGTTGTTTATTGTCTGTTGCTTCATGTTGGCTTCCCTAGTGCAGGAGCCTGTGAATCATGCTGTTGGATGTAAGAAGTGGTTGATAGCACTGTATTGCACACAGACATGGTTTCATCCAGCTGTGCCTGCTTCCTTTTTAATTATCTTTTACTTTCCCCACAGTTCTGCAGTCCTGTGAAGTGATTTTGTAGCTTCCTTACCTGGGAACAATGAGGTCCAGGGTCACCTCTGTCATGTGTAGGAAAAATAACTTCTGTCACTGCCCAAAGTCTTAAATGAAGGAATTAAAACAATGGTGGAGGAAAGTGTAAAGAAACATAGTAATGCTCTAGTTCAGCTTTATTTAGTGCATTCATGGCTTTATTTAGTGCATTGGTGATTTAGTCATGGAAGGATAGAGGACAAAGTAGAAAATTATAAATATTATATCAAGTCTACTAAAAGAATAATGGAAGTGGGCTGAAATGTATTAACAGGATATACCCTAGTTCAGGGAAACCACACAGAACACCAAACATGATGATACCTTAATTAATCAGAGGAGTGATACAATAAATAAAATAGAGGTTTCATTCCTCCTTTGGATTTGATCTGTAGTATTGAGGGAATGATGTGGACAAATGACAGTGTGACGAGGCCAGAGGGATGACCAACACTGTCACAGCGATAGGGAACCTCAGTGTCTGGAAATGGGCACTGCAGTCCAATCATGTGGCTTGTCCAGCTGCCAAGTGGTCACAAAAGCAGTGGTGACCCATGTTTTTGTGTCTGTAAGCTAGTGAAGAGGTCGGTGTGATGATGGGCACAGGTATTAGCAGTGCAGAGATCCAGGTGCTCACTGCTAGCTGGATGTTCACTCTTGTCATTTTGGCTGGGTGACGGGGGAGGTTGCAGGTGGCAGAGTAATGGTCATAAGCCTTCCAGTGCCTAAAGGGGGCTCTGAGAGAGCTGGAGACAGACTTTGGACAAGGGCCTGGTGTGACAGGACAAGGGGAATGGCTTCACACTGACAGGGAGCAGGGTTAGACTGGATACTGCGAATAAATTTTTTCCTGTGAGGGTGGTGAGGCCCTGGCACAGGCTGCCCAGAGAAGCTGTGGCTGTCCTGTCCCTGGAAGTGTTCAAGGACTGGAATTGGATGATCTTAAACCTCCCTCACAAACTAAATTGTTCTGTGATTCAGTGATGATTCCATAAAACAGGCTGATGTTCAAGAGATTTCCCTAAGGAAATTTGCAGAGCTTCTGTGAGGAAAACACTTTTTGGATCAAGTCTCACAGAGCTGAGCACTTTGCAAGACACAGCTGAGCTCCTCTTGTCTCTAACTCTTAATGAAGATGATTTGGATTCTCTGTTGGAGATGTGGAGTTTGTCTGTAGATAGTACATTCTTCATCTTTGGGCACAAAAGTCAAGGATTTGACCCATCTTGCTTTGGGTGTTCTCCATTCAGAGTCTCCCCATAGGGACTGGTCATTTGGGATCCCGTTGCTGTTCTGTGGCGAAAAGGCACATTTGGGGCCATGCAGGTCCTTTGCCCCATTCTGCACTGAGGAGGAGAAGAGCCATGTTATGGAAATGCCCACCTTCATCTCTAAGGGAATTCAGGGAATTGGCACAGGAGCAGTCCATCAGCCTTCTTTTTTTTCCCTAGATTACAATCTTTGCTACCCTAAGTCCACCTCACTGTTTTTCATTCTCAAGCTGCCGCTGGTTGGATACTTGCAACTCACTGCATTTCCCATGCCCATTGCATTAATGTTCTGCTGTTGTTGCTGAATTTCAGATGAAAATGTAGAATTTCTTTTGACTGCCATGCAGTTTCGTGGTACCTAAAATACTAACGATAATAATTTTCACCGTAATTCTTTTGGCTGATAGAGGTCATCATCATGTCTTCTACCATAATAAGAAATGTTTCATGACATTCAAAGACACTTACAAAAAAGTAGAAATGAGCTAGTGACTTCAGCTCAGATGGAGAGCGACACACCGTGTGGCAGCTTACAGCCCTTACACATCTTTGTTTTACGTAATGTAGCTCTACAGCTGTATTATTCATATAAACTTGTGATACTTTTTGGATTTGTCCAGGAAGGTTAAGACAGCATGTGCCATACTTTCCCATTTATTTTACATGATGAGCCTTTAAAATTGCCGAGGTACAAAGATTTTCTGCCTTCTCAACAGAAATACTTTCTTTGTTGCCCATAAAGATTCAATGCAGAAAGGACTATTCTCTCAAAACCTATGGAATATGCTTATTTGCTGCAGGAAAAAATACAGCAGCATTTTGGAAACTTCCAACAACTTCAGTTCAAGCCACAAAAGAGCTGCTGCCCTTTAACGGGCACAAATTCCTTGGGAATTGATCTCTTTTCTCTAACAGTGTGTAAATGATAACTGAGATAATGTTTGTAAGAAAAAACCACCCTTGTATTTGTTAGGTTTGAGCTAAAAAAAAGAAGGAGAAATTCGGCTTAATTAAGGTTTTATGCCTTTCCTTGGTTTCCTTATCCCAGTCTAAGAGAGGGGAAATAAGGCTCACTTGGAAATGTTTTTGTGCATGGCCACGAGTAGTTTAGAGTAATGGTTGATCTCATGCAATTTCCGAACTTTATTAAATCTCTGGTAATTTTCAGATAGTTTTACCTTTCACCTAGAAACTCCTCTCCATAACCATATGGGAGGGATCCATTTAATATTACAAATAAATAGATTTTCTGCCACCCCAAGATTTAAATGCAATTGATGTTTTGTTTACTCTCTGCCTCTCATCCAATCTAACTTTCTCCATTTCTCATCCTTGTTATTACTTTTCCAAACTAGTAAGCTTTGAGGATGTAATTTATACAAAAAATTCTGTGCTAATAAAATACCCAAGATAGTTTATTGTACAGAAATAAAATTCCCAGCATGTAAAGTCCTTAGAATTAGCATTGATTTGAAGTTGTTTTCAGACATATTAGATCAAATTCTCATCCCTTGGAGCCTATTGGCATGGATAACAATGATATTTTTCCATCCTGGACCCCAGTAGAAAAAAGTAAATCAAAATGAAACACTTAATTAGTCTGAAAAATATTTTCCTATTAACTGAATAGTTGCAGCAATAACTCACTTGTACTTCGAAGTTAACATGGTTTTCCCCTTCCTTAGTGTTATCCTTAGTGGGAAGTGCATAACTCTTGGAATAAATCACTAGGCACAGCTACTGCTGATACCAATCACATTTGAGCGTGCTGTCCTGCTCCCCAGAGATGCTCTCTGGGAGGTTTTCTTGGCTTGAGCCCACACATTTATTTAATCCACATGTTATTTTCCTGAAGGAACGTCTCAACAGTTTTGAATGCCCCTCACATGAGATGGAGATAGTACAACTGTATACTCAGGAGCAGCAAAAGAGGAATTTCCACTACCCAGCATTTGTCACGTGGTGGAAGTGGACTGTTGTGTCAAGGCCAGTGGAGAAACTCTGAAGGAAGATTGGTTGTTTCTTCCCACCTGGTATCTTTGACGTAAACCTGCCCTCTGTCAGTGGGAAGCCATTACCCCTTGTCCTGTCACTCCAGGCCCTTGTTCAAAGACCCTCTCCAGCTCTTTTGGAGCCCCTTTAGGCACTGGAAGAGGCTCTGAGGTCTCCCTGGAGCCTTCTCTTCTCCAGGCTGAACACCTCCAGCTCTCTCAACCTGTCTCTGGAGCAGAGGTGCTCCAGCCCTCAGAATATCTTTGTGACCTCCTCTAGAATTGATCCAATAGGTCCATGGCCTTCTGATGTTGTGGCCAGGTGGGGATCAGTCTTTTCTCCCAGGTAACAAGCAACAGGACAAAGAGGAAAGAACCTCAAGTTGTGCCAAGGCTTTGGTTGGATATTGGGGAAAATTTCTTCTTGGAAAGGGCTATTCAGCCCTGGCACAGTCTACCCAGAGTACTGGTGGAGTCCCCATCCCTGGAGGGATTTAAAAGCCTCATGGGCATGGCACTTGGGGACATGGGTTAGTGGTGGGCTTGGCAGTGCTGGGGGAACAGTTGGATTTGATAATCTCAGAGGATTTTTCCAACCCAAATAATTCTGGGATTTTATATCCTATTGTCGTCGTTTGACACTGGCCCAACGCCAGTCACCCATGAAAGTTGCTCACTGACCCTCCCCTCCACAGCTGGGCAGAGGAGAGGAAAGTTAGTGAAGGGTTCGTGAGTTGAGATAAGGACCAGGAGAAAACAAACTGAGGCCGAAACAGGCTCAACTTAAAAGTACAAAGTGAGTTTATTACTAACAGAGTCAGAGTAGGCTAATGAGAAGTAAAATGAGTCTTAAAAACACCTTTTCTGCCTCCCAACCCCTCCCTCCTTCCCACCGACAGTGCAGGGAGACAGGGTGTAGGGGTTTTGGTCAGTTTGTCACCCGAGGTTTTCTTCTGCTGCTCTGGGAGAGGAGTTCTTCCACTGCTGCATCGTGGGGTTCCTTCCCACAGGAGACAGTTTTCCGTGAACTTCTCCAGCATGGTTCCAATCTCACGAGCAGCAGTCCTCTCAAAACTGCTGCAACGTGAGTCCCTCCCATGGGCAGACAGTTCTCCCAAAACTGCTGCGCCGTGGATCTCTCTTCCACGGGGTGCAGTCCTCCAAGGACAGGCTGCTCCAGCCTGGGAGCAGGGCCCTCTCTCTCCACCGGGTCTCTCACTGGATCCCAGCCTCCTCCAGGCATCCACCCGCTCCGGCACNCGTGGATCCCCACGGGCTGCGGGTGGATCTCTGCATCCCCGTGGATCCCCACGGGCTGCGGGTGGATCTCTGTGTCCCCCGTGGATCCCCACGGGCTGCGGGTGGATCTCTGCATCCCCCGTGGATCCCCACGGGCTGTGGGTGGATCTCTGCATCCCCCGTGGATCCCCAGAGGCTGCAGGGGCACAGCCCCTTCACCATGGTCACCACCACGGCCTGCAGAGGAATCTCGGCTCTGTCACCTGGAGCACCTCCTGTCCCTCCTTCTCCACTGACCTTGGTGTCTCCATGTTGTTTCCCTCACATGTTCTCACCTCCTCCTCTTCTCTGGCTAGAAAAAAACTGTGTCCCACTTTGTTTTGATTTTCTTCTTAAGTATGTTAACACAGAGGCGTTACCACCATCTCTAATTGGCCCAGCCTTGGCCAGCAGCATGTCCATCTTCAGAGCCATCAGGGACTGGCTCTGCTGGACCTGGTGGAAGCTTCCAGCAGCTTTTCTGTGCCCCCCTCCCCCGCTACCAAAAGCCAGGCTGTGCAAAACCAATACACCTATGATTGTCTGAGCAATTTCCCACTTGAATTTCTGATTGCATCCAAGTGGACATGATGCCCCTCATGGTGAGTCCCCATACACTCATATTAAAAATCTTTCCTGTAAACATTTGGGAGAAGCTATATTCCCAATTGTGTTTATTTTGAAATACTAATTCTTACACTTGGGTGGCAATACCAGTAAAAACAGTGCAAATTGGTCTCTCAGTGACTTGGAGATCTTTGGAGTTTTAGGAATGTTTTTCATAATAATTAATATCCAGGGACAAGCACAATCAAGGCTTGCACAGCTAGAGCTGGAGCATGCTGAAGCCTCAGGGAGCCTAAGCATCAGATGGCCTGGGTCCTAGAGAGCATGCAGTGTGACTTCTAACGAGATTAAATCCTTTCAACTCTATTTTATTTTGCAGCTCTGCCATGTGAAGGAGCTCCAGGGGACTTGGGCTGTAGAGAAAGGTTACACTTCAGGCTGCTTTGCAGATGTGGGGCATCATCCTGGAGCCATTTTTTTCTCCAGCTGTAAGTAAACTCATGAACACCACTGTGTTCTGTGGATGTCCCAGGGTACAGCAAGGGTTTTCATTCTCCTAATTATGACTTGCTGGGAAATACTTTCATTTTCACATAGATGCTGGAGTTAAAAGAGAAAAGATTCAGCGAAGCATTAATTTATGTAAAAAATTCTTACATTGATGCTATCTTAATTAACTTTAACTCTCTTTATTTAATTTTTTCTTAAATCCACGACACATGTCTGCATGTCTGTTTTTAACTATTCATAGGATCACAGAATCACAAAAACATAGAATCAGAGAATGGTCTGGGTTAGAAGGGGCTGTTAAATGTCATCTGGTCCAACCCGCTGCTATGAGCAGGAACATCTTCCACCAGACCAGGTTGCTCAAACCCCTGTTCTCTCCTTCAGTAGATTCCTTCACTGGTTTTGTGGAGCATCCTCTTCTCCTACCTTGTGGGGTGGGGGTGTGGGGTAGAGAGGAGTTCAAATGTCAGCTCTGCATTCACCTTATCTTCTTCCCCTCCACCCTGCTCCCTACTAGAGCTGGGCATGATCCCATGTAAGTCCAAACAAATACCTCAGGAATAACAATCCCAGATTGCCCCAGTTAAAAAAATTACTTACCACACCATTGATTTTGAATTTGAAAAGTTCTGGGTAGGAAAATGCTCATTTCTTTTTATGGAGATAAAACATTTGGTATCACTCTTCAGCTCCCCAGTTTTATCAAGTGTGCACAATCAATTCTTAATAAAATAGTGGAATAAGGGCAGATTAATAAATGGATATGCTATGAATGAGTATCATGGCTGGATCTAATCTATATTTCGATGCCATTAAAAATGCATTTCCCTACAGCATGTGAACTTTATATAAATCACCCCCAGAGCTCAAGTCGCAAAAACAGAAACTGAGAGAGGTACAGGGTCAGGGGGACAATGACACCCTCCTTCCTCCATTGTCCTTGTGTTTTTCCTTTGCACCAGGCACGTGCTGTCCTGTTACAAAGGGGGGAAGGACTTGGTGATTCCCAAATGCACAGTCTTATGCAGCTCATGCATACAGCCACCAGGATGCTGTTCAGATGAGCAGCCCCAAATTTATAGGAAGGGCTGGGGGTTTTCTGGAGAGTGGGTTGAGAGGTGGGTGTCAGGGATTCATGGGGCAACTCATATGAAGAGCCCAGACTGAGTAGACGGGGAAACTGAGGCTGGTGAGAAGCCATAGGACCCACTCAAGGTGCAGGTGTGGGTGATCCCAGCTCATACAAATCTGTCAGCAGTGGTAACCCAGAGCCTGGTGTTCCGTTTTTCCTTTTGCTTAGCTAAAAATTTTCAGTTAAAGTCATTATTTTTTAATTTCCCCATTTTGCCCAGAGATATGCATAGAAATAAAATTCAGCTGGAGGCCCAGGACTCTCTGGAGAGCTGCTGGGCTGTAGGATACAGGATGTTCATGCCTTCAGGCATTCCAGCTCTGGGACTTCACAGGCTCCCGACTTGCATGGAGGAGTCTCCTCCTTCTGTGCTCTAACACTGCCACCCCCTGGCACATCGACACTTCCAGGGATGGGGCAGCCACAGCTTCTCTTGGCAACATGTGCGGGTGCCTCACCACCCTCACAGGGAAGAATTTCTTCCCAATGTCTAATGTAAATCAGAGAATCACAGCATGATTTGTATTGGAAAGGACTTTTAAAGCTCATTTTGTTCCAAGACCCCTGCCATGAGCAGGAACACTTTCCATAGGCAGGGACACCTTCCACTAGACCAGGGTGCTCCAAGTCTTGTGCAAACTGGCCTTGAATATTTCCAGGGATGGGGTATCTACCACCTCTCTGGGCAACCTAAATTCCCAAATTTTGCACTGTGACTCCTGAGACATCCAATAAAGCCACCAGTGGGTGCATCAAAACAAGCAAGACAAAGTGGCTCTTCATGTGGCATCCTTGGGTTCTGCAGCCACCCACGACCTTTGGCTGCCCTTGACCCCTGGGTCCTCAGCCACCTTCAATTACTGAGTCCCCTAGCAGCTCTTGACTCCAGGGTCCCTTAGCCTCCCACGATTCCAGGGTCCTAAGCCACTCTTGACCCTCGAGTTCTGCCATTGCCTTGACCCTGGTATGCCCTCAATCCCCAGGTCCCTAAGTTGCCTGTGACCTGGGTTATTTGGTTGCCCTCAACCTCCAGGTCTGGCAGCCACCCTCAAACTCTGGTGCCCTGGGCCCCTGACCACCTTCTGCCACACTTTACTCCAGGTCCCCAGCTGCCCTTGATCCCAGGGTCCTCAGCCACCCTCCATCACCCTTGACCTTTGGGTCCCACGTCCTCCCTGGACCCTGGGGTCCCCAACTGCCCTCAACCCTGGGGTCCCCTGTTGCCCTTGGCTGCCTTCAACCCCAAGATACCCAGACTGCACTCAACTCCTGCGTCCCCAGGCTACCCTGGCCCCTCAGTTCCCCAGCTACCCTCTGCCATCCTCCACCCCTGGGTACCTCAGCTGCCCTTGACCCCTGGGTCCCTGGCTGTCCCCCAACCACCCTGGAGCCCGGGCTCCCTAGCCACTCCACCACCACCCTTGATCCTGGGTACCTAGACTGCACTCCACTCCTGTATATCCCAGCCATCCTCAATTTGCAGGTCCCTATCTGCCCTCTGCCACCTTCAACCCCCAGGTCCCTGACTGCATTTGACCCTCAGATCCCCTAGCTGCCCTTGATCATGGGGTCTCCCGCTGCCACCCTCCACCCCAGGTACTCAGACTGCACTCCTGGGTCTCCCGGCCATCCACCATCCTCAGGTCTCCAGCTACCCTCCACAGCCTTCAACCTCTAGGTCCCCAGCCTCCTTCTGCCATCCTCAACCCCTATGCCCCTCAGTCACCCGCAGCCTCCAAGTCCCCAGTTGCCCCTTGATCCTGGGTCCCTGTCTGCCCTCAGCCTGGACCTCAGGGTCCAGGGCAGATGCAGGACCTGAAGGTCGAAGGCAGTGGGGACCCGAAGGCCGGGTGGGGCAAGGGCCACAAAGGGCAGTGGGGGACCAGCTGCTTCTTCACTGCTACCCCACTCACAAACTCACCTCCCCTGGTGTGCTGCACCTCTCCCCTGCACTCCTATTTGGCACATGGCTCATCCTTCAGCATCTCCCTTGAGATATGCACAATCTCCATATCCAGGTTCAAAGTGCTCCCCCAAATCCCTGTGAGATGATTTCACCATTGGTCCTTGAGAGGCCCACTTGTATCAGCCCTTCCCCTCCAGGAGGTGTGCCCAGCTAACCCCCGAATGATGCCTTAAGTTTTAACTCTTATAGTTTTCAAATCCTGTGTTGCCTGATGTGTAATTCTGAGGTGCCTTGTAGCCTGTTAGCTGCCGTTGTCTCATGCTAAGATAGACATAACAAAATCTCTCTAGGCCTGGTCTTCAAGGACACCTAGACTGTCGAGGCCCAAAGCCTCTAAAGGGGGGGGGAGGTGTAGCTGTTGAAGTGGATGTGACACAGAAAAATTTCACACAAAACTGCAAGAAGGAAAGGCTGTTTATTCAAGGAGCGAGTACCATTTATATACACTCTTACATGTTTATCAATCACACTACTTATTCATTGGATCCTTAACTACTACAATTCATTTACTGGCTAGTAATTAGCTACAACATATCACTATTGGTTACTTTTAGCATAAACATTCTGGAATTCAGAAAAACACCAGGTGCAGCTTTGTTGCTGTTTCTCTGGGTCTTATTTGAATTCTTTCTGCTAAGTTTCTCGTGGGTACAAACAAATTGTGCTAAGATCAATGTCCGACTCAGGCTGTAAGACCTGCTGTAAAATCCCACAG
>VZRO01005473.1:846775-931265 GCA_013397915.1 Daphoenositta chrysoptera | reverse complement strand
CACCCGCCTCGCTCCGCCGCCCCGGCCCGCCCGGCCTGGCGCTGCTCCCCGGCGTGCCCGCAGGGTATCGCGGAAACCCTGCAAGGGCGGAATGCATTACATCAGGTCACACGCAATCACAGAATATTCCGAGTTGGAAGGAACTCGCAAGGGTCGCTGCGACCAACTCCCTGNACCAACTCCTGGCCCTGCCCAGGACAGCCGCAAGGGTCACACCATGTGCTTGAAAGTATTGTCCAAATACCACTTCAGCTGTGTCAGGCTTGGTGCTGTGACCACTTCCCTGGGGAGCCTGTTCCACTGCCCAACCACGCTCTGGGTGAAGAACCTTTTTCTAATACCCAACCTAAACCTCCCGTGACACAAATCCAGGCCAGTCCCGTGGGTCCCGTCACGAGTCACCACAGAGAAGTGGGTCTCTGCCCCTCCTCTTCCCCTCATGAGAAAGTTGTAACTGCAATGAGCTCTCCCCTCAGCCTCCTCCAGGATGAACAGACCAAGTGACGGTCTTCATACAGCTTCCCCTCGAGGCCCTTCACCATCTTTGCTGTCCGCCCTTTGGATGCTTTCTAGTAGCTTTGTATCGTTCTAATATTGCGGCACCCCAAACTGCACACAATATTCAATGTGAGGCTGCAATAGCACAGACTACAGTGAGAACAGACAGGCCAGAAACAAGTTAGCCTTGGACTTCTAACTTCATTGGAGAAGCAACAGCCACGGCTCCATGCATGTTGGATCTGTGTACGTTGGGTGCGTTTGGACAACAAAAATGGGCTGTACTAAACCATTCTGTGAAAATGAGAGCAAGTGTCCCCAATATTTGCCCCAAGCTGCTGCCTGCCTCCATGCAACAGACACAGCTGTGGTCTCACTCCTCTCCATGCAGCAATACTCCCTAAAAGCCTGGGAGAGATTTGGCTTCTGATTGCCAGTTCTTGCAGGGAAAGATGATCTCCACTTGTCTGAATGATCTCACAGCATCTGGAAGGCAATAGTAAGCCAAAGCAAGCTGTAAGGGGATTACTGCACCTCTAGCTTCTTTACTGTGGGTGACAGCACACTGAAACAGGCTGCCTGGAGCTGTGGGGTCTTCCTCACTGGAGCTATTCAGAACCAGAACCATCTGGACAATCCTGCGCCCTGTGCTCCAAGATGATCCTGCTTGAGCAGGGAGGTTGGACCAGATGACCCATTATGAACCCTGTCAACCTGACCCATCCTGTGATTCTGTGACTTAGCAGTAACTTCCTGAAATGATCATACTGTTCTCAGATTCTGATCCTACTAGTTAAATAAAGCCTAATTCTCATAGGAGTCACACTGTCCTGAGGACCCTGGAGCAGATCCTCTTCCAGGACAAGCAAATCAGCATTTCATGCTTCAAGTGACCAGCATCTTTTTCTTCTTTCAAGATGATTGCATTAGTAGGAACAAATTAAATTATGCAAAGTCATAATTCACAGCAAGCTGATGTAATCAAGTTTGCAATTTGTCATTTCTCATAAAGGAACAGTGTTTGTCTGTCTTACTGCACCTTGACCCCTTTATGCAGTTTTTACAAAACATAAAAAAAAGTTAATCTTACTTAACTAAAGGGTGCACTTTTTGAAAATTACCACAATCACCATATAATTTGCTAGTCCATTGCACTAGTATCTCTCACTCCTGAAATGATTTTACTTAGGAAATACATCTGCAAGTTAAAATTACTATTTCCTTAAATTTTAAAGATTTTCAATGGAAAAATATGTTACTTCTCTGCAGTTTAAGGATTTCCCTTTAAATAGTAGATAAAATTTAGCTGCTATTCTAGACATGCAGTTAAAAAAAGAACCCCGCACTTAAAATCACACCACCTTCCCCATCAGAACAGCACAATACCAAGGTCTATATAACTACCACTACGAAAATTATCTAATACTCTAAATAAAGCCAGAATTCAAAATATTATGCATATTATTCCCAAATTACACCAAGTGCCACAAACTCTGATTCACTGCAGGGTTTAAGTATTACCAGGGAGCTTTGGGACTCGGTTCTTAACGGTGTAAAAACAGCCACCAGCTTGGCTTATCAAAGTGAAAACCACTGGCAAAAGACCATAGAGACCTCATTTCCTTTAACACAAAACAAGGAGCAGTTTACCGTGATTTGAAACCTGTTTGGTTTCAACTACCCTTCACAGGGTGTTCTTTGTTCATCAATTTTTTCTAGTAGCAGAGACAACTAAAGCATTGCAGTTCATTTCTGAAGTACCTAAATGCACATTTTCATGCAGAAAACTCTTGAGTATTTATATAGTATTAAAAAACTATATATGCATAAATATTCTAGATCAAAGATGCAGCAATATAAACCTTTTAGTTTCAGATCTGAATTGTTTTATTTTCTCTAGAATAAGACTCAGAGTATGGCCTGGTTTTCAGAGTAAAATACTCAAAAAGTGATCTGGCGGAACTCTTAATGAACCATTTGGACAGAGCTTTTATTTCTGACATTAGGAAATAAAACTTCATTTATGGCATGCTTCAGAAATTCTTATTCACCTGATGATAACATAAACCATCAGAAGACAGACATTGGAAAGCACAGGTCAATCAGCTTACACACTACTTTCTACTCATATTTTGTATTTTCTTCATTAGTTATGGCTGGCTGATGTGTGACCTGCCAGGCTGCTCCCCTCGATCCTGAGCCTTATGTACAAGCAGAGTGACCCAGCTATCACTCCCAGTTCACTATCAACATTTTAACAATCAGTTTGCTTTAAAAAATATAAAATCTGAAAACAGTAACTTAAATGGCTGCACACCAGATTATTTCTGCTGGAAAAAAATATGTATATTTATCCTGTTTCTTCTGTGGTAAATGTAGGTTTTTATGACTTGAATGACTCTACACGTGTAACAAATGTATTGATACATACACCTCCACACAATGAGATCTGTAAAAGTTATGATGCACAAATTAAATGCTATTTTCATTACATCTTTAGAATTATCTTGCAAGTTGGAAAATACTTCAGCACAATTGAAGGGATAGAGTAATTACATTACATACTCTCATTCTGTATTGTAACTCCCATTGATTTTTATTGATGGTGATAAATGCATTTAGTTTGCAGTAAAGAGGTACTACTTCTACTTTTACTAACAATATTTCAAGGCTGAAAAAGTGCAATTTCTAGGGCCAAAAAAATAACTTAAGTAAAACAAGTTCTTGGGACACAAAGACCAGGAGGGTCAAAAGCAGAGAGGCTCAAGCAGATCAGAGTACACCCCTGAAATGGAAGACTTTTCTGCCCCTTTGTGAAAGTACATGATCTTTTACACCAGATAAAACCATTTCTGGAAGTTAATTAACATTTAAACAATATTCCAAAGTGAAAAAAATTATCCTGTCACTTAACACCAGTATTTTTTAAAAGAAAGTCGAACATAAGTTCATCGTGGCTGTATGTGAAAAACTGTTTCCTGAACAACAAAGACACTAAAAACTAAGCTTTATGTGGATAAACAAGCTAGGATTAAAAAGACACACACACACCTTCCCCCAAAACAGTGGCCTTTGATTTTATTCTTTAGCCTTTTTCAAGCTGTCACTGTAACTTTACATTTTGTACAGTATTTTGTGTATCAAGGGAAAGAATTATCTTTAACAAGATTCCATGTATTACAATATCAAGGACCGTTGTATTTGCATCCATGATGTTTAAAAAATCTCTCAGACAAACCATGTAGAAATAAGTATGCAAAAACTGCAAAGAAAAACATTTAAGTAGCCAAAATTAAAAAGACCTTTGTGTGAACCACACAGTCTAGCTTGGTTTCTACTAGGCTATTGCAGCCAAGTAGTCCTTAACTTCAGTTGGAGTAAGCCTCCTAAAACCAGCTTCATTACAGATGCCAACTTCAATGTTGTCTTCTGTCATTTGCCCTTCAAAGCTCTCCTATAAAAAAAAATACAGTTCAGTGAATCCTATCAATGAATATGTAAGAAACTTCTTTCTTAAACATTTTGCTAACCTTTAGTGTTAAGATAGCTGTATGAATGGCATCTTCAAGCTCCAAATCTTCATTGTATCTGTAAACAGACATTCATTTATTTCAGCACAGAACAAAGCCTTTACAAATTTTAATAATCCCAGAGTCTCTAAAAATCCCAAAACTACTAAAATCCTTTTGTTTCTCATACAAGTATTATTTGTATGCACTGCAACATTAATAGTCAAAGTTATTATTAGTTTAAAAAAATTTCCCTACTTTTCCTACTGATACTGTATATAACATTGCTGCAAATATGTTGAGCATAATGTTTATTGCACTCAAATAATTCTACATAAGCACAAAAGTTGGAGTTTAAATAAATCAAACTTCCTGTGCATGTGTAAATAAGTACACTGGAAGCATCACATCTTAAGTATTTTAAAACTTTTTTACGACAATTTTAAAAGTGTGCATTTTTTTTAGTCTGGCTGTTTTACATGGAACCTGAACAAAACACAGTATCCTTTCAGAGGAGAATCAAAGACATTACCTTTTCTCAAGAAATGTTTTCCCATTGACGTAATTTTTTCCCATTGCTGTTGCTTTCCATGCAAAATAAGCTCCCTGTAAAAGCAACAGTTTATTGATTGAACTGTTTTGTGAAACTTAGTGAAACACTATGAACACTATGTATTCAATTACTTGGTAAAAAACTACAAAAGCAATTATGAAAATACTGAGCGTTCTGAGACTACAGGAGACAATTTTGGATCATATTCAGACTAATTTGATATGGGAACATATGCTGTGAAACTGCACAAAATGTGTATAGGGCCCCACCTATTTTCATCCTCCCACTACTTTGAAAGATGAATTTAGTAAGTCTTTACCATAGTTCTGATTTGGGATTCCTTAAACAGAAATAGTACATTTGCCTTTGAGAAAGTGTACACTCAAATCCTTTCTGAGGCTCACCCCACATACTCTTGTTTTTAAAGATAATTTAAGTGACTTGTTGCAAATCAGCCAGCTGATCTATGTTCACTACTACCAAGATACTTAGTCATCACTTTTATTCCCTCCTCTGGCATGAAGACCATCAGCAGTTTTATGCCTCAATCAAACTGCCTTAAACAAGGCATCTGCGTTATGCTTTTTACACTGGAGCATCGGGTAGTAATTCAAACTGCTGAAAGTTGCAATGATCATTACAATGACCACCTTTTTTTGTCTGAAGCACTGCACCTCACATGTGCATCAAAGGGTAGTTTTTCTGAAGTGCAGTGCAAACCCAGCAAATAAACTCATTTAAATTAACCACTGCCATTAAATACCAAAGCATGTGCATTACATTTTACAATGTTTTAAGGTTTTGGCTAAACTTCCATCCAGTTTGGAGGAGTATGAACAGTCAATTGCTTTTTTCTTAGTAGCTGTTGCAGAACACCATTTCTGCTGGCACTATCAACTAGGTGAAAAGGTATGAAAAGGGATGATCTCCCTCAGAAACAGCTGCCATCCCTCAAGCAGTACAGGAAGATGTAAGCACAGAATGATGCAGGTTTGCTCCAAGCACCTACTGAAATGACCCATTTTGACTTCTGAAGTTATGTTAAGGTATCTTCCATTCTAGCTCTGTATTATTATTCTCATCCCAGAAAGTCTTTCATGAGCACATGCAATTTCACGTTTTATCAAAGCAACAGAACTTACAAGTGTAAGATACTTACAGATGGGTCCGACTGAAATAAATACGGCCGCCCTTCGTTCCAGCCACATATTAGCAGCGATACACCAAAGGGACGAACACCACTACAGGCAAACAAAAAATAATAAATTACCCAGTGAAAGTCAAAGGTGACTAATTATTTTGGATGTGTTCCCCTTCTCCCCAGACCAGGGCTGTGATGATGACTAAACCAACACAACAAAACTGAAGTGTCCTGCCTTGGTTGACATGTTTGTGTTCAAGATATGGAGACCCATTCTTACCCACTGCCAGTCAGTGCTCCTCCTGGTGGCCCACTTTCTGGCATGTTCTCCACTGCAAAACTGCCTTTTCCACAAAAACTCCAATCACCGGGTAGCTGTTACCCATTACATTTAAGCACCACAATCTTTCTAAGCAGCTCTGCCATTCCAGCACGTACCCAGACTGCGTGTACTCCTGCATCACAGAAGCAATTCTCTGTACTAGCTGAGCTGTTGGAATGGGCTCATGATAAACCAAGTAATACTGCTGGGCCAGCTTCCGAGCTCTGTGCACAAGTACTCTGAAAACAAAGACAAAAGTACTGTGTCAAAAAAATTCCAACTACAGCTGAAAACGCATAATAATAAATATCTGTTCAGGAGTTGTACATCCAGCATAACATCAATGTAAGCACACAGACTGTGCTGAGTTATCTTTATCAACCATATAATCACTGAAATATTTAAAGAGAAACTAAGGTCGAATTACACTGCTTTCATTCTTTAGATACAAGGTTATTTGACAAGGTAATGCATATATTAAGAAAAACTTCAAGTGAACATCATTTACAGTGCAATACAATACAGTATTATGACATACACTTAAAAAGAAACAGCCAATTACTGTGTTACTGTTACTTAAATTTCTTTCATGAATATGCATCTAAATGGTGATCAAACAAAATGTTTTAATACCTGTAATCTGGACCCATACCACTGTACACTAAACCTATATGTTTGGTAATTGGTTCTACTTTGTGGACACTTCTTTCATCATACAGGATGGATTTCTGCTTCTTCTCAGTTGCCAACACCACTCCATTTGCAGCTGGAAAGGAACAAAAAATTTCTTTAAATATTAAACTAAAATTAAACTAAAATTAGCAGTCAAAACACAGAACAAGCTTATTAAACTGTAAAAATTTTCTTGCTCTCTTTTTAAAAGCTGTTCAAGCTTCTAATCATGTTAAAGAGAGATACTTTGATGAATACACCCAACACATTGTTTCTTTTTTAAATAACCATACAGCTCCCATAATCCCATTCTAAAGATTCTGAATAACATTGATAATTGAGCAATCTACATAACTTTTTTTGAGTGACATTTCTATATATAAGGACAGGAACACTCAAAAAACCCCCAAAACCAAACATATACTTCTACTAACTGAATGTCTCCAAAATCACCCAAAAAAGAACCCCAGAAAACATTAAACCTATTAAAACATATGTTTCACAACAGTGAAAATCCACTGAAAGAGTAACAAAATATGTAATAGAAAAAGAAGAAGAAGGATCCAATACAAAGGACCCAGTACATGATCCAAACTGGTTTAGTTCTCTCAAAAAATAGTCAAAATCCCAAATCCTTCACTAAAGTATTTTGAGGACATACCTTTAATCCCAACTGATGGAGCTCCTGCAGCTACTGCAGCCAAAGCATATTCAATCTGAACCAGCTTTCCAGAAGGACTAAAAAGGAAGATGCAAAATAAAGTTTTCCACTCAGGGGGCAAAATCTTCGGGGTGTGTCACAACTTTCTATTGAAATTACACTGTATGTGTGTTTCCAAAAGCTTTCAAGACACTGATGTTCACTGCTGAAAGGAACCAGCAAAACACGGCTATGCTTTTTGGCTGGCAGGCACACGAGGTCAATGGCACAAGACAGCAACAACTCCCATTCCATTCCCAGGTATGCCCGCATTTTAACGATCCACGTTATTCTGGTAATGGATGCAGAATCATCAGAGCAGAACTGCAGGTGTCAAGTAAAGTAAGTTACAAAGTAACTTATTCAGAAGGAGCGGGATGGAGGGGTCCATTCTCCATCCCCAGGAAAAACGACACCAGAGACAGCCATCACTAGACAAGTGATTTTGCAAGTGGATCTGTTCTCTAGGCTGGATTTCAGAGACTGCTGCTTTAATAGTTGTAGTAGTAAAATGGGATATTACATAACTCAGTGCTTAGATGACGAAAACAAAGCAAGCAATAATCAATCAGTGTACTCATTTACACAGTGAGGAAACAGGGTGACAAAGTAGTAATTCTGGTTTTTCCACTACAAAATATAACAAATCAGAACAATCATTCCAAGCATGTAGTGCTTCTGTAAAATACAAAAAGTTTGTAACTCCCTTAAGAAACCATTTCTGAAAGCTAATAAAGAATTCATCTACTTGAGCAGAGCAAGCATGTTGGGCTCCTTCCATCCATTAAGAACAATCCTTTTATCATTTTAGGTTACAAACTGCTTCATTTGTTCAACTGCAACAAGCCTTTAGCAATTCCTTTTGCAATTACATAGCATGGCTCTCCTCTGAGAGTAAGGGGACACTTCAACACAAGCAGCATAAAAATTCCTACGTCCAGTTTTTCTTTTTTATATATGCAACATAGGTCTGAACACCTTAACAGTTCCATCAAAAAAAAAAAAAAAGCCGAAAATAATTTCCTTTACTCTGAATTAATCCTCAGTCTAGGTTTTAGAGCAACACCTCAGCAGACCCCACTTCAATAGCATATTCACTCTGTGCATGTCATCATTCCACATTCAGGCTGTGCACAACACCAACTGCACGGAGAGCAGCGATTGCCAAGTGTAGCAGGAAGGAACACAAATTACTTTAAAACTCCTCTGCTTCACTCAATCCCACATCTGCAAAGCTTGTTCTGAAGCAAGCTCTCAGGACACCGCAGCTCAGCTGTCATCACTCATCTCCAGTTAGCTAAGAACCACAGAATTATTCCCCAGCCAATAGAGTGCGTGTGTGTGGTGATCCCGCGTTTGCTAAGCCAAGCACTCGCTGTAGGGCACTACCAGTGTCGAGACAGACCCTACCTTGGTCCTACAGCGGCTCTGTCTCACAGCAACGAGGAGACACAAGCGGCGCCCGCACTGGGGCCCGAGGTCAGCGACATTCGCCAGGTGGAACCCAGGACTCTCCCCGCAACCCCCGCTGCCCCTCAGGAAGCCTCCGGGCAGCTGCGTGTCCCCCTCGGGCGCCTGACCCCGCCGCTCTCCCCACGCCCGTCACTCCTGTGCAGGTCCGGCCCCCGCCGCCCCCCAACGCTCGCAGGCCCGATGACTCTGCAAAGCGCCCCCTCGGTCCTGCCTCGCCGCCGCCGGCAGGCCGCTCCGCTCAGGGTGCGCGCCGTCCTCCCGCTGGCCCAGCAGCCCGCCCGCCTCTGCCCCCGGGCCCACGGCCGCCCCTGCCCCGGTACCTGAAGGTGGTGAGGGAGAAGCTGTAGCCGCGCTCCGCCATCTTGGCACCAGCCCCTGCGCTCCCCGCGCCGCCTCCTCGGCGCAGGCGCGGCCGCCGCTCCCGCTCCCAGCGAGAAGGCGCAGCGAGCGCGCTGATTGGCGGGGTGGCGGCGCGTGCCTGAGCGTGCCGGGACGCGATTGGCGGAGAGGCGTGCCGTGAGGCATGCTGGGAGCTGGAGTCCTGCGCCTGCCCTGCGCCGCCCCGCCCCCTGGTAGCGAGAGCAATGCTGGGACTCGGAGTCCAGTGCTCGCGTCCCTGCGAAGCCGCCAGGGGCGGCGGGCACTCGGTTTCCCAGGAGGCTCAGCGAAGGGCGCACGCCCCCGGCGGGCTCCGCGGGGCCGCGTGGGGCTATGGCGGCGCTGGTGCTGGCCCTCTCTCCGCTGCCGCGCCTCCGCGCTCTGCTCCGGCGCTGCTGGGGCCGGCTGGAGCCCCGCTGGCCCCCGGGCGTCCTCTGGCCGGGCGTCCTCGGGGGCCACAGCCCGCCCTGGGGTAGGTCCCGGCCTATTCTCCGCCCAGCTGAAGGAATGGACGCGTTCCTGTGTCACCTGCCTTGGGAAGGGTTTGGAGTAGATGATCTCAGAGGGCCCTTCCAACGCCATCGATTCTGTGATGATGATCGATTCTGTGATCTCCTCACAGAGTGAGAGGGCGGTGTCGGGGCTGAGGGGGCGTTTTTACCTCTGGAGGGCAAAAAGAAAGAGGAAAGAGGGCGCTGGGGCAGGAGGGCGCGGCCCTGGGGTCAGGGAGGGAGCGGGGCGGGGGTGCCGCTCTGACCTTGCTTCGGGGGTGACGGCAGCGTCCGTGTTGTGCTTTCCTCGACCGCAGGCTAAAGGGGCTTGGCTGGAAGGAATTTCTTTCTCACAGAATCACAGAGTAGAATCACAGCCCTGCCCAGGACGGTCCCAAGAGGCACACCGTGTGCCTGAGAGCATTGTCCAAACGCCTCCTGAACTCTGTCAGACTTGGAGCTGTGACCACTTCCCTGGGGAGCCTGTTCCAGTCCCCAACCACCCTCTGGGTGAAGAACTTTTTCGTAGTGCCTGATCTAAACTATCTTTGATTCAGCTTCATGCCGTTCTCTCAAGTCCTGTCACCAGAGAGAAGAGATCAGTGCTTCCCCCTCTGCTTCCCCTCATGAGGAGGTTGTAGACCGTGATGACGTCTCCCCTCAATCTCCTCCAGGCTGAACAGACTACGTAACCTCAGCTTCTCCTTGTGTGGCTTCCCCTCCAGGCCCTTCACCATCCTCGTGGCCCTCCTTTGAATGCTATTTAAGAGCTTTACATCCTTCTTATGTTGTGGTGCCCAAAACTGCCGGCTGTATTCAAGGGGAGGCTGCACCAGTGCAAAGCAGAGTGGCACAATCGCCCCCCTCTTTTTCTTTCTCCAGCAGGACCAGCACTAGCCGTGCAGGGGCCGGCCCTGGTTCCACAAGGGATCGGTGAGGGCGGCGAGAGCCCGCTGGAGAGCGTCCTGTGGATGGCGGCGCCCAAGCAGAGGCGCACCATCGAGGTGAACCGCTGCCGGCGGAGGCACCCCAGCCAGCTGGCAGGCGTGAAGGTAACCCGCAAAGCCCTCCTTCGGCAGAGTCACTGCAGAGGGAAGTACCCACTGTCAAAGCTCCCTGGGCTTGGGTTGTGAATAAATAAGCTTAAAAGATACTGTAAATCCTTCGTAGCAGGTACATTCGTCACGTGTGACAGTAGTCTGAGGTTAAATAAACAGTGGCACTTGAGGTTTCACAACAAAATGGGAATTTTGGCTGAACTGGTAGTGTGAATGGAAAAGGCCTACATTTTCTGTGCATCTAATTGAGGCCATAGGTCTTCAGTCTTCCAAACATAAATAGGCATAATGACTTAGATACTGAATTTATAGGCTGTTCTTAGCAGTAAACATTTGACGTAGCAACACATTACAGAAAAATTATGTCGAAGAATACATTTTGAAATGGTAGTTGGGTTTCTCTACTATTCCATTTAACATTTTTATCTGTAGTCGTTCCCTGTTTCTCTTTTTGCTACTGTTCAAATTTAAAAATTTCGTATTTTCCACTGTCATTTTAGAGGAACATAGATGTTTGTCCTGAGTGTGGAAACTTGAAGCAGAAACACGTCCTTTGTGGCTATTGCTACGCAAAGGTCAAAGAAGAAACTCGACTGATACGGATGGAAATGCAGAAGAAGGAAGGAGGACCACTTAATGCTCCAACTGTAGAGACTGTTGTCCTTTATGAAGGAGAAAAACCCACAGAAAAAGATGCAGGCAAGCGGATCATTGAAAGAGCCAGGAAGCGTCCCTCTTGGTTTGTTCAAAATTGATGCTGTAGAATTAATGGTGGCAAAAGCAGTCTCTGCAGGAAGAGAATTCATGATTTTCAAGAATGATTTTCTCGTTCGCTCAGTGTGAACAGAACTCCTCTGAACTTTTGGGAAGCCTCCTTGAATTTTGTGTTGTACCATACGATTTTACAGTCAGGTGGTGTTTCTCTAGCATGCAGTGGGAAATGCTTCTCAGTGATACATCATAGCAGTCAACAAAGAGAAATCAGGATCTGCCTTGGTTTTGGATATCTGCGTACAGTGCACTGAACAGTTTGTATGCTAAGGTTCAATGTTGGTTTTGTAAATAACATCTTGTAAACAAAGCAAAAACGTTCACGGATGTACAATAAAGTTTGTTAAGTGTCCCAGGGAAATTTCCTTTCTGGTTTTGGCTGCTGCTCTTATGGAGGGGAAAAAGAATGTTGAAAAGTGATGTTGAATAGAAACAAAGGATATTTACAAGGAAAGATGCAGTTACTTGGTTATTTCCTCTGTGGATCTCTCCACAATGCTGCTGTTTGAGATAATTGGTGATAGTCCTAGATTTGAGCCAAATAGTGGTTGTCACATAGTATTTGCATTTCTTCTGCACTGGACAAAAGTTGAGTTCCTTGTTTTAGTCAGTATACAAGATAATTTTCTGTCTAAAAGGGATGTGGAAAGCCTGTTTTCCCCCCATTAAAGTACACGTAATTTTTTGAGTAAAACCCCAAATCGTAATGTAACAACTGTAAATCTGTAAATGTGACAGGAGTCAAAGCTGGCTCTTTGCAGGCACTGCTGTTCAGTAGTCTGGGTGGTCAGTGTGTGCTTGGAAAACCACGAACGGCCGCAGTGCCTTCGGCTGGAGTCCTGGGCAGAGAGGGGGCAGCTCTGCCTCCACTCTCCACTGGTGCCCTTCAGAGCTGCAGTTGCAGCACTTCCCTGGGTTTCCACTTTGATTTTAGCCACACAGCAGCACCATTGCATTAGGGGTTTAAGTCTGTTTGCAGTTTTTGTTTGGGATTTCAGTGTACACATGGTACTCTTTGGCATTGTGGCTCAGCCACCTTAGTAGCTATTTGCTGCCAAAAATGCAAACGCACCCCAACCCTGTCTGGGTGGTCCCTCTATTTCCTTGGCACTTGAGTGTATGTGCTCCTTTGCTTCCTGGTTCAGGGAGCTGTGCTGACTTAGAACTGTTCCCTGGCTTTCTACAGCATGACCTTTTTGGTGGGGATCTCCCTGTAGGGGAGCTTCTGTGAGGGTCAGAAAAGTGGCGGTGGGGACTGTAGGAATATGACAGGGGAGGACAGAGGACCACACTTTCCACAACAGGCTTCATTGGGAGTTGGCTGAGCTCCTTACGCCTGCTTAAGGAGTGGGCTGGAATGCTTCACTTTTTGCTTTCCTTGCTCTGGATCCCATGCTTTGAAGCATAACTGGTAGTGACAGATGTTAGTGGAGATACTACATTTCCTCCATGAAGTAAGGGAATAATGAAAGCTGTAAGTAAATTGATGCCATTCAGTTGACAGTATCCAAGCAAACAATGATTGTCCTTTTGATTTGTCCAAACAGGATTTAGTCCAGTCATGTCTATTTTTCACTTGTTCAGAAATGAAGCCAATAAAAGGTGTCCAGCAGGATGTGGAAAGCTATCTTTTGACAGAGCTGCATGGGATGAGACTGACATATTAGAGGTGAGGTTAGCCCAGCAGTAAGGCAGATACACACACACCTTTCCCACAGGGCAGTGTCTTTTAGAGAGAGGTGAGGGTCTTTTTATTTGTCCCCATATAGGACCAATTACACCTTGCCAATTGCACTTAGTTGCGTTTTAGATATTAATATGTGACAGTTCTGTAGGAAAAAAGCTGAATAAGCATCACTTCCTCCAAGATCAAGATCAGTGAGTCCTTATGGGTAAGAAAGCAAGCAAAGGGGCAAGACAACTGCACGGATCAGCAAGGAGCTTCTGGCAAAACATAAAGAGAAGAAGGAAGTGTATGGAAGCTTATGGAAAAAGGGGCAGGGTTCTTGGGCACTTGGGAGGGATATAGGAATGTTTTCAGAGTATGCAGGAGTGTGATCTGGAAGGCTAAGGTCCATTTGGAATTAAATCTGGCAAGGGAGGTCAAGGACAACAACAGGGGCTCTCTCCAGTACATCAGTAGCAACAGGAAGATTTGGGAAAACGTAGGCCCACTGCTGATGGTGAGAAAGGATCCAGAGAAGGCAGAGTTATGGAATGTTTATTTCTCCTTCAGTCCTTATTGCTAAGGCAGCCTTCAGGAATCTGACTCTGTAGGCAAGTGAGAAAGTCGGAAGAAAAGATTTTGTGTTGAGGAGGATCAGGTTAGAGTTGTGGGTGCCAAGGCCTTGATGGGATGTACCCTCAAGTGCTGAGGGAGCTGGGAGATGTTATTTGTAAGGTCATGGAGATATACATGAGAACTGGAACTTCAGAAAGAGCAAGAAGGAGGACACGATCCAGGGAACTACAAGCCAGTTAACCTCAGTCCCTGGAAAGGTGATGGAATGGCCTGGTTGTCATCTCTTAGCATGCAGACAAAAAAGAAGGTTATGAGAAGTAATCAGCATGGATCCACCAAGGGCAAATCATGCTTGACCAACCACCCCTGTACGATGAAATGACTGGCTTGGTGGATGAGGCAAGAGCGGTGGATAATGTCTACCTGGACTTCAAGGCTTTTGACACTGTCTTCCACAACATTCCCATAGGCCAGAACTGGCTGAGTGGCAGATCCCAGAGTGTTGTGACCATCACCACAGAGTCCAGCTGGAGACCTGTAGATAAAGGTGTTCCCCAAGGGTCAGCAGGGGGTCCACTCTTGTTCAACAAAGATCATTAAAGGCCTGGAGGACAGGCTGAGGGAGCTGGGCCTGTTCAGCCTCAAGAAGAGATGACTGAGGGGATCTTACCAATGTGTAAAATGCTCTAGGTGAACCTGCCTTAGCAGGAGGTTTGAACTAGATGATCTCCAGAGGTCCCTTCCAACCCCAACCATTCTGTGATTCGTTTCATAGCCATAGAGTTTATGTTGGTTCTGCATTTATGCAATCCAGACAAGAGGAGATGCTTGTCAATGTTTCATGGTAGTCTCTGAGTAACGTGAGGGGAAAGTCATTTGGCATTCATGGTGTTTAAAGGAAAAATTAGAACCAACTGATAAATATTGAAGATTTGTATATGTAATTGATGTTAATTTTCCATGGAAGAAATTCTCCTCAGTGAGAGTCAGAGCAGTCTTGTTTGAATGACTTTTCCTTCAAAAGAAGAGCAAAGCAAATTGTAAAGAATAAAAATACCTCTAAAATATGTAGCCTGGTCTGTTACTTGAAATAAGCCCTGTTTATATGTAATTTTAGAAGAAATATAAATTGCAATAGTGGTAATATCAAAATGCACACTTTTAGAAACGGTAAATTAAAATTAACAAAAGGCAAGCTGGTTGTTGCAAATGCTGTGCTTTAGAATCCATTTACAAACAAAAATTTTATGTGCCAGTAATTTCATTTTGATTCTTGGGGTACCTGATAGACGTTGAAATAGACATTTTCTGTCTGAAAATTTTTTATGATTAAATACATATGATATTTGATTACATTTTTCTTCTACAAGAATTTTATGTAAAAATGAATTTCTTTTACATTTTAGAAAATCCATAAAGATGATGCAATGTCCTAAGATACAAGGATGCAGGTTGCTAAAGAATTTTGTATATTACTAAGATCTGCAGATATAGAGGCGATCTCTGGCAGTGATCAATTACGATATCCTTAGAGGCTGATAAACCAAGTTTCTCCTAATCACCCATTTAGTAAGGAAATGTTAATAAAATGTTTCTGCACAGAGAGCCTTCGTCTATTCTGTTGAAGATACTGTGCCAGCAAGAGCTGGCATTTGATGTAAGATGCCCTCCTTCAAAGCACTAGGTGGCAGAGCAGGGCAGGTTTCGGGCAGGTGCAAAACAAAAGCCCCAGATCTTAAGTGAGATAGGAAACAGTCAAAGAAATTGCACCTGTGTGAGCAGAACATCTGCGAAAAGACTGAATTTGATGAATATGAAGAAAAATACAATTATTGCTATGAGATGTAAATTAATGTATTGTAATTAATTGTTCCAACTAGATTTAATTAAATCTATACGGAGAACTAATGCACTGGTTTTTGTGTATATTTATGCACTTCTCTTTGCTGGGTGAATTATTTGAATTTTCAGTTTTACCTATCATTTTTCCTTAATTACAGATGGCTTTTCGTGTTGTTTTCTATGCCTAATATATCCAGATATTGACATTTTATTTAGGCAGCTAGAAAGTCCCAAAAATTAGAGGTCTGATTCCAGTGAATTTCAAGGTGTAATTTTCTTGAATTCATAGAGCCATAAGGATCTATTTATAAACAGCAGACAGGAACTGGAAAGGAAATGAAACCAGTGTGGTGTTTAAAAAAATGTTTGTTGCTCAGAAGGGAACAGAAGATTTTGTGCCTCATCAAAGTTTTGAAATGTTTTAGAAGCACAGGAGTGATAAAAGTTCCTCTGTCTTTAGAACTTGTGAATTAATACTTAAATTAGAGAATAACAAAATTCCTTCTTTCACCTCACGTGACTGCATTGTGTAATTTATGCTGTGAATGAAGATCAATAAATACGAGATGTTTCCAAATAATTTACCTCGCTCTTAACCTGCCAAAGACTTAAGAATGGGGCCAAATAGAAGGAAAACCCATGAAATGAATGAGAAGAAAGTAGACTATGCAGCAGTGATGGATCTAGTTTTGCATACTCCTATGTACATTCCTAGGAGATTCTGTTGAAGTCAGTGGCATATAATTCAAGGGAGAATTTGGTCCAATATACTGAAGCCCTGAGCATATGGATGTATGCAGGTATATGTATTTTTAATGCAGAGCATGTACCTGGGAAACTACTGCTGGATTAACAGATTTGGTTTACAGCTGAAAACTAAGATTGCCTTTGATGAATGTAGTAAATTGAGTCTAATCAGTTGATGTCTTTCCAACATGCTGTATTTCATTTTCTGCTGGTTGAGGACAATACACATACTTAGGAGAAAGTTTATAGGATTCATTTCATATTTTAAAGTGCTGAATAAGCCTATGAAAAAGAAATGTGAAACTGGATAAGAAGACCCAAAACAAAGCTTCTGTGGCATTGTCAACATACAGAATTTGTCAGGGAGTTCTCTGTAGTGCCACTGCTGAATCCTGTGACTTTTTTTAAATTTTTCTTTTTTTTTTTTTTTTTTTTTTAATAAAGCAAATTTCCTGGTTCTAAGATGGTGGGTCAAAAATGAAGAAGCAAAGATTTGGGAAAGCACTCAGCAGAAATCCAGTCCTAGCTTATAATTTCCTAGCGTGTTCTACCTTTTAAACCAATCCTAAGATTTGAAAATTTGGGATATACTTATCTAAATACACAGGTATCTGACTGTTTCCTTTGGTTTCTTCAAAGGGTACAGACTCTTCTCTATACAAGATGATTCTGATGGAGTTGTTCTCACTAAACAATCTTACAGAAACGTTCTGGCATGTCCTGGATGTAAGATAGATTGACACTTACGTCCTAAATTTGGAATCAGCTCACCAAGGTTCAAGAGGAATAGGCACCATAAATGCAGCATGTTATGGTGTAGGAAGGAAAATGAGCCCCTGCTTACGGCACTGCCAGCTTTTACATCCATTCCCAAGGTATACTAAAGCTGTTTCTATTCCCAGCCCCATCAGCTTGTCTGTCACTGTGGCTTACAGCCCTGCTTTCCATTATGCTGTAGCTCTAGAGCACATTATGTGACATTCTCTCAGTGGAACTAAGGATTTTGAACAGCCTGTTGGAAAGATATATATTTCATTTTATAATCTGGGATTACTATTAAATACAAAGAATAGCGGTTTTGAAGGGGCAACACTGAATAGCTTAAGGCTCAAAACTGACAGGCCAGTCCTGTAGGAGAGGTTTGTTCTAAATGTACTGGGTTTGGAAGTTCCTGCTCATTCATCTTTTGACAGTTCCTACTCAGTCATAGTCAGATCCAGTACAGCATCTAAGGTGTTTCGAATAACATCAGGAGTCTGTCCAATTTTAGATATCTTACATAATTCTGTCTCTCTTAAACAGGTTAAATGATACCTTGATCTTCAAGAAGACATTGATTTCCATAGGATTTCTTTTAAATGAAATTGTAATTCCAAATGACTGAGAGGCAGGCTATAAAACATGAAGCTGTTGGTTACAAAGTCAATTAATGAGATCATGTTTTTTGTTTTTTTTTTTAAATTTCTGATTTTTAAAATGGAAGTCAAGGATATAAAAATTAAGCCTATCCGTTTCCAACACCCTTCATCACTTGAGCCCAAGGGTCCAGGTCTGCCACAGTCCTTTGTCTTTGTGAACAAAGAATTTAATCTTTTAGGAGTTTGGGAGAATGTTCACACATTTCAATTCCTCTTGCCCCAGATGAATACTTCTCAGGTATTTTTGTCCAGCACAGAGTAGATTACCACAGAGTTACTATGGAAAAGGAACGGAGGAAGGGTTAAAGACCAAGAAGGTCATTGGCAAGTATGTGGAAGTAAGAGGTATCCAGTGTCTGTGTGTGTAATGCAAGGAGCACAACAGGAGCTGCTGCAAGAAATGCAACCGAGAAACTGCGAAGTGCTCGTGTGAGTGGCACAAATACCACGCCCCCGTACATCACTTTGGTAGTAGCAAGTTATGTTGGAAGCTAAATGGCACCATTACTGCATGACAGGTGGCAAACTGAAGTGCCAAAAGAGCAAGTGAATTCCTCAAAATTGCTCCCTCAGTTGGTGGCAGGAGAAGGAACTGGAGCTATTTGCAGATTATCAGCCTGTTGTGTTCTCTGCTGTCACAGGTGAGGGAATAATGACAATTATCACTTGTGGTGACTGTTAATGTGGCCAGGTTTGTGTTCTGATCAAGTAAACTACTGCAAAGATACCATACATGAAAACATTTGATGGGACACAGGCTCATGAGGGCCTTTATCCAGAGCTCTTCAGATAAACTGGAAATCTGGTTTATTACTAAATCATGCCCCCTTATTGATTATTTTTTCTCCTTTCTCTTGAAAACAGAAGGAAAACGATGGAATTTTTGCAGGAAACTTCCAAGGACCAAACCAAATCACTTCTCATCTACAGAAGCAGTGCCTTATGCTAAAAGAAAAGCCATTCTGTGCAGTGAGGTTATTTATAAAAGTATGACTCAGCTGGACAACAATGGCAGAATCTGTCCCCAGGAATTTTTAATGTATAAATCTAAAAATAAGTGTAATCCTAGAATTAAAAGACTTCTTCTCCACAGATTAGACTTTTTTGGTCCAGAAATAAGGTGCCTTCTTTATCTGCTATCTGTCTAATAGGAAAAAGAAAAAAAAAGCAACAAAAACAATACAAGCGATTAAATTGTTAGGAAGAGAAACCCCAATAACATTAAGATTCAGAGATCATTCACAAGCAAAACCAGCAGTACCAATGTGCAAAGAATTATTTTAGATCATTTCTCAAATCTTTTTTCCTGTGAGACACTTCATACTGAAACATACAGAAGAAGAGAATTTGCAATAATTTCTTCTCTTTTCTTTCTGATCAAAGAGTTGTACTTCGTTTTCAAGCCACCAGAGTGTATCTTCCTCATCTTGCTGATTTGGCTGATACAAATTCAACAGGCAGCCAATAGAGAATAGTTAGTTTTGATCAAAAGTAATTTAATTCTTTTCAGTTTATTGATGTTATAATAACCCTGATTGCAATGACTGTATCATCCCAAGATCATAAACATTGGCTTTGTTAATATGATTTTCAAGAATTCTATCTGTATCAGGAACATAGCACTTGAAGCAGGAAAAAAAAAAGACTCCATAACCTTTGACAGACCTTATAAATACATTTGGGTCTGACGAATATGAAGGGGAATCTGAGACTTTGGGCAAGATTCCTTTCTTTCAAAGATAAAGCTGAAATGAAAAAGTGATGGCCAGGGCTAAATATGTTTCTCTGAGTTTTCCCAGCCTGTGGAGGTAAAAAAATAAAAAGATGAAAGTTCCTTGTAGAATTTAAAGCTGTAGAGAGCATTGTCAGGAAGGCTGCTTTTTGTGAATTCTGTATCGGTATCCCAAGAGAATTTCTCTTACATATTCACTGTTGATCATGCTTAAAAGTAGTTCTCCTTAAAAGAGCAAGGAGCAGAAAAAGCTGTGAGAATAATGTGAGTTACAAGTCTCCTACTTCAAGAGTAAAATCCATTGGTACATTGGTCAAGTAATAAGGATCTAAATTCCATCATTCAGCATCTCCCCTTAAGTCTCCGAGGAGTAGTTGTGGTAAATAATAACTGTCTGACCTTCTTGGGTTCTGAGGAGGCAGGAAGGAGCAGAGGCACCACCTCTGAGGTTTATTGCTGCTGCAAGAACTGCCTTCTATTGTCGTGCATGGCCTCTTCATGCTCTGCTTTCTGGACTCCATCCATGAAGCAATTCTTACTGCAATGCTTGAATATTTAGACATTTGCATTGTAATTTGTAATTTGGCCATGGTGGAATTCCCTTTGCTGCTTACTGCCCTGCCAAAATATGCATACCTTTGGCATGTCTTGTGATTTCCCAACCTAATCACTTACTTTCCCCATTTGAAGTTTTAAGAAAACACTAAATGTTCAGCACCTTTCTTAAAAGAAGATCTTAATTTCATACAGCTTGATTTCCCTAGTATCCTACTCCTATTTTCTGTGTATGGCCTTAGGGCTTATTTCACCTTTGGTAAACTATTGTTTTAAGCATTGTACATGGGGAAAGGCATGGTTCCATACTTCCAGCCAGATACTGCTGAGCTCTGCAGCAGTCCCTCTGGATTTTGCAAAAAATGAATTCATGCAGGGCAGTAATAAAGCACTATGCTCAGACTTCCTCTATTTTTTTGTTTGAAATCCTGGATTGGCACAATTCCTGTCTCTTCCTCGGTCATTTTCCAGCAAAGCAAAATCCTGAGCCAAAGCTCCAGAACTGGTCAACAACTTGAAGCAAATTCCTTTCAGCATTCAGTTCCTGAGACAGTCAATAAACATGGAGGACTCCCTGTACCTTGTTGACTTCTTTCCAGTTTGTATTTTCCTTTAAAGAAAAGCACATTGTGCTTCTGTGACATTCAGCCCCTACAAAAGACAGCTTTGTGTCTGCACAGCTCCAGTGGCAGCAATACATAACACTAACAACAGTGAAGAGGCCGTGCTGAGAAGGATCCTTCATTTGCTCACCAGAGATGTGAATCCATTTTTTTCTATTTCTGATCAGCTTGAAAAACACTGGCGACATATAGAAGAAGAGGTCTGATGCATCACTCATTTTGCTGAGACTAATATGGCTTTATATCTTATTTTAGCCACAGAGGAAGTCCCAAGGCCATGGGAGATTATCAGAAAAGCAGCAATATAGAAATGTGTGGAGGGGGAAGGGGATTGAACAGCTGGACTGCACTCAGTGCTGGTTCTCTATAGGGAAAGCAGAGATCTCATCATAAGTGCCAAGACTGTGTTGTAAGCACATTAATCTCACAGGGCCATGCAAAGACAGCGTGGATTGTTAGTTGTGGACCACCACCAGTTATGGATTTTATATCCTGTAGTGACCATCATGGTTTTAATTCCTTTGCCATGTAGTGTATCTGGCTGCTATACCTTTCAATTAATTTATGCACTGTTTTTCTTGAAGCCAGCAGAAAAACATGTTTTGTAATTAATTAATTTTTAATATTGGATCTGTGTATGAGAAGTGGTTTAATTAGCCCATCACTTTTCTTGAGGGGTAAGGTTTTTTTCCTACTACTGATTCACACATATTCCATATATTCTTCTAAGTAGCAGAAAATTTCTTAATATTTTAAGAACTGTTATTGGCTAAACAAGTTCTCTAACAGAGAAATTAATTACTTCATTGCCTTGTTCAGAAATTCTTTTCAAGTGGATGACCTTTTCACAAGTTAATAACTAGAAATGTGGATCACTATGGGAAGCATATATGCAAATTTAGCAGCTGAAAGAAAGCTGCCACAAGGATAGTTAATTATGTCATTAAAAATGCCTTTTTACTTTCTCTCTGCCATTTTATGTATAATCCCAAATCCGTTTTCCCTCCTGCTTTCCACGTTCCTTTGTCTCAGTGAAGCTATCCACTTTGTTTCACTATAGCCACATCTCTGATTGATCTGTTGTATCATAGAATGGTTTGGGTTGGAAGGGACATTAAAGATCATCTAGTTCCAACCCCCCTGCCATGGGCAGGGACACCTTCTTCCCAGGATTGTGGTGGTTGGACTGGATGATCTCCAGAGGTCACTTCCAACCCTAACAATTCTGCGGTCTATCTTTTTCATTGTTAACTATTGTACAAACCCCTTATCTTCACCCCCACTCGAGTGTGAGATAGCTTATGTTCTTCTCTAGATCCTGAAAACAAATATTTCCTTCTTCTGATGTCTTGCTTTGAATTGTGTTTAGGACCTGGTTTTTCCACTCAGTTTGCTGGGGAAGCCACAAGGACACACAAAAGCTTTGTTCAGGAAAGGTGATGCAAAATCTTACTAAGGAAGAAAAACAAAAAGACAGAAAGAGAGGGAAGCAGGGAGGGAAGCAGGGAGGGAAGAAGGGAGATCCTGTGTGCTTGGAGATGTGAGATCAGGCTCAGGTGGAGAATTGCTCCAGGATTGGCTCTCCCAGATGTTGTGTGTGCGCAGCCGCAGCTGTATTCCTAGAGTGCTCCAGCTCACATGCTCAGTTGTGGGGTTTTCCACTCTGCTAATTAATAATTCAACTGGGAAGACTGAGCAACCACTGACTGAATTATTGAAGGTGTAATTAAACTGGCAAGAGTTGACGGGAGCATGTGAACATTTTCGTAGCAAAAATAGAGGGTTTCCGATGAAACAAAATGTCACAGGTAAATTCAGTTACTACCCGAACCTTCTCCCCCTCCCTCTGTTACACAGCTGAGGCAGTAGTTGTGAATACTCATAGTGAGTTTTCAGGAAAACCACCCAGATGTTTGGAAGGTGGCCAACTTCTGACACTACAGGGAACAGTGAGCTCTCATCTTCCACTTCTTTATCTTCCGCAGTAGCAGTGGTAGGCTCCTGTTAAAAGGCGAGGTCACGCCGCTACATACAGGTCTGGGTAAATACTGAGCTATTCCATGCAAAAATTTAGCAGCCTCTGCACTGCAAAAATTAGTACAGGCTGTGAAACTGCTTCCTGGTTGCCTGGAGTTCCTCTGAGGTAGAGATGAGGAGCTCACAATTTTATCCTAGGTGTAGCAGAGTTCTTAAGTGTTGTGACAAAGATATAACTCAGTAAAATTAGACCTAATAATGAAGCAAAGGTTATTTTAGGTGGGCTTCCTTTTTGAAAGACTTTGGCTAATCTTGGCTGTCTTGCTGTAACCTAAGAAGGCATAATCCAGTTGTGGAAATCAGGTTTGACAGTATTTTATTTAGCCTAGGAAATGCTTGCATTAATTCTGGGATTTAATCATTCCACAGCTGAGAGCTGTGGTTGTGACGAAGTTGTGATGGGTGTCTCCATGAAGTTATTCCAGCTCCTATGGGACAAAACCTGAACCTAAAAATTGCATATTTTCCTTCTTTGCGTCCTTATCTTTGAGTTTATGACTGTAGTTAATGGGAGATGCTATTTCCCAGGGAATATTTTTTTTCCCTCCTACTTCAAATTTTGCTCTTTAGCCGGTTTTAGTTGCATCTTTTTGGGTTTGCTATCCTTTTTCCTCTGGAGAAGAAGAAAGGTGGTAGTAAAAAGGTAGAGTTGGTATAACCTTCCCTTCAAAAGCATTGGGTTGGAGCAGCAGAAGGTGGACCATCCATTTTGCCTCTCCCTGCTCCAGAACAGAAGTAACCTTTGCCCTGCAAGTGTGACTGAAGCAGTGTCCAAGCAGCCCTGGATCCAATGTCAGAGTGTGGCTGCTCCAAGTCACAGTCTAGCTCCTAGATTTATTTAATAGCCAGAGAAACTGCTATGTTGGATGGAATTCTAGGGGAAACCTGTAGCCATGGGAGGAAGCCAGACATGAAAAGGCATGGAGAAGTTGAGAGAATTTAATGAAACAAAATACTTTGGAATTAAAAAAAAAACACCCAACACTGTGCAAGCACTTAAAAGTAAAAAAGGAATTTATCCCTGTAGGCATAGGCTGCTTTGAAAATTTCACTTATATTCTCCAGTCATGTTTTTCGTTTTTTTATTTGCTCTGACTTAGCTTTTTTTGAACAGTTTATGACAACTAAGCACCCAGCAGATTGTTTCTGTGTAGTCCAGATCCTCTTGGGAAAATGGTGAAGTTAATTTATTGAGCAATTATCCTATGACCTGAGATATGCCAGTAACACAGTTTGATAATTAATAAAGAAGTGTTGCCAGAGACAGCTCAAAAGAAGGTGAAATATGGTTCGTTTTGTGATTGTGTGAGTTGTTAAGGAATAGGACAGGTGGCATAAAGAGAAGTTAAGCTACCACCCCCCAGCCCCCTGCCCCAGGTATATAAAGGCAAACATCCTATTGTCTATGCTAGCAAGGGTTCTGAGCACTTCTTTAAGCAGAGAATGAAGTGGGAAAGTGAGACTCATATGAGATTCCTTAGGCAATTTCTGACCAATTAGCAGAGATGAAATTGACTCTGCAGCAGAAATACGACTCACAAAAGTCTTGAAAGCAAATATTCTCAGTGCTTCAGGCAATTATTCAGGTTTCCCAAATAAACTGTAGTATTTCCTCAATTCACTCTCTTCCAGAAGCCTCCTTCCCTGCTTCCTTTGTGTTGAGCTTATGGTCTTTATCTCTCCAGCTTGAGATAAACCAGAGGCAAAATGCATTTACACAAGGCACTGTACTTTGTTACATTTCAGCTAATTACTGTACCTCTGACCTTCCCCTCAAAACTAGACTAGACTAAACTTCTCCAGTAAAATCATGTATGAATGCATATTGAGCCAGCTGCCAGATATATTGAAGGTCACAAAGGCTGCCAGACTTGTGAGGAAAGCAAGCACTGGGAATAAGAAAACTTGTGTTGAATCATGAGGAATGGGTAAGCCAAAAAAAAAGATGCTGAAAGACACAGGGAGGATGAACACAGAGGAGCTGTGGCTGATATTGGTAGAGACCCAAGTCACTTCCTACTGAGCCGGACTCATATCCCACATCCTTACTATGTGACAGCGGAGCTGGGAGGGTTTCCTTCTGCTGTCATCGAGGCTGGGATGCAGGCACCTCAAGCATAGTTGCCAAACTGCGCTCTGGCAAGTTTTGCAGGAGACCTGAAGCATTTTGAGAGAGACATTTACAAGAAGCAGCAGCTCACGCTGAGAGAAAAACTCGGCAGAAGGGAGAGGTGCTGTTCTCCACAGAGGCACATCACACCAGCAGCACGTCTCCCACTGAGTTTTTGTCAGCATGGTGGTTTGGGAAATGAATACATGGTCTGACACACCAACCTTGCAAGTTGCCGAACCCTTGATGAAACTGTTGCCAGATGTAATAGGAAAATGCAACAATTGTGCAGTCGCAGCTCCAGATCCCATTGCGCCTCTCCTGATCTCTCGTGCTGAGCCTCCAAGACGGAGAGCTCTGTCTAGCACAAAGCCTGCCAGCAGGCTTCCAGCTGCTTTCTCTTCTTGCAGACGCTTGGGCAGGCACTTACGCAGACACCTGCTAGCTTTTCAGCTTTACTTCTCCTTAGTCCCTCGGCCCACTTCTCCTCTGGGCAGAAAAAGCTAATAATTGCATAGGATTTTGTAGGTTATACTGCTTGATGCCAGCTTTTGTCTCCATCTCTCCCAGTGTCTCCCGAGTGCCAGATTTGCATCCTGCAGACCATGAAATGAGTAAGATGCAGTGGGGATGACCACCTCAAATGAGAAAGAGAAGTCCCTTGACTGCTCCCACAGGCATGAGAGAATATTGAGAGAGGTCCTTTCCAGAGGTCCTTTTTGTTAGAAAACAAACAAGAAAGTGAGTTTGGATGAGTGGGTGCTTTTAACCTGAAGCTACAAATGAATCTCCGAGAGTTTGGGGGTACTCTCTCTGTCCCACAGTGGAAACAAAAGAAAGAGAAATAGATCCCCACAGCTAAGGTGAATTTCCTTTCTGCTAGAAACCAGTTGCTCAGGACAAAGATATTAGCATGCACTTTACAACTATTCTCACCTTGAATTAGAAAGGAAAGCAGACTGTTTTCATTTTATTTCAGATATCCAGGGTGGTCTTTCTGCTGTGTCTGTCTTGTGGCTGTTTCCAAACATATTAATTTAAACTAAACTTTATTTTCCTAGAGGAAATAATCCAAAAGAAATAATTTGCTTCTTCTTCCTCTCACTTTTATCCTGCTCATTGAAGATACATGATGTGTGAGAATATAGAACATCCATCTCTGCTCCCCACAATGTTTCAATAATATCTTCGAGTCTTAGGTCTCTACTGAGGTTTCATTTTATTTTTTAAAAAGTGGAAAAAAGGAAAAGAAAAAAAGCTTCCAGCCAGTCTTTCAATATGACAGGGTAGATCTCTTATCCCTTATCCAGATTGAGTGAACTTTTTCCCACAGGTACTAGCATCATGACAACTCAGAAATGTAAAATCAAAACAACTGAGCAAATTAGCTGTACAGCTTGCATGAAAAATTGATCTTCTTTGGAAGATGGATGAAGATGTTGGGGAGGAGAATCTAAGGGACAAAAAAGAAAGACAGGGTTAGGGTTCGGGTTAGGGTTGGGGTTAGGGAGTCAGTGAGTCAGCGAGTAAGTCAGCGACAAAAGACATTTTCTTCTTTGAACATTTGTTGTCAGATTTTCAGATATTCAAAGACATGGGAAAAAATTTGGTCATCTGAGTATTTTAGTTCAATAGTTTATCGTCCTGCATTTTATGATGGGAAAGCAAAAATTTTTCTTAAAGGAAAACCAGAATAATGTATGCATGTCTGTTAATTATGGGATTTATTCGAGGTCTTCTATACTGCTGTTTCACATTTATCCCAGGAAAGTACAAAGTACGGGCTCAGGCTTGTCCCTTGTGGTCTTGGTAACATCCTCGAGTTTGGTTTGAGGCAGAGCCTGGAGGTGTGAGAAGCAAGTTCATCTTCAAGGCAGTCACGCAGGCAGCTGCCTTTGCACTGAGGCAGCCAGCAGAAGCACTGGTTAGTGTTCATTTAGGTTGTAGCACAAGATCTGCATGGAAATAAATGGAGACCACTTCTTCCTTGCTGCTTAACCCCCTGCAAGTGATTGACTTGTTGCTGAAGCAGCTGGATGCATTTGTGGTAACTTCCAAGGGAGGTGAGAGGATTGATGGCAGCGTGTGCCACCACAACAGAGGGAAATCCCATTCTGGGCTCGGGAAGCTGTGGGTAGCCATCAAGAGGACAGCCTTTTGTTTGTAGATAGAACTGCCAAGCATTAGGATTTATCACAGAGGTGAGCTGCTTATCACAAATGCTCCAAGGAGGACAGGAGGGAGGCCAGGTTAAGCCAAAATGGTGAAATTCCAGATTTCAATTCCTACAGCTGCTCAAAAATTTGGTATGGCAGTCTACAAGGGAAATCCACAGGGCTTAGGTTTTTTCCAAAGGGGTTTTTTTAGTGAGACTTCAAACTCAGAATGTCCCAAATTAATTAACTATATGTGTAGATACTAAAATTTTGAGGATTATATGTTTACTTGTGTGGAAGCTAAACAGAATGGGTTGCCAGGACAGCTAATTTCCTATAATAGCATTATTTATAATAAAAGTGCAGATAATTCCTGAGACAATGAAGCATTTGCTGTTGCCTGAAAAGAGTGTTGTAAAAGGGCATAGGCAGCAGGGCATTATTAAGTGTGGCTCTCCTAAAAAGCTCTGCATTGACATGCTACCTGCTTCTGGATATGCAAATTTTTTCAGGCTATTCCTGATTTTTGTTTTGGTCTTGCATTTTTTTAAAGACTTGGCCTAGGATGGCAGAGAAGTCAACCCAAACCTGTCTGTACTCAGCTGGGAGAGACGTGGGAGCTGCTGACAAAGGGCTTTGCACTTGGGGTTGTTCAGCCTGGAAAGAAAAGGATCTGGGGAGACTGTCTTGGGGCCTTTCCATATATAAAGCATGTTCACAAGAAAGATGGCAAGAGACTTTTTGCCGAGGCCTGTAGGGACAGGACAAGAAGCAATGGTTTTAAACTGAATGATGGTAGATTTAGAATGGACATAAGGAAGAAATATTTTACAGTGAGGGTAGTGAGACATTGGAACAGGTTGCTCAGATACACTGTGAATGCCCCATTCATGGAAGTGTTCAAGGACAGGTTGGATGGGAATTTGAGCAATCTGATCTAGGGGATGGAATCCCTGGCCATGGCAGGAGGGTTGGACTAGATGATCTTTAAAGGTCCCTTCCAACCCAAATCTTTCTGTGGTTTTGAGATTTTGCTCCCACTCCTGTGGGACATTTTTCTTCTCCCACCAGGGGCATTTTCCTGTACAGCTGAATAACAGAACTGGTGAAAATGTATGTGCTTTCTGGAAATAATACAAAGTCATCTTTGGACAGCCCTGTTATCTGATCCGTAGGTACCTTTTTGCACAGGCTCCCTGATGCTAAACAAAATGTAAATTTGGTGGGTTGCAGCTGCCTAAGGATGACTCCAGCTGAGGAGAATCCTCATATATTACATGTTAGAGCAGCTGTAGTGACTCCTGTGCCAGTGCTGTGTGGGGTTTCTGGATGGGATGTGCTACAAATAGCCTGAAAAAAATCAGAAAAAAATGAGTAGTGAGATTAGGAGAGACACTGTTATATTTTCTGGACTTGATGTGGGGACCTAGGGCTGTGCCCTGCTCCTGAACAATCCAGGCTTTCATGTGTTGCTCCCTGGGAGTTCCCAGCCTTCAGCTCTCTAGCAGAGCATGTGAGGGGACCACCAGCTGGCTTTTCCTGTAGCACTCTACAGAGGACAAATGCTCCCAGCTCCTTTCTGGAGCTCGGGGCCATGCTGCTGAGGGGCTGCCAGGCCCACAGGGACTCCCATCAACATCAGGCACTGTTTTCCACAGCGCATGAAGCAAACAGAAAGCATCACTCTTTGGAAAACTGTCCTGAAGAAAACAATTTATCCAATCATTCTTAGCATCACAATCTCGGAAGCCAGTCTTTGCTGGAATGAAGAAAGAGGCATTCATTTAATAAATTATGAGGCGCAGCCTGACTCAATGCACAGCTTCTTAATAGTACTTGGCAGTGCTACTGCTTGTGATGATATCCTTAATGCATTTGCTACTGAATAAGTAATAGATTTTCCCAATGTGATTGCACATTCTGCTCAACTCATTTTTCTTGAATATTCAGGCATTCTGTTACAGATACTAGGATTATTTTGTTGAAATGAGCAATCTTGTAGCCTATACTTCTTTTTTGTTTCTAATAATTGCCATGGTGTTATTTGTTTCCAAGAAGAAAATTTAATCCCCAAACCCAAGAAACATTTGCCTAATGTTAAGCACAAGCAAAGTCACATTTCACAAGATCCTTATATTATACACTGATATTTGTATATATTCAAGGGCCATGCTGGATTCTTGCACATTAGGCTCACTTATCTATAGGGGTCTTTTTTTTTTATTTTTGGATCTGTTTTTTTATGTGGAGACAGTTCTGCTTGACTGTGTACTACAGAGGAAATTTTGGTCCTTGTACAAATTAGAATTGTAGCATCTGTTTTCTCTTCTTCACTGTAAACAACCAGTTCTGCTTGAGCATAAGTGGGGAGTCTGCTCTCTGAGCCAGCTGCACTCCAGTAGCTGGCCAGAGGAGGAATCAGCATTGTACCTTCCCCTTGTAGCCAACAGGTTGTTATCTACTGCTTCCTCCTTGCACAGGAGACTTCAGTTCGAAAGTTTCCTCTGTCTAGAATACCTGACCTGTATCACCCAAAGCCCAACAGCACTGATTCCTGGAGCCTTCCAGGCAAACATCCTAAGCCACTGAGCAGAGGGAGGTGGTGGTGGTGTCTGCACACTTCTTTTGCAGCTCAGGGGGATTGGTGTATGGAGAGCACACCCTCTGGTTTGAGCCTGGCATATGAAATCAGCAGAGGCTGTTTTGTGGCTCATGGTGGGCCCTGGGCGTGCACCAGACNTTGGTGTATGGAGAGCACACCCTCCAGTTTGAGCCTGGCACATGAAATTGGCAGAGGCTGGGCCCTGGGCGTGCACCAGATACCTCCTGGCTTGGGGCTGTGGGGGTTTGGGCAGCGATGCAAAGGCCTGAGCAGTGGGGATATGTGAAGGCATCTGCTGAATACACCAACTTGGTGTTGGAAGCAGCCTAGGTGTGTTACTGGGGCATTTTACCCTGCTTCTTTTTGGCCTTCTGGAGCTGGCCTGGGAATCCCCACACTTTGCTGTCCACCTTCTATCTCCAGCCTTCCTTACTTGCAGATAGCCATTATAAATAGCATATGGCTATTTATAATGTACTTGTATGTATTATAATGCACCTATATGTATTATAATGTACCTATATAATGTAACTATAATGTACCATTACACACCTACAGGGTTAGTTGTCACTCGAGGGGTGGCTTTGTGAATGTCAGTGACGTCTCCGCTGGGTCTCTAAATACCCAGAGCCCCTTGGAAAGCCAGGTTTCTTGCTTCTAAACACCCTTCGATGTACAGAGTGCTCTTCAAGTGGTAAATATAGCTATTTGCACTGTATAAACAAGGAGTTTAGTGGCTGCCAAAGTCAGCTTTAAGAGCCAGGAAAGTTTTGGTCCCTTGTGTAAAACCACAGACAAAACTGCTCCCTTTGATTCTCTGCTCTTGTATTGCTCTTTTATGTTGGAGCTGACTGATGCCTACAAGGAAATGCTTCAGCTATCTTGGGCTCTAAGAGCTAGCAAGGGAGATGCTCACGTTCTGTATAAATGTGCATCCCGTTTGCCTGCTGTTGAATAATTTAAATATGTGCTATTTATGGAAGCTGTCAGCATGCTTTGCTCTGCTGCTTTGACAGGGGAAGCAAAGGAATCTGAGTGAAGTGACCAACTAAGAGTTAAAATTTATTATTAATAGTTGCACTGCACTCAGTTGCATTTTGCTGAGTATTTGGCAGTCCTCAGAGATATTACCTGTTACTATAAATAAAACACGTGCTGCCAGGGTAACTGTGCTTCATTTCTCTGGCAAATGAGCCATTTCTTATTTTACTTTTAAAATCTGTATTGTTAAGGCTTGTGTGTGTGTATTTGGGCTCTCAGCACAGACAGCTTTTACACTAGGCTCATGTTGCTGCTCCTCCATGTGGTATTTGTACTCAGAGATGGATTTCACATAGTAATGCTGAAAGCTCCCACACACCACAGAGAAATGCAGACTGGGCTGCTGCTGAGCTGACAGGCAGACCTGGTGCTGCTCAGAAGCTGGTAAGCAGAGGAAGGAGGGCTGGGAAATGGTTGGTGTGTTATTTCAGCGACTCCAGATCCTCTGTGCTCTGGTTCACAATCACTTTCCAAGTCCTGAAGCCATCATCTGAGATAAAGGTTGGCTTAGAGTTGATGTAGAGCCTTACCTTTCAAGCATTCCTGCTGGCGTGCAGTCACAGAACCATGCAGAGGAACAGATCTGGCTGCAAAATATCAGGGCAGGGGAAAAATTAAAGAGAGATCTCAACATATGATGCAGAAATCATTGCCAGCACACCAATGCATGCAAAAAAAAAAAAAAATGGTAGGGGAGAGGATGAAACTACCTTTTTTTTGGTGGTGGCAGTCAGCATTAAGCCAGTTTTAAAGTGGTTATGGAAGTGATCCACTGAGAGATGACAGAGGGGTCTTTTACACTGCCCCTATAGATAAGAGTATGCTTAAGTGTTTTCCTTTTTATTAATAAAAGCACACTTGCCATTAAAAAACACATCAATAATTTATCTGGAAATATTTCACAGGGAGAAGAATGTCTTTCTATATATAGACATAATGATATCTCTACACCCATATATATCACTTACTGTGTGCAATAATCATCAAGTAGTCTTGCCAAAGTATTAGAAAGTGTTTTGCAAAGATTAATGAATTGTTTTCTGTGAGTGTTCAATATCTCAGTTCTACAGAGAGACCAACTGAACTTGCAGAGAAGATGTTTAAGAGCCTCACCCCAAGGCAACTGAGTCAGAGAAAATTCTTCACTAAATTCCCTGGGCTTGCCTGAGGCCAAGGAAGTCAATAGCAGAGCAAAGGACTGACTGAACTGTCCAGATTTCCTATTTCTATTTTCTTATCCCTGGACACCTTCCTTCTGTGTGTGCCATTAGTAGAATGATGGTGATACTGTGGCTATTACTTCTGGTGAAGGTCATTTTAGCTTCTTAATAAAGTCTTTATTTTTTCCCTCCTTTTTCAAAAGGCACATAACAATAATAACTTTTCCCTGGGATAAAATTCAGTCTGAGAACAATTACAACAACCTTAAATTAGCATACCCATTTCTTCCTAAGTTAAAGAATGCCAAAAAAGCACTTTTGTGGTTTCACATTATGAGCTTAGCCCTTCTCTCAAATAACATAAAGTGGCTTTGAAAATGTAATTGATAGCATGAACTCAGCTTTTCTAGTATTGAAACAGTGCAGCCTGCAAGTGAATCAAGAAGGAACATTTCCTGCTGGGAAAACACCCGACTCTTGAGGCGAAGGTGCTCATGGACCACAGTGTGGGGCTCACCAGGCAGCATTAAACAACCACTGCAGCACAGTGCCTGTTAAAACTCCTAGTCCTGGCTGTGGCATTTACTGTGTTGGGAAGGGTGTTTGTGAGCAGCTCCCAGCCCATCAGTTTACAGAAGTTCCTGGCTTCCACACTTGTGTTTGAAGGTGGTAAGCACAGGTGTTGTGACTGTGATGTGGCCAGGGGACAGGGCTGTCACAGCAGTGCTTAGGGTCACCACAATGCGAAGGTGGCTGTGTGTAGCACTTACACACCTCAGTGAACCGTACTGAGCAACTGCACAGGAACTCTCCTCGGCACCTATGCAAGTATCTCTGCAGTTTGGGGAGCATTTTTTACAGTCAGTTCACATAGATGCTATCCTACCTCTTTTATGGGATCCCCACCCTTAGCCTAGGAAAGAGAATTTGCTTACAAAATAAATAACTAACTTAAAAGCAAAGAGCAGAACAGTGCAAATGGGAGGGTTTGCTCACTTGTGCCCACCAAGCTATTGCTCTGCAAGGGTGAGACAAGAAACTGAAAGACCAGGCTGTTCAGCTTTTTTCCTGGCTGCCCGTGACAATTTCAGTAACCTTTAGGGACCCCCTGTTATTTCCAAACCTGTGTGCCCGAAGTTTGGTCCAACAGGAGCTGAGTCAGAGCTTTCTGACAAGAAAGAAACAGTTCCTCTGTGTTTTAGTGGGTTGTGGAGCAGCAAACTACCTACCTGGGGAGGTAGTCAGATTTTTTTATTTCTGAAGTTCAAGCTGAAGATAGGAAGCAGGACAGCCAGTTTCATGTCTACCCACAGATGCAGGCACTTAATTTCCATCAGCTAAATTCAAGAAAAACATATTGGAGATTTTATATACTTTTTAGTAAAAAATAAGACAAAAAATTATTTCAAGTACAGGGGGAAATGAGGAATTTAATCATGTGGATCCAGGATGAGACATGTTCGATCTCATGGAAACTGGTGTTGTCTCATGTCTTCAGGGGCCTTGCTTCCGAATTTTTCTGGCAGAACAGTCAGAGTATATGAAAGGCCCTAATTTGGGGGTTTGGCTTACTCACTGTGACTAAGGGGGCAGAATGTGACATGTGGTAATTGATAACTTAATTTGTACTTAATTAATATACCATTTTTCAGTGCAACGACAGTTTAAAAATGTGATGCCTTACATATACCTTCATTGCTACCTTCAGTTTCGAGCTTTAGTGTAACTAGAATGACCCTCATGGCTGCATTTTTTGTAAAACAGTTTAGAGTCCCTGAGATGGAAATATTAGGAAAGTTGGGCATTTTAAGTAGTGGCAGGAAGTAATTGGTGCCAAAGAGAAGCTTCTGGGTTGCTTGCTGTCATTTGGCATAGCCAGTACAGAGTGATCACTTCACATTTGGACCAGGTATGCAAGTAAGCTCAATATAGAGAGAAATGAAATAAGGACATGGCTTTGTGACTATAGAGAGAAATGAAAAACAACGTAGGTTTTGTCCTGTTACCTCTCATCAAAGCCCGTGGATACAGGTGCAGTAATGATTAAGAGTGATGAAACTTGGAGTAATAAAGTGAGGTAGTGGGAGGAAACAGAACAAAGCAGGTGACAGACCCAGGACAAAATAAGCTGTTGGTTTGGGAGAAGCAAACAAATGTATTTGGCAAAGATGCTGTGGTAAATAGAGAGAGGGAGTGGGGCAGGGAGGGTGAAGGGGGACCCAGACCCTGACTGCCCAGTTCTCTTTTTCTCCATTTCATTGATCCACCTGAATAAAAAGAAGTGAAAATTAAGCTTTCCAGCCCCTTTCACACAGGGATCCGCTTTTTTTTATTTTGTGCAGCAGTGGGGATAATAGGTGTTGAGGAGTCTGTTAACAACTGAGATTTGTGCACCTAATTACTTCTGCATTGCACTAAGTGTTTGCCCACAGTGTGGGTGCCCCCCCAGTCTGCTTTTTAATTAAAACTCACGCTCTTTGTGTGCATGTGCTTTTGTGAGCCCTTCCCCCTGCCTGCCCCCCAGCCTTCTACTCTCCAAATTCTGCTTCATTCGTATAAAACAAGAGCTCAGGAAGCAGTGACACCAAGCACATTAAGTACTGACATGTCGTAGCTCCCTGGGGAGCACAGATGGGGGCTTCAGCTGCAGCAGGTGCCGAGAAGACAGATCCCAACTCATCCAGAGAATTATTGTGCATCATCTGTATGGGCCCATTGTTTAGACGCATCCAGCTCGGTCACACGCTACGCGGGGCAGCGGTGATGCCGAGGGGGGCTAATTCAATCACTGTTTTTAATTTAGGAAATGAAAAGGATGTTCTCCCATCACTCCCCTCCCAGAATGCAGCACATACGGATTTCACGACAGACTTCACAGTCAGGCTGTGTTTGCAGAAGTGGGGGGAGAAGCGGGGGACGGGCTGATTACTGTGCTTACAAATATATTTTCTGCCCTCTTTCTAAGGCAGCCCTGTTCATTCTGTTGCGGCTAAAGAAAAGGGTCAGGCACTAAGGTTTAAACTACTGCTCCACAAGCTGTAATCCAAGCTACATTTCTGGATGTGTTAATGAAATGCTGTGTTGCACGCGGTGCTGGCCAGCCATCATGTGCTAGGCACAGCAAACAGTAGAGATGGGATTTTTCAGCTGTAACTGACAGAGTTCCTTGGACAAATTGTGAAAATAGTCTGTACTGTGAGTCCTGTAGTGCTCAGGGATGTGCATCTAGGGATGGCACAGTTATGCTCCTGGCCCTAAGCAAACTGGCCTGGTTTAAACCAGAGGTTCTCTGATCAGCTTTTTTACTGTCTGTGATGCAGTGTGGTCATGGCAAATTTATATGTGAAATAAGAACAGAAGAATCAACCCATCCATTCCCATCTTGGGAGACGCACATGAACTCTGTGCTTTTGAAGAGCCTCACAGCAGCAGAGGTTTCCATCCACTCAGTGGCCAAAATCTGAGTGGACAGTAGAAAACAGGGTTTATAAGCAGGCTTCACCTTCCAGGCTCTTACAGGTACAGACTGGAAAAGAAAGCCAAATAGGTTATATTGCCTTGTTGTGACCTTTTTTGTGTGATATGAGGGAAAGAAGGTTAAAATGTTTCGGGCTTATACTTGATTATATGCTTTATATTCTTTACAGTTTATTACATACTTTATATTCTTTGTTTATATTTTATAATATATAATTTATTAGATACCTTAAGTAGTTACATTTATTAGAAGCTGCAGGAGAAAATATTGTCAATAAAGAACTCTTTTACTTCTTTTTTTTTCCATAAAGTACATGATTGTGAATCTGCTGTTTGTGAATTTTTGTCTTCACTTTTCATTCAGGAGCCCTAATATCAAAGTGATACTTAAAGAAAATGCAACACAAGTCTTGCTGCATGAGACGTGAACACTGGAAGAGTGGAGACTCTAGTATAACAGTGCTTCTGAAAAAATATCTTTAACTTAGCATCTCCATACTCTGATAGGAAATTGGGATGTACTTAGCTCATATGGCAGGGCTGTGCCGGAGAAAAGAGAAGTGTAAACTGCCTGAGTATTAGGCTATTCTATATAGTTTTTAGAAGAGTGTTTCAGAGAGTTTACTTAATCTTGTGACTCTTTCATAACCCTGGTCTGCTATTCTTTTATGAATTTGTGGCATCAAAGTAATAGTACTTGAGCCTTCCACTTCCCACTGGCATTGCTCTAATTACAGATGTTAGAGCATTTGGGGAAGAAAGGGGAGAGGAAGGAAAGGGAGAAGAACTATGTGACTTAGCTAAATTTATGCCACGGGCACGTGTGGCCCTGCAGTTTTCTGCTCAGCTCTGGAGGAGGGAGATGTGTTGGCCTGGGGTGGGGAGGAGGTCCCCTGCTTCTCTGCTGCCCAGCCCAGCCCGTCCCTCCCTCTGCCTGGACACAGCCCTCCTTGGCTGCATGCCCTGAACAGCGGGTGCCAAAAGAAGCTGCCCTAATGCTGTGCTCACTTTCAGGATGACACCAACACCAGCCAAGTTCCATGGTCCTGACCTGTGCCCAGCACAGCCAAAGCAGTTCCCCTCCTTTCTGCCCTTCCCTTTATGACACAGAAGGAATGCTCTTCCCCATGAATTTGGGCATGTCCTTGGCCACCAGAAGTGAGCCATCTAGACAACACAGCATAAAATTTGTACCCATGTGACTCCCAGCAGGGACATTTTGGGTGAGGTGTGCCTGCAGGGCTGCCGATACTCCTGGCAACATTCCTGTTATTTACAGACATCAAAGCCATGAAAGACAGCATTGTTTACGAGCTCACCACTTGGGCACATCTTTCTCCACCATGGATTTCATGGTCTGTTCACAGAAAGTGTGCCTACAGCTTGCCAGCTGCAAGAAGGACTTCTGTTCCTAGCAGGAGGAAACCTTGGTCCCACTGATTTTTTAAGCAAAGATATCTCGGCTTATATTTCCAGCACTGCCGCTACCTTTTAAATCACCTTCTGCAGCTGACTTCATCACAATACAGTGTGACTTATGCACTTCCAGGTTAAATACACTGTTTAAATATTCTCCCATTTAAACACAGAACCTCAATAAACAGTAAAATTTGGAGGTTATCTCCACAAATACCCAAATGAAAGTTTCAAAATCTTACTCTAATCCAGAAGTGTAATTCCCAACATGTTTGCACTTCTCATCTCTATAAATATCCCTTGGCAGCTGAAGCCTCACTGTCACTAATACTCTGTATTGTCATGTTACCTGATCATGGCTGGAGGAGGTATAAATCAATATTAATGAATCTGTGCTCCATGGAATACTCTTAAAAGATTTGGCTGATGGTAAGTCCCTGATTTTTAAGCCTACTGTCTCAGTCTGTTGAAGTTCACTGCAGAGGGTCATGCATTCCACTGGAAAAATTTTAAGAGGCTTTCTGTGTCCTTAATAACTTGTATGATGGTACAAAATCTGGGCACTGTTTTACACTGATGGGTCCCAGAGTTACTGGAATTGTAGGTCTGCACTGTGAGTAGACAGAGAGTGGGTCAGAGATTTGTACCAGAAAGTTGTACCCTGGGTAAGATCTTCTAAAGAAGAATTGCAGGCATGGAAAGCTGATTTACTCCCTTCAATGCTGTGCCACAACTCATGCCCTAATTATAATGCAAGAGGAACTAAGTTTTATGTGAAATATTTCAGGAACGGGATGGTCTATGCAGAGGAGGTGCTTCTTCTCCTAAATCACTATATAGTAGCAAACATATTTGAGTAAAAATCCGAGAAAATCAAAGTCAGCCAAAAGAGATTAAAAATTTTAAAAACTGTTGGTGATTTAAGACAGTTGGTTGATGAGCTTACTGGGCTAATGCCAATTGCAGTGTTATAGAGATTTTGAGGAAGGATCTAAAAATTATAAAAAAGGGAGTAGCATTCTTTTATTCTTTTCTAAAGTAGGGAAAACTTTCCTCCTAATGTTTATCTTCTGCCTTTGGTCCCCTGTGGAGCAAAGGATAAGGAGGGTGCAACGAGTAGAGGTGGATATAGACATATCCTTATTTTGAGCAGATTGTGCAATTGTGCAAACTGTGTGCATTTGTTTTGGGAGTCATAAGTTTTTTCTCATCGATGGAATGGAACAATGTGCAGGAAGGAGGAAGGTAATCAGTGGGATTAAACCTCCATACTTTTGCAGGAACAATTTATTCTCTGGTTAATCCTTTATAGATAAAAAATTAGGATCTTTTGACCGTGATGAAAGGCGGAGACCATTGAAAGTAAGAGAGGCAAAAGCAAATATCTTCCGTGTTTTTACCCTTGCTGGCATGTTATCCTGCAACAAGGAACTTTGTGAGGCAGAAGGTTATTCCAAACAGCTCAATTAGCTATGTATAATGCAAATACAGTATGTGCCACCAGTTTAAATGTACTATTGTATAACAGTGCAGTACCACAAAATTTGTGGTTTGTATAGCAGTTCTTAATATCCCCCTTGAAAACCTCATACTAGATGACTGTAACACAGGAATAAAAGAGCTCTCACTCAAGGGTCTGACAAACTCTTGATCTCCTTGTACATATTTGTAATCAAAGCCTCTAAACATTTTAAGAAAACCCGTACAAAATCTTTGTAATGAGAAGTGTATGTTTCACCAGAGACTGTATTTATTGTGACGGTATAAATTGCCTGGGCACTTGCCAGGAAGAAGTAAAGAACAGTTAAGATTTTTTCATGGGCTTGAGAGTGACTGTCCAGAAGACCTTTCCTTAGAGAGGCAACCCAACTGAAGCAAAACCTTGTGCCCTGGCTGGGAAGTCTGTGTCATCTCTCCAAGCTGCTGACTGTAGTTCATCATTATCTCACTTCAGAAATTACTTAAGAAGATTCAAAGTTGTGATCATCTTTAATAAGGGAAGGAGTTACTCTTTTTTAATTTGCATTAGCATGCTGAAGCACTGCTTTCAAAAATAAGTGAAAGGCAAAAATAAATTTGGAGACCAGTCAATAACTAATCCTCTGCTTTTATTGCTGAAAAATATCTTGTCTACAAGGGAGACAAGTCAGGACAAAATTAATGAAGCTATCGAAAGACAAGTGTTCATAAAGGAGGCATCAGGATAATCTGATTAAATGACTGCAGTTATTTTGTATAGCCTCAAGACTTGAATTCTTGATTATGAATGGCATCGGGAGGATTTGAAAGGATTGAATTTTCTTACTTCAGATTAGTTTGAGATATTTATGAAGGGTTTAGGCAAACTACTCGTTCTTTTAGCACAATGTTACTAATGAGAGGCAAGCACAAAAACAAGAGCAAGTATTTTCTGATCCTCGAAGAGACTTTTAACACACTATGCCTCTATAAGCCACACATCCGTGTATGGTGTGCATCTTTCTAAGAATACCTCATTGAAGATCAGGTATAAATCACATTTCCTTGGGAAGACAAGGAGATAAATTTCATTGTCTTTTATTGAAAAAAAACGAGCAATTTCTATTAGCCACTGAATTCACTGCCTTCAAGATCTCTTTCCTCTCCTCCCCTTCCAGTAATGCCATCTTATTCCCTGTGTCCCATCAGGAGCCATGGGACACCTGCAGTCTCTGCGTTGCCCCTCCTGTGTCCTGCACTCACTTCCCTGGGAGGGAAGGACAGACACACTTTCCCCTTTCTCCTTAGCATGTCACTAATTTTGTTTTTTCAGCTCTAACCGGATGCTGATACTTTTTCATATACTTTTTAAAAAAGATTTAATTGCCTTGAAAATACATGTTCCTCAGGGCCGACAGGTCAGAGGCTGATAATGAGGAATGGATACCGTGAGCACAACCTGAATGCCTGCTGGGTGTTGACTGTCACCTAGAAGATAATCTTTGTCTGACAGGGATGTGGAAGGTGTTAAAGCTGGCAGAGCATTGTAACACATGGTGCCGAGAACTACAGGGATGAAACTCCCAGCCCACCTGCTTCTTTGTGCAGACTGGAGCATAATAGGATTTATTCTACACGAGCCCTTGTAGAAAAATAAATCAGAGGCATCTTTTATTTAAGCTTCCTGGAAATGTTTGGCTGGGGAGCAGCATCTTCTCCAAGTTGAGAAATTGCCCAAATTATCTGGGAATTGTGCTACCGAGCTCTCTTATCTGAAAATTTGAAATATCATTCATTTTTCTTCTATGCTAGTCAGGGAATGTGAGGGTTTTGTTTAAATCTGGTCTGTCCTTAAAGCATTTGTACCCTCAAGCTTCTATCTGATGCATTTTGTTGGAGTATGTCTTTATTAAAACCTCAAATGCTCTGAAGGGAACAAACAGTGACAGCAAGGTCATATTACGTAAAGTTGCTCAAAGTGAGTACAAAATAGGGTAAAAAATTCATAACATGGATGGACTTGGGACAAAATAGGCTACTAGTTAGGTGGTCTCAGAGTTTCTAGAGTGATGATTTGGGGCCTAAAGACAGCATAAGGCTTTTGCCTTTTTTCCCCATGAAAATACCAGAGTTTTAGGGATGAAAAAATCAAGCACACTTGAAACCAAGCTGCAGTAAAACACACTGCAGTCCCAGCAGAAGTCATCATATGTCAGCCATATGACTGCAGATTGTGTGCATGACCACACATTCTGTTTTTAAACATGAGTTGTCTGGCCCCTTTTTTTTCAGGAATCATCATAACTTGAAGGGGAGTTCTCTTGCACTGGAAAAATGATGGGCTTGCTATGTAAGTGGATTTGCTGGAGTTAAATGTATATATAAATGTAACATGAAAGCCTCCTAATTCTTCCAGATGGAGGGACAGTAGTTTTAATGGGCTGGACTTGTCATTGCAATAAATCATTTGACCAGACTTCAGCAAAACATTGTGCTGTGGCTGAAATTAAGGAGTTTGCAGAAATAGTTTCAGTAATAATCACTTTCTCCACCATCAGATCAAGAGCATTCAGTGGACTCCATGCCATCAAATATGAATGAACCAATTGTCTGTTTAAGAAGTAACATATAGAAAGGTTTTGTGGAGTGAGAAGTGTAGTTACAGAACAGTTGATATGGGATGGGAAAAGTTGTTCATTGACTTCTCCAATGCAAGTTTTGTGGTTTGTTGTGCTGTTAAAGTGTGGGGGGAAAAAACTTATAAAGGCAAATCAGCTACAACTCCTGATACAGCAAATCTTTACAGTGATCAGTATTGAGCAGGGGCTGTCATTACGGCTCTGTTGCCACTCCTTTACCATAAAATTAGCAGTATGGCAAGAAAAATGGGTGTATTCCTAAGAGTTTTTATTGCTGTAGTACATAGAAATCAAGATGTGGGACTTCTTATATTTAGCTTTCAATATGTAATGTACGATAGCGCTCTTCTCTAATAATTTACCATATGAACATAGTAGACCTTGAAAATGGAGGAACATAGCTGCAGAGTCCTAATGTGCTATCAAAGCATTATCTTTTAGGGTCACAATAAACTGGTGATACTGTAGCAAAACCAGACCCAAACTATGCTCTGTGAGGATGCTGCAGGCATTTCGGCCAGCTGCAGCAATCCTGACTTCTGGAGCAGGGAAGTGAGATTTGCCAGGAGGTGGCACATCCTTCACTGTCCCTGAAAATCCATCCAAACTCAGTTAAATTATGAGCAGTGGAAACCCAATGACTTTTTGAGCCCTAACTTCTCATTCCCATTTCCATTAGCCCAGTTTCAGTGTGTTTTCTGCTCCAACCTCCTTCTGCTCCCTCCACCAAACCACAGCAGCCACACAGCTCTGCTGTGCTTTCTGGACTAAGCCTGTGTAGCCCTGCACAGTCCAGTTGTCCCTGCTGCTTCCAACAGTGGTTTCTCTTTCCTAGCCTTCACTTAACTTCTTATTTTAGCACACTCCTCCCCTTCCCACCTGAGTTGGTTTGTTAGCTGCATTTGGAGCAGATGGCTCCCTCCTCCCAGCTCCCCAGAGAGGCAGCACGCCCAGGCTCTGCTCCTCTGCTGGCCTCCTCACCGACATGGGCTTTTGGGAAAGACCAGTCTTGCTTTGGTAAATCCTCTAGGATGATCCCCTGTGTGCTGGGGCACTGCATGCTTAGTCAGGAGTGTAATTTTTAGCAATCTGAATTTCTGAAATGTTATTTTCTCTTTGTCTGGAACCTGGCCAGGTTTTCTTCTTTGCCTGACTGGGAAGCCGTCTCTGCCAAACTTCAATCTTCTCTTTCAAAATAGCAAGTCACCTTAGCATTTCAAAGTAAAAAATAAAGGTTCCTCTAGTGTCCAAACCAGTATTTTTTCTAGTATTTTATTTAGAAACAGCTGAACCATTTTCACTGATTTTTTCTTTTTTAATTAAAGATAATCAGCCTGAGGCAAACATTCAGCAGAGGCAGTACTAGTCCAAGGGATAACGTTTCGCTAAGCCAGGAGCAACTGTGTCCTGTAATGCAAAGTGTCAGTCAACCTTACTGGGCAATGCTAGAAGCTTTTTATAAAAGAACAGGCTTGAAGAAACATAAATTTCCATGTCATACAGTTCAGGATTTTAGGGGATTGTACAAAGAAGGAGAGATGAACATTATGCCAGATGAACAGAAAAACTAAATTAAAAGCTGAAAAACTGTGATGCTTTATGTCTGCTTTGTTCTTATTTTATAGAGGCAGCTTGAAATTTCAAAGCTATCCTGTCTGAGACTTTTTAAAAGCTTTTTATTTCCTGAGGCAATTTAGCTACTGAAACTGAGTGTGAGGTGCTGTGAGTTCTCATGACTTTCAAGAAAATAAAAAGTTGTCCAGTCTCAGGTTTTAATTAGATAAATTACTTTGTTCCCTTTACTTAGCCACTTGTATGAAAACCCACATATTTGGTTAGCAGGTTAATAACACTTCCAGTGTTTGCAGCATGATCCTTAATGGTGTGTAGTGGCTTTTGTGATTTCATTCTCTCCTCCCTTCATCTTATAAGAAGCCTTGCAAGAGGAGCAGGCAATTGGCACATCATATCTTTCAATATATTAGAATTTTCTTTCAAAACACAGCTGTGTTTAAACCCCCCTTCCTAGCCCCAGCTGGGGGAATTCATCTTTCTCCTGCCTGAAATACTCTTCTCACCTGGATCATCCACATGACCCTTAGTAATTACAACAATGGAGGCTTTCACTGAATACCCAAATGAGAGTGTGATAATCTAATTAGAGATTATGCATTTTACTAGATCAGTTTTGTGCACAGCTACTAAACTCATTGCAAAGTTGTTATTTGCTTCAACAGAGCCTCTCCTTCCTCATACCCATCCCAGAGTGCAACATTCCCTGTTACAGAAGACAATGCCTTTGTACCCGAAGCCTACAATTCCCACCAATTTGGGCCATGTCCTTTTAAAGAAATGACCAGATCCTTGGTCATGCACACCAACAATCCCGACCTGCTGTCCTAGATTTTGCTGTTGTGGCCATAAAGCTGCAGTCTGTGTGTGGCCAAAAAGCTGTATAATATTAACACAGCCCTGAGGACTCTGATGGGGTGGCCTATGCCATGGACTTCAGTGTTCAAAAGTTTGTCTGCTTTTTGCTCCTCCCACAACTGTGCCCCTTGGACTAATAACTGTGTGACTTCCTCCTTCAAACCCCACCTCTTTTATATCTTTAGACCATCAGTTTTGCCATGATGGGTGCTATGACAACACATGTGTTACTATTGCTGCCTTCCCCTGTGCCACAGCTTAGTGACACAGCATCAAAACACAACTGATGTGGTCTAAAAGCATCTTGGCCCATCTTTGCTATCATGGTCACAGAGACTCACAAATGGCTTTTCATTTTCATCTACTGCTCCCCAAAATCAGTTCATTCTGGTTCAGCACTGGCAGTTGAAATCACAGATGGTGTTTTTAAACCACCTGTTTAAATACAGCTTTGGCAAGCCTCCCCCTTTTCCTGGAAGCCATGTCATTTATGTAGTGTCAAGTTCCCTCTCCCCAACCCCAGTCATGTAAGCTCAGACCTGCCAGTAGTTCTCTCCTGGCTCTTGCTCCCTGAGACTTTAGTTCCAATGTGTGCAAAAATCCCTGTCCTCTTCCCCAAAAAGTGAAACAGGGAAGTGGCATCCTTGTAGTACAGCTGTGGTTTTGAGAGAGAGAAAGAGCTCATGTCTGGCTTGTCCAAGTACCCACAGAAAATCTACAGGCCAAAAACTGTCTTAGCCCAAGTCCCAGGCCATTGGCATATTTACAAAGTTGAACTTTCTACATTTCTGTGAATCTGCAGTGCATTCCATTTAGATAAATGCAGCACCAGTACTGGTATTTTACAACACTGGGTCTGCCTTCACTCTAATTTGCATCCTTATTTTAAAGCCTGACACTATTGGCTTAAACTAGACCTGATTCACAATTTCTTCCTTCTTCTCTCCCAGCTGGTATTTTTGGACACCTGGTTTCACAGCAATTCTTAGTTTAAACCACGACAAAGACACTCTAAAATTAGCATCTCTTTTAGGACCTAATCCAGCAATCAGTTGCTACCAGGTGTACTGCTTAATACCTTGACAAGTCTCATTTCAGGAACAAAAAACCACCACCTGCAAATGTCTCATAATGCCATTTTTTCTGGTGACTCAAAGTGTCAGTCATCTTTGAGCGTACAGCCACTAATAAGAGACAATGTTTTCCTTTTGAAACACCTGAGATACATTAATGCCTCATTTCTGGTTGGAAGGTGGGCTGCTGAGAACTGCTGTCATCTCTCATTTGTTATACCGTAAAACTGGTGAAATGAAGCGCGGTTTTGCAAATGCACTCGCAACAAAGATACCTTGCCTGGTATATTCATTGCATCCCTATATGTGGATATGTATTCATGCCCAGTCCATCCCTTCAAGCCCTATGCATCATGCAAAATGAAAGCCTGTGTTGCCAAAATAACCTGCTATAAATACAGAGCATGTGACAGCAGCCAGTTTGGAGAAGTGTGTATGGCCTTTCTGCTGTTTTCTCACCAGTTCTGTCCCTGCAATGCTTTTCATGTAAAATGTGCTCTTACCCGTCATAGCCTGCACATCACTTTTCTGTTCATAGATTCTGCATGGGCGGCTTCCCTGCTAATGAGAATTCATGTTTGTGCACCAAAGTAGTGCCAGTGGTTAAACACATGGATGTTGAGATGTGTCTGAGTGCATTCTCAGAAAATGAGCTGGATGTAACTCAAGAGCATATATGGCACAACGTGTGTCTGCTCAGCGTCAAGCCCGTGCAGGCACAGTGAAGGAAACCACTTGGCCAGGGTGTGCAATTCCCAAGCACAGAGCCAGACTCCTGCTCTCCTTTAGTCTGAGTCACTGTCTGCTAAGGACCAGCAGGGTTTAGCAGTAGATGCTTAAGCCCCCAGGGCTGCTGACTGGCATCTGGAGCTGCCCCAGGGGAACAGCCAGCTATCCCAACCTCCCTCCACAGCTCCAGTGACCCTGCCAGGGCACACTGTTTGTTCAGGTCATAGGGGTGCAGCCTGGTAACTGCAGCTCATGGTCTTAGCAGCCTCTGTAGCGACAGACAGAAAAATGGTTTTATCTCAGAGCTTTTCTCTCAGAACCCATTCTTCATCAGCTTTTGTAAGCTTTTTTCCCCCCCAATCCCAGTTGTTCCTCGCACAGAAATGAAATAGTCAAAGCAGTTGTATGTATTTAACAGTAATCACAAATGAAAGAAATTCTTTGCTTTTCATCCCTGTGCAAGAAAAGGATGTGCAGAATCTTCCACACTTCTCATCTCAGCTTCTTTCCCTCGCCCATGTATTTTTCTCGCCTTTTGTGTGGTATGAACAATGAAATGAGAGGCAGAAGGGGAAAAACATCTTCAAAATCCTTTATTAAAAGTATCCGAATCTAAAAAATTGAAGTTTTAACCTAATGAGCTTTACACATGATAACAGAATATAAAATTTGGTCTTTGAGGCTGCCACTTTGAATGGAGCTCATGATGTTATGAGTTAAAAAAAAATGATATCTGACCAGTCTAGGAGGAATTGAAGACTTCTTGTTTCCAGTGGTAAAATGCTCCTTCTCCAAAATGTGCACTGCAAAAATTTTGTATGTAGCAGCCTTGTAGGACAGTAATTGGCAAGGAATGAAGACAATTGTTATGGATAGCCTAGTTAGATTTGTGTTTGGGAGATATGACTGACCATGCTGTACTTTATATAGGGAGTAATTGAGCAACCTCTGGTCTCCAGGAATGTGAATGTATTGCTTTTTATGAGTATTCTGATCATTCCCAGGTGAGAAAGATGGAAATGGACCTGTCATTTTGATAAAAAAATAAAAAGGCAATATAAAAATCCTTGGCATTCAGAGGACACTGCTGAATGATCTTGTCTTTACCTTTATCACTCAGGCTCTGTGGGGGTCACAACTTTCTCAGCAGAGTGAAGGCTAAGAGCACAGCCCATGAACTTGTAGGTGGCAGCTCTAAAGCACACAGGCACTTTGCAGGTACGTGTGCCTCGGTGGACTGCTGATGGCTGAAAAACAAGCTCACTCCAGCTTTATGGAGAGAAGGCAGGAGAAATCCCTCTCTTCTTTTGCAGAAAAAAATGGCAATGTTCCCACTGATTATATTTATACAGAAACCACCTTCCAGACTCTGGAGAATAGAACAGACACTTTCTTCACACCTTTCTTTCTGGCTGTTTTCCCGATAACCTCTGCCTCAGCATAAGGGCAAATACAAACACATAGCAACTCCATGTGAATTGATGGAAGTCCCCTTGGAAGTGCATTGGCCACCAGGTAAAATGCTGTGTGAGGCATTTTGTTCCTACCCGGAAAACTGTTGTGCTGCTGAACAGGGAATGTGAGACTTTTACATGTTTTTTTATTGGAGGAAATTACTAACACCCTATGCTTTGGAATTTACTGATTTCATATGTCTTGCACAACTCTGTATGATTTTTAATAAATAATAAGAACCTAATTATCTTATTCTCATATACCATTAGTGGTGTCACAGTCCCCAGTATTAAATGCATATATTCATGTATGTGCACACACATTCTTGTTTTACTGGTGAACACAGTTGTTCTCACAGCCAGTTGCCATGGCATTGCATGCATAGATTAATAACGTAGGTTAATAGGTTGAGGAATGTAACTGCACATGCTCACGGTTACAAATAAAACATTTATACATTGGACTTCAATTGAAAACAGTAATTTGCCATTTTCTGGCCTTTTGTCACAGAACTTAAAAACCTTTGTGTTTTTTAGACAGCATTTTAGGTAGGGTCCAATAAGCACAAAAAAACACCCGACAGTGAGGATTGCAGTGGCACCTTCAGATAGGAAGAGAAGGTGTAGTTATGAATTAGTGGGGTAGGAGATGAAGGCAGGGCCTAGGTGATTTTTTTGGAATTCCGTTTCCTTGGAATTCCATAGCAAACTTTATTTTGGAGGTGAAAACAGAAGACAATGTCTGCCATTCGGACTGAAAATTGCAAGTCCATTTTTTTCTTTCTGAATTAAATACACTACTAATTTATCCCCAAGCTAAGGCGTTTCTCTCTTTAGTTGAAACAGGCAGCCCTATAGAAAGTGGAAAACCAGTCTTCACTGTTTCCTCAAAGGTTGAGGAGAAATGGTTTCACCTGATAAGCGTAAATTCACTTTTGTGGCTGATTCATAAAGCCTTCTGCTACATATTGCTTTGATCTTGAAAAGCAAACAGTAAACACGCAAGTGTTTGTGCTGCAATTAATGTGGCTGAATTCAAGATGAATTGGTTGGGCCAAAAGAACTTAGTGGACCAAAAAGTATCCAAAAATGTCTTATCTGTATATCTGACATTTCAATTCTGCTCCTTGTTTATGTTTTAACACTTTCAGGGGTAGTGTCACTTCAGTCTTGAGAAGTTCGAAGAAATTACATGGGTTTTTACGAAGCATCAGGCAAATATTTACAAGTCATTGGATGTCTTTAGCCAGCTTGAGAAGTTAGATACTTTTAGAACAATCTTATGCAAGTTACTTTTGGATTTCTGCATTGGAGTCAGCTCTAGATCTAGACATGTTTATTTGGAAAGCATTAAAAATTCTACTTTTATTTTATTTTGTTTTGTATTATAAGCAGCAAACTTCAGTTTTGCATCCACGGTTCTCCAAAGCTTTATTGTGACACCCCGATGGACAGTTTTCATGACATTTTCCATCCCCCGGGCATTAAATGTGCCCTTTTTCCTGAAGTGCCATCTCCTTCACTCCCCAAAACAACTACCTGGGAGAAATTCAGAGAGGACAGCAGTGATAATGAATGTGCTCAACATGTCGTGGAACATTTGCCTTGCAGGATTGTGTTCATAATAAAGAAACAGCAGCCTTGGTATGAAGAAGGAGTAAAGCCTCTCAGCAGCTTGGACAGCCTCCGCTCCATCAGTTTTCTCTCCTGATACTGGCCCACAGAACCATCCCTATCCCTATCTCTCTATCTATTAAACAGCAATTCAACCGATTATAGCCCTAATTTAGCACATGATTTGATGGCTCCATGATTTGATGGCTCCTGCAGGTGCTTAGATTGTAAGTGCACAAATTTTCTTCCCATCACTAATTTTTATGAAATATCAATTTAATAAAAGCAGTTATCAAAAACGAGATAACCAAGGAAATACTTCCTCCCTCTTTCATTTTAAGGAGAAGATTGCTTTGACTTGGTGTCAGAGCATCAGAGGGTTGTATTTCTGGCAGCTTACTCATAAATGCCCAACAGATGAGGGTGAGCTGTGGGTGAAATAGCCACCTGGTAGATTGTTCAGAGCTGTGTTGAGGGTTAGTGCCTACTGCCCAGGCACCTGTCACAGAGGACATTAAGCTCCACAGGGATGGCACCACCTTACTGGTTTGCAGTAAATAAAGAAGACTCTCCTAAACTTCTCATTCTCTTCTCCTCTGCACCCACCCACCCTGCAACTCACCTAAACCTGCAGCAGTAATGGTAGCTACTTTCTTCAAGTGGGAAATGTTGTTTAAACTTCAAGCAGTTTACAAAAGAGAAAAACATAATTTTAAATACCAAAGACCTTTTTGAGAATCAGTTCTTCTAAAATCTTTTCTATTGAAAGCAACCATTGTGTATAGCATGGTGCTCTTTCAAGGGACATAAAGAGATAATATGAAGATTGTTTTGATGGGAGATACTCAATTTAACTGGTATGTGTTGTAAAACTTTGAAAAATGAAAGTACATTAATAAAAGATAATGGAGATTGAGATTATGTAAGATTTCTTAATCCTGAAGCAGCTTTTCAAAGAGAGTAAAGAAACCCTGGTGTTTGAACATATGCACTGTGAAAAAAAGTGCATGTGTAAGATCTGCTTATGGTCCTTTTTCCTTGGCTGATCTTGATAGATAAAAAAGTGCCATTATTTTGGCCTTTGAACTTCTAATGCACTAGACATGAGTGAAAAAACCATTCCACATAACTGGCAGGTCTTTGTGTGCCTGCGCTCAGCTGCTGATGGTCACACCAATGTGAGCAGCTTTACAATTCCGCAGCGCTATTAATAATTTTAGGCAGTGGCTTTCCTAGAGAAGACCCCAGTAACCAGGAAAGACAATTAAGTCAGAAGCTTGGTTGGGACTTCTTTTAAGGAAGGAGTATTCCCTTTTGCACAGGAATGAGTGTTTGGGGTAAGCAAGGAGTGTAACATGATATTTTTTGTGTTGCTTGGTGGTGTGTTTGACCTCAAACTATAAATTACAGGGTTTGGGCTCCAGTCTGCACTCCAGTTGGAGACTGCCTGTCCTCAGCAGGGCAGGCATTCTGCAACCTGTGGTGAAAAGGAAAACATTCAGCAGACTGTTTGCTGGGACTGAGGTGGAGAACGAGCTGACCCAGGCAAAAGGATGAAAACCCAAGAAGCCCGAGAGCAAACGAGAGCTGTGGGGGAGTGTAAGGATTTGTTCTTTTTCTTGTGCCTACCTTCAAAGACATGGGAAATCCGTGGAGGGATGATAATCACTCCTAAAATAGCATTGAAGAAGCCTGGAGTGCTGCAGGGACAACAGAAATGGCTGGGAGCTGAGGCTGTAGGTGTTTCATTGCTTTTGAAGGGGGATATCCATGGATTAAATCCTCAGCTGGAACAGGAGCTGTGGAAACTGAGAGGGGAGGCGTTGTGTGTTCACACTGGTACCTGGAGGAGAGGGTGGGCTGCCTACAGAAGCCAAAACTGGTAAATGCCTGGTAGATAACACAGCAAAGAGACTGATCCATGGAAACAAGGATGGAAAGAAATAGGCAAAGGGAGAGAAAGGTTTGTGTGGGTGAGAATGAGAGATGTGACACAGGCTTTCTCCAGGGCAAAGCCTAAAGCTAAACTTAAAGTTTTCAAGGAAGGAGGTATGATATATGCATGTATGTATTTCATCCTGGGAATTGCATGGCCCCCAAACTTCTCTCTTCCTTTGCTGCAGAAAAACTGCTGCTGGGACAGAGGTTAATAGCAACAGTTCCTCAGATTGTGCTATATGTAGCAGAGCTCAAAAATATCTCCTTCCTACACCTCTGCCTGCCAGCCAGACACATCATTTCCACCAAAACTGTGACAATGCAGAGTGGATTAGCACAGTAAGGGGAAAAGATACTACAGCCTTTACGTGTGCTCCAGTCTGATCTGCTCTCTGCCACATCATTCCTATCCCCACTGCATCCCTTGCTGCCAGGTCTCAGGGTGTTGGGGTCCCAAAGAGCCTGATGTGGGGCTAGGAGTAAGGTCTGCTGCTGTGGAGACTTGCAAACATCCTGCCAGACAAGTTTACCATGAGGTCCTTCCCAGTCTGAATGGTCTGAAAGGCAGAACTGTCCCATGGCCAGAAAATGGAAATGGATAGCCAGGAACCCACTTTGTCAAAGATCTTCAGTTATCCAAGGAAGTGAAGAGGAGGACTAGCTAGGAAGACAGGCTGAAAGACCTCAAACTACAGTCCAGCTCAGCAATGAAAGGCAGACGAAAGTCAATACAAAGGAAAGTAAAACAATCCTAATTTTGTGCATCAAGAAAGGGTCTGAGATCTTTATTATTCAGGATATTGGTGTGATTTCAATAGACAGCCTTTTCAAAATAAAAGCTCAGTGCTCAGTAGTGACTGAACCAGCAAAATCCAACTGGTTTTGAATTATCAATAAAGCTTGGCGAACAAAAAACCAGGTAATAATTATGTTGTGTAGAAATTTGTAATATCTGTCTCCAGAATATTATGTGAAGTTCTTCTCTGCTTCCTCCACCTCAGAACAATATAGAATTGGAGAGATCAGTTGTCAGAAAGACAATTACTATTTCCAGAGGAAGAACAATTAGGTAGACTAGGAGTCTTTAGTAATTAGGAGAAATTACAACAAAGATCTATACTCTAACAAGAAGAAGCAAAACACAGACAAAGCAAATTAGGCCTGACTGTAGGCGAGGCACGGAAGGTACCAATCAGTGTAAATGGTCCTGGAGAGCCCCACATAAGCTTCCTACAAATCCTCTGTCCATTGGCCCAGGAGCTCTACTTAGGCTCAGGGGGGAGGTATTATATTATTTCCCCCTGCTTTGAGGGTGGTGTTTCTGGGTGGAGGCTGTCTCCGTAGTCTTGGTAGCTTGTCTACAGTCCTGCCTTTGGCCCTCTGTTCTGGATAGAGCTAGGACCTACATGGTAGCCCTATTTTCTGCTTCTCCTGGATGCTGGACCTGGTTCATCATTTTTACCTTGTCTTTTCTGCTGGGGGATCCTGTCACCAGCCTGTCTTTGCTCACTGTGTTTGTCCTCAGCTCCAGGCTCATCTTCCTGCATGAATCAGCCTGGTTCTGCTGCTCGCTGGACTTGGGAAGTTGAGTTAGTAGTCTGGAGAAACGTGACCACATCCTTCTCTGGTTCTTGGGTTTATCCATGGCTGTGTACACCTGTGAGCTGTTAGTCAGGATGCTGAGATGAATGCTTGGTGAGGATATCTCAGCAACCATTTGATCAAGGACGCTTGCATTTTGAAGCTTTCTAAGCTTTACCTCAAGTCTATATTTAAGTAAGTAAATAGTATGCATTTTAACTTCTGTGTTTTGGTGCAGTGCATCTATCAGCTTGTTTGAGATAGTAGCTTATTTATGCAAGAACAAATCTTCTGAAGTCTTACTATGCTTCTGACTTTGGGCTAGTTTTTGAAGTACATAGTTTTTCAAGATGTTTATCTCTTCTCCATTTAGCTCTTCCCCTAATACTTGAGAAACATCTGACCAATGTGACCAAAATTAGCAGACACATAACAATTTCAGAGGCAAGTTCCTACAAACTCTTTGTGAATTACCAAACCTAGCCAAGTGGCAGACCAGATGAAATGGGTTTTGAATGAGTAGTACGTGGAACAGAACTGCACAAATGAACTGTTGGCTTCTGGTCCTTCTTTTGTCTGCTTCTAAGCACGTGGAAATGCTGGTTTGTGTACCTTCACTGGAGCTGCTTGTTAAGAGAAATGTTTTGTTTATTGCTAGACCAGAATAAATATAGATGAAAGTATTTTAAAAACAATAAGGTAGTAAGTTCTAATGCTTAATGTGAAGTACTTAGCTGACAGTAAATACCCATGAGTTGGTTTTATACATTTTAACTTCTCGATGTCATATTTTTGAGATGTCTCAGTCAAATTTTATTTCTGTGCATTTTAATTGCAACTTCCTGCAGAAATAGATTTTTTTTTTGTCTTCCTTGGATACAAAGGAAGGGAGGAAGGAGTCTATCATCTTAAGCATTCTCTTCCAATGTAATAAAATGGTGTAAATGCTCCTTTTTTTGTTTTATTCAAAAGTCAAGTGTCTCTCAAGTAATAAAATCTCTCTTGAAGAACATAATGAAATGTGATGCCCAATCATGGGAAGACTTAGTACACCAGGATGGGTGTTGTGCACTGGGATGACTGAATCCCCCAAGTTATTGACCAGTGCCAAGTAGAAAGAACAGCTACAATAATGATTGCTTGCCTCAGGATCGTTAGGAGAAAAATGGCTTTGTTTTCAGAAGTGTGATAGTCTACATAAGCATCTCAGTTGAGTTGTATAACCTCTGGTTTTTTGTGCTCTAAGCTGCTTTGGATATCGAGCATCTATTCAGTAGCTTTCTAATATATTCTATTCTGAAAGGTCTTAGAAGATTTTTGAGTGATTGCTTTGCCTTCTTTGAACCTACAGACTGCATTTTAAAGTAGGAGAGTGAAAATGTGATATGTGGTTTTTTAACTCCCCAACTTAACCCAAATGAAATAAAAAGTTTGCCTTATTAAAAGGATGCAGAGTGAGACATTCCCAAAAGAGTGTGTGTTTTCTTGTTCTTTGGGTTTTAGAAGTTGAATTCTTGAGGGAGGGAACACTACAGTCAAGTTCATTTCCCAGGAGACCAAATGCTGCTGTATCTTACGCATTTTTCTTAAGATTTTAAAGCACCAGCTGTCTTCATTTTTTTTTTTGCCACTTGAGCTAATGATAAGTAGTTTAACTAAAATGATGAATAATTCACACTGTTTTTCAGAAAGCCTATAGTTATTTCATGAATTTCTGGATTTATTAATTTCACAGTTGCTTCTTCTACTTCAAATACTAATTTAAAAGAACTACAATTAAAGTGGGACACTGGGCTAGCCTGCTGTCTTTGGAATTCAGTTGAGAAACCTGTCATCTTTAAGAACAAACTTGGGAAATAACTATTGTAAAAGATAATTCAATGCAAGGTTTTCTCAATATAATTCAGTGAAAGGAGATATAAATAAAAATTAATCTAAAACAATCAGGCTTTAGTACTTCTAAAAGATCACTTTACCATTTCAAAATAATTTCCACTTCGTATGTCAGAAGGCAACAGTGCCTCCTGCATTGATGTCAGTTTCTGAAGAGACTACAAAACACGAAGTGTCTCTAGATCATAGTTTCTCAAAGACCTCAGCTTTACTACAGCTCAGACTGTAGTAAACTCCATAATTTGAATACTGAAATGGAATCTGAAACCTTTTAAGGATCCGGTCTGATGCCCTTGAGACATGTGGGAACTCCACTGGAGACCTCACTGCAAGCAGGGCTGGCCTACAAGAATTGTTTTCCCATCTTACATAGCCTTATTTTCTAACCTTTCATGAGTGATTTAACATTTATCCATTTCTTGCAAGGAGGAAACAATTAGTTCCTTGTTCCATAGGTGCATTGTAAAAGCTGAATTTTGTCAAAGATTTACAAGTATTAAGATACTATTTAACTTGACACACAGTAAGGGGGCAGCTCTGCTCATAGAGTTCAAGTAGGCATTTTCTGGGGTTTTTCTGAACTGTTAACAGTTGCTCAGTACTTTCTAGGATTACATGGTTCTATCCTTGTTAGAAAGGGATTTCAAATCAAGTCTCACTTTCCTTGTGAGTGTACTTGGGCATGGAAAGACAATAAGTGACTTGCCTGAGGTCATGCAGAAAGTCTGATGGCCAAGAACAGTTCTGACTTCAGTCTTCTGTCCCAGGATGAATAGTTTGTTCTTTCTCCACAGAAACAAGAAACAGAACACTTAGATCACTGAGAAACAGGAGCAAATCCAGGAATTTTTCCCTGCCCCTATTTTCATAAAGGTAGTAAAAGTGGATGGTGGGGTTGCATTTTCTCTGCAACATAACATTTGTAGTCTAATCCTGCAAATGCCTACTGACATGAGCAGGCCACAATCACAACATTCGAATCTTGTCTTTTAATGAGGATATTTGCATTTTATAGGTATCATAGAATGACCTTGGATGACAGGAACCTTAAAGATCATCTAGTTCCAACACCCCTGCCATGGGCAGGGACACCTTCCACTAGACCAGGGTGCTCAAAGCCTTATCCAGCCTGGCCTTGAACACATCCAGGGATAAGGCATCCACAGCTTCTCCGAAAAATCTGTTCCAGTGCCTCAGCACCCTCACAGGGAAGAATTTCTTCCTAATATCTAATCTAAACCTACGCTCTTGTAGTTTGAATCCATTCCCACCTGTGCTGTCACCACATGCTCTTGTAAAAAGTCCCTCTCCATCTTGTAGGTTTCCTTCAGATGCTGGAAGGCAGAAATTAGGTCACCCCAAAGCCTTCTCTTCTCCAGGCTGAACAAATCCAGTTCTCTCGGCCTTTCCTCACAGGAGAGATGCTTCATTCCTCTGATAATTTTGTTGGCCTCCTCTGGACTCGCTCCAACAGGTCCATGTCTTTTCTGTGCTGGGAACCCCAGAGCTGGATGCAGCTCTCCAGGTGGGGTCTCACCAGAGCAGAGCAGAGGGGCAGAATCCCCTCCCTCCCCTGCTGCCCACGCTGCTCTGGATGCAGCCCAGGACAGGTTTGGCTCCCTGGGCTGGGAGTGCCCATGGCTGGGTCATGTCCAGCCTCTCACCCACAGCACCCCCAGGTCCTTCTCCCCAGGGCTGCTCTCGATCTGCTCATCCCCCAGCCTGTGCTGACACTGGGGGTGTCCCGACCCAGGTGCAGCACCTTGCACTTGGTCTTGTTGAACCTTACAAGATTCTCATGGGGCTAATTAAGAGCCTGTCCAGATCCCTCTGGATGGCATCCTGTCATTCAGTTGTGCCAAATGAAATTGTGACCAGCTGTAGACTTTGCTCTCCCTTTAGCATGTCACGGTCGCTGTGGATCTGAAAACAAGAGATAGTGGCATCTAGGTTGTATAGCAGGAATGATTTGGACAAGGAACTGATTCATATTTTAATTAAGGTCAGGATTTTGTATTTGCTAGTGACAGGACTATGGTGGTGCAGCTGGGGAGGCCGCTGCAGGACTTCCCTAGATCTCTGTGCAGCTTTTTATTTTCCCACTGCTTTTCCTTTAAGTGATTGCTGCTTCTCTTCAGGAGAGTCTTTTACTGTCAAATGAAAAGGAGCTCCAGGAAATGCACTGTGGTTATATCAGGTAAAGGGCTTCACAGTATGGGCCTCCAGCACCTGAAACTGAGTTCCTGTTGAACTAAACCAAGTTACCCTTAGTAACTTGGCACTTGACTTTCCACTGGCTGTTTATTGGTACAAGATATGCTTTCCCCCCTCTATCTTCATTCAAGGCAAACAAGTTTTAGGTATATAATTTCTAAAAGAGCCTTTGAAAACTTATGTGGACTTTATGATGATAAACTGGGCAGGAGTCATGGGCTAACTGGGTCTGTTCTTTTTTTTTCTGATGAAATACAAGTATAATGCCTCTAGTTGAGAAGGAAGGGGAACATTTACAGGAAATCTAATTAACACCAAAAGTCTCACCAGCAGTAGTTTTTCCATCTTCCTTTCATACAGTACTTTGATAATCATATTTCAATTTCACTGCTAAATGAAATATTTGTGAAAACTGAGGCAGCCACAAATCATTATTAAGTTTAAAAATACATATAACTTCCCCGTTTTTTGTTTGATTTTGGTTTTCAGACCAAATGATGTTCATTTGGCTTGTCCTGCCTTCTCTTCCTTGCAAATAAGGGCAAAAAAAAATCCCTTAAATAAATAAATAAAGGAAAAAAGCTAATATTTTTACAGCAAGAGCTGAAATTTTAAGAAAAACTGCAAATATGAAAGACTGAAAAATGTGAGAGCTGGGAACACAGATCTCAGTGCCCATCTAAGTTCATATCTACTGATTCAAGTCTAGGATGAGAAAGCTGTGCAGGTTAGTCAGCATTGATATGGACTGCATGGTTCAGAGCAGGACTAGTCTTTCCTAGACTTCTGTGTGCAAAATTCCACAGAAATGTAGAAGTCTCATATCTGGGCTGAAAGAAGGCAGTGTATTTTTTCAGCTGCCTTTGAAATACATATGTAGGAGTTGCACTTGGTAGGCTTTTTAAATAGATCTTAAATCTACTTAAATGCAAACTTCAAGGAGGTTTAGAAGCTATTTTTATAATAAGCTTTTTTATTAACGTCTTATGAGCTGTCTGCCATCCAGTCACATACAGCTGTGGAGCAGAGGAGAGGCTTTGAGGCTGCTGGCAATTTTGACACATCTGTCTCTGCTGGGCCGTGGGAGACACTGTTGTCTGGATGGAAAGCTAAGCTTTAAGAAATGATGATTCAAATGCCTCTGGTGCTTCATGTACCTAAATACTTCTGCTCCTTTTCTTTTTAGTTGTTCATTCAGATGTTTCCTGAGTTTATACTGTGTTCCAAGGGCCTGGCTTTTATCCCTAAAGACTTCTGTCCATCATTACTGCCTGTTATACTTGCAGTTAAAAACTACTCTAAAATAAATTCATGTGCATGGATAATTTATAATTATCTCAATTTTCAGAATTGGACTCATAATTCTTAAATCTTGACAGTATTTGTGAATGTTTCATTCGGAAATACTTTGATCTTCTATTTTATTTAAACAGGCGATAATCCCCACTCTTTTCTGTGAGCCCTTTGATATCTGACTAAACTTTCTGGACTTCTTTTGAATCAAAATTTATACTTTTAATCTCTAAAATGCAGCAGGCTACACAAATGTATTTGTTTTTCTTCTCCCACTTTTTCCTGTGAACAGCCTGGCCTCATGCCCCTAAGTAAATTGGGATGCAGTCTGCACATTTGTTCCACACCCACTGTTACGACAATTGGAAGGCTTTGGTCATTATTTTATAAGATCTTTTTCAGTCCGTTTGATGAATCCTAACATGTTTTTTTTCACAGAAAGAAAAAAACCCCGAGGATATTAACCTTGATCTTTAATTCATATGCCTTTAAAAGGGAAAAGGAACATCGTTCCTCCTCTGGAACACAAAAGCCTTTGCTCGGCTGGTAGGCTGGATGGTGAGTTGCAGTGACAGACTGAGGTTTACTGCCTGTGCGAGGCAGGCAGATTGCCACCTCCTGTTTGTGTCTTGGCCACAAAGATGAACAGTAGGAGATTGTCCATCTTTGACTTCCAGCTTGATAATTATGCACCATATTGTTTTCCTTTGGCCAGGGATTAAGGACTAGTCTCAGGAATGCTCCTGGCTGGAAAGCAAAGAAGCAGTTTTTCATGAGTTTTCTTACCGGAATTGCTGTTCTGATGGCAAAACCAAGTAAATATTCCATGTGTTGGCAGCATATGTACAGTGCACAACTCAAAAAAAAGGCTTGAGAAGGCTTCATAACAAGCAGAAGGAGTAAGGAGGAACAGCTTTCTAGGGCTTCCAACAAGATCTTATTGGATCTTACCAAAATCTTATCAATCTTATCAAAACTACTTTTGTTCACTGTGGGCATTGTAGGAAGGGAGTCACAAATACTGGAGTGCATTTTAAAGCCCTGAAATGCGACCTGAAATGTTTCTGGCACAGGGAAGGTTGTGCTGGAGGAGTTCATGGCTGCCACCATGGTCAGTAGCTGGGACTACTGAAAATCAAAATGCACCAGTCTGCAGGTACCTGGTAGGATGTGTTAAGTGTACAGCTGAGCCCTGAGTCCTGCAGCTTGGGAGCCTTCTCACCCCGAGTGGTTGGCATTTCCTGGATAATGACAGCCACAACTCTCTCTAAAAGCTGCTTTCCCCCCAGCCTCCTCTTATGAATGGGCTGGGAGAAGTACTTGTAAGTAGGGAAATACAAATGAGAAGTCATGACTAATTTCTTGGATATGACACCCACTGAGAAGGAAGTTTGGGTTCCCATCCCCACTCCAGGAGCTACTTTTTTGGCACTAAAATATTAATTGACTAAAGCACAGTCCTGGCTGAGGCTACAGCCCAGGTGTCCTCAAGCTCAGTGCTCTCCCTGCACTGCTGCTGGCTCCTCAGTGGCCCAGGGACTGGGCTCTCCTCTGCATGACAGGCTCCTTTTGGCCTTGCTTGCTGAGCATCTGATGTGCCTTGTTTGATTGGGTCCTAAATGTTTTGTACTGCCAGGAAGCCTCACAGCTCCTTCACTGCCTATAATCCAGTGCTGTCACTGGAGAGTTTTTGCTGCACCCTGTTACTACAGGTAAAGCAGCATCACAGCCAAGGCGTTTCAACACAGCTGCACTGAAGTGAAGGGACTATCCTGAGTCATAGCCATGCAAGTTGTACTGAGATCTGGCTTTAAAGGAGATATCTATCATGGGTGTGAACTAAAAAAAAAAAAAATCCTTTTTTCACTTTCACTAGACTTCCTTGATCAGCTTTAACTGCGACACATAAGTGAGGCAGTAGTAAAGGAAGCTGCAAATCTGATTTAGTCCCTAGTCCTAGGAGACATCTGAAGGAATTTGCTGATAAAGAAAGTGTAGCAGTGCTGGACCATCCTTCCACTGTCCTGCTGAGCTGTGTTTTGGTTTACAGTCTGACTTGCCAAGACCTCTTGTTGACCTGTAGGCTCCAGCGGTTCTGACTTGAATAATTTAAATTATTTATGTACGAATTATAAAGAAAATACCCGCATCTAAAACTCTGACCCCATTTAAATATTTAATTAGAAAAAAAATTACAGGTAGTAGAGAAATAACACTTGAAATGTACCACACTAAAGTGCTTTTGGGAAGGCATTACCAACATCTGGCAAGTAATAGACCTACAGAGAAGCTAGTACCACTTGCCAAACTGGTTGGTAATACTTGGTAATGTCTGCTCTGGCGTGGTTACTATTAATGTTTCTTGCCAGGATTCATAAAGAGGTTGCATGCCACAAATTGCTCAATTTGACTGTTTAAAATCTTATGTTATTTGGGTGAGATTAAATGAAAACCAAATAAATGTACTGGTGGGGCAGGGGGCTTATATTTATCTCCTAGAGGACAAATCCCTGGAGCTTCTGGGTTATATTTCCAATTTGAAAGAAAAATATTTTATGATAAGGATGTAATTAGATGACTTCCTAGGTTACTCCCATCGGGGTAAAGGGATGAGAAATGCAATAAATAAGCTAAAATACCTAAATCTGTAAATGTTCATTTACTTTTCTTTTTTTTTTTTTAGAAAAATAAATGGTTTAGCATATCTCATTATGTTCTGAAAGACAACAAAGAAACTGCCAGTTTCTCAGGTTCCCAAAATTATTTACCACACTGAGTTTTTACTTGCTTTGTATTGTTTTGCATCTATAGGCTTCTGTCCAATAGCAAAAGCTCACATTCCCTTTAGGTGAAGAAGGTGTTTCCTACTACCTCATGACTCCAGGAAACAAACTTGTGGGCAGGCCAAAACTCTTGAGTCATGTGAGAAATATAGGAACTGGGAAAGGATAGTAACTAGTAGAAGGAGTAGTGAAGAACCTCACCCTGAAACTCACGTTAAAGTCACTAGGACTTGGAAACAAAGCCTCTCCTCCTGCTGGGGTTTGCTGCTGCCCTGGAGGCAGGAGCTCTCTCTGGCTGCAGCCTTTAGGTCTGGGAGATCATTAATACGTGTTCTTCTTCCCCATGCTGCCTGTTCTCCTGAAACCTGTGACAATATAACCTACTCAAAATTAGCCAATACTTCTTATTTTTCAGTTGTTGTTTTGGTTTGGGTTTAATTTTCTAATTTCTGATTCAAAACTAGAAAAGTAGATAAGGCTTTCTGGTAAAAACCAGCATGCTGTTTTTAACTGGAGAAAATCACAAGGTCTTAAATAATGTATGCTAAGAGCTACACTTGGTAAATCTCTATAGAGGGCTCTTTGAGATATCCATTCTCTTAAATAAAACAGATGGTATTTCTGAATGCAGTGGTTGCCAATAATGTAACCCTTAGAATAATTCTACTTTCAGGTTGAGGTCACACAGCAAGCTTAGAGATATTGTAAGCTGGGATACTGTTTTTTTCCCTAGCACTGAGCCACTTTAGGACTTCATATATGCCCAAGGCTGAAGGGAATGGCATGCTGAAGCATCCAAAGCTCATTCAGGTGCTTCACTATAATTTACATAGTAAATCTAATTCAAGTTTTGCTACATTTTGAAGGAGTCTTTCTAAACTGCAAGACTTGTATTAAAACAAATTGGCAACTTAATCATTTTTAGTAGCACTCTTATGAAGATTGTTCTCCTGTGGTTAATCTAACTGCTTTTTGAAGGCTGCAGAGTTGTCCTCAAGAGAACTTTAAAATGCAATTTATTTCTTTTGTTATATCACTCCAGAGTATATGTATTAGTTTCTTCTTATTGCTTAAAATGTCATTTAAAGATGTGTAAATTAGTCTCAAAATGCAGAAAATAAAATTCTTTCTTGTTCTGGTTAAAAGGTAAAACTTGGTCTCTTGGCCATGTAGTTCAGCAAAGATGGCAGGAGCAGGTGCAGGCTCTGGTAGCCCCTAAACTGGAAGTTGGTGGAAGTGAAGGGATTATCCTAGGCAGGTATGGCTGTGTGCCTGCCGGGGTCTCTGGCTTCTTGACAGGAATCAGTTATCAGTCATCAGAGGGTGGTCATTGGATTAGGTGACCCTGACCTAACCTGAGGCACTGACTGGGGCCCCTCTCTGAACAAACTGATGGAAGCAATGGAGACCTAAGAGCTGGGGGTGTGCAGGGTGTGAGGAAAGTTTGATAAGCTGAATGCAAGCTCCGGCTGCTGTTATCACAAGAGCTTCTGCTTCTTTCTGTGACCCTTGTTTTTCAAGGACTTCTCAGAGAGGCCAGAGCAGCTGTTATGCTGGCAAGGGTGCTTCTGCCATTCAAGCATGTCAAAATATAGGATGTCCTTCCAAAGGATGCTGAGAAACTGGGAGATGGGAAAAGAGCAGTGAGAGTGACAGAAGGGCTAGAAAGTAAGATTTATAGTGAGAGTCCTGGAACTTTGCCTCTTGAGCTTAGCAAATGTTATCAGGGACCAAAACTAGAGTTAGAGGACTCGTGTCTAGCAAAAAGGGCCATAAGAAATATCAGCAGTAACACTAAACCTGCATGAATTCTGATTCTGAATACTGATACTAACCTGTTGTGAAATCTGTTGGGCATCTTTAAGCCAGGGATGAATGCTTGTCTGAAAGATTAAACTCTAATTTGAATAGATGGGCAACAAAGCTGTGAAGGGGCTGGAGTCTGATGAGGAGTGGCTGAGGGAGCTGGGGTTGTTTAGCCTGGAGAAAAGGAGGCTCAGGAGAGACCTTAGCACTTTCTGCAGGTTCCTGAAAGGCGGCTGTAGCAAGTTGGGGGTCCGTCTCTTCTCCCAGGTAACAAGTGACAGGATGAGAGGAAATGGCCTCAAGTTGCACCAGAGAGGCTTAGATTGGATATTAGGAAATTTTTTTTCCATTGAAATAGTTGTAAAGCATTGGAATAGACTGCTCAGGGAAGCTGTGGAGCCACTATCCCTGGAATTGTTCAAAAAACATGTGGATATGGTACCTGATGTGGTTTAATGGTGGTGCTGGATTGGTAGTGGAACTTGATGATCTTAAAGGCCTTTGTTACCCTTAATGATTCTATGAACATGAAATAATTCAGTGAAGTCCCATGACCTGTTACACAGAAGATGAGATGCTGCAATCTATGTAGAGGCACAGCTCTGCACATGTGCACTTGACTGACAGCATGAATAGTCCTCACCTGTTTTTGTAAATTGAATTATTTTAAACAGCCTTCAGCACTATTGATGGAAGATGGACAAAGATCAGGTACTACTCAGAGCAGCTGAAAGCAGTCTGAAAGGATATTAGTTTTCTTGTCTGGCTGGTTTACCCATGCTGCACAGTGCCAGCAACTCAGCTTGGACCTCCTACTGAGCCCTCTTTTCATGGTTCCTCCTATGCTATGACAACACCAAAATTACACTACAGTAGAGCTTGAAGGTAAGCAGGCTGGGGATTATGATCAGGCATAAAAATACTGATAGTTGTCAGTATTGGACTTACTGGGATAGGAAAGAAAATGGGATAAGAGCAAGAAATCCCTACAGTGGATGTAATGTAAGAAAAGTAAGCTTCCAGTAATTACTGCTCAGGTATTACTCTGGAGACGTCTCTGGGAGTGTCAGGAGTGGTTAAAAATCAAATAGTGTTAGAAATCTGTAGGAAAGGAGTTGTGAGCAAATCCAGCAAATGCCGTCATGCCATTAGATAAAATGTGGTGTGCCTACAGGCTGTGGGCAGATCTGCACGTCTCACTACTCCTCTGAGGAGACAGTTGTGAAAAAGGTGGGGGGAAGTCTCCTCAGAATATCCTGCTACAGGATTGTTTTCTTCAAGGGAGGTAAAATTTGAGAATCTCCAGTTTTCCCTTAAACTGAAGAAAGGATGTGGTACAGTCTTAGTCATGGATGATTGGAGAGTCTGCAGTGAATGTCTGCTCATCAGGCTCTCCTGTTGGAGTGTGACTACAAAAAGAAAAATACTTTTCCAGAGAGGGCATAGGGAAGTAGCAGAACACATTAGCAGAGGATGTTGTAGAGGCCAGAAGTACAGAAAGGCTGAGGAAAAAAAGTCCAGCTGCAGATGTTGAACATAATGGTGTCAATACAGATATGGTTTTTTAGCTCCAGCAGTCCTTCAATTCTTTACTACCTGGGGGGCACGCTAGGGAAAGGATTACTCTGTATTTGCAAGAGTCTGAAGAGTCAGGTATGGGGAGGGAGAACTCTCTATACCACTCTTGGTCACTCCCAGTGAAAAGAAATCTGTCGGGAGAAGTAAAAGCAGGGGTAAGGTAGCACAATGAAGGGAGGGGAGCTGCAGGTAGGTGAGGTAACCTGATTATCAGGGCACAGGGAAAGCAGTGGAAGGTACTTCCTTTAGACCGCACAGCAAGATATTATCTGTGTCCCTGCCGAGCATCTGCCACTGCTGGAAAAACAGGATACAGGGGGAAGTTTGACCCAGGATCTTAACAGCACAACAGTGCTCCCAGCATGCCTGGGTGATGCCAGACACGTAGAATAGCTTCTACCAGTGGAAGAAGCTGCAGTGGACCACTCTTCTAGAGATGCAGTAGGAATTATTTCAGCAAAAGGGTGAGAACCAGAAAACCTCATGTTTAAATTGGATACATATTTCTCAAATATTTCTTCTGCTAATACAAACCACCTCCTGAACAACTGTTTCGGGTTTGTTTTTTTTTTTTTTTCAAATGTCACTTACATATTAAATAGTTATTGAAAATTGATTTGATTTGCATTGCCTCTAATGCTGTGTGTGCAAATCATACATTCACAGTCTCTATCCAAACTGAAATCCCCTTTCTTGATATCCTTCTATTTAAATACAAAAATCCAAAAGGATGGATCCTTGGCTAATAATGATAATTAATTCCATTAATGAATCAGTTGCAGAACTGGTCCAAAATGCACAGAGCGTCAGGGTAGTTTTGATGTGATTTGTCTGGATTTCTTATAAAGGTTTCTCACCAAATTTCTCCTGGTTTTGAAATGCTTTGTACTGTGATAGTATTGGCAGCTCTCTGTCTTTTCCTCACATGACGGGGTCAGTCTAGTCATTCCCCATCTTTGCTGTTCTAAATAGTTGCTCTTCTGTAAATTTGCATTATTATTTTGATGTTTAGAGTGAAGGAAGTTATTCCCAGCAAAGGAAAATGCACCCGAGAGGGTGGAGAAATAAGTTTGAAGGGTTTTTCGTTTTTGTAACAAGCAGTTTAAATTCTGGTTGTACTGTGTTCATGTTGCAGAGAAAGAAGCTGTCTGTTCCTGCCCAAAAAAGGGACTTTTTCTATTCTGCTTGGCCTGGTGATTAAGTCCTTCTACATACTAGAATAGGACAAGATTTGCTGCAAAAATGATATCTGGAGCAGCCTATCCCATTACTTAATTCCCCCTCATGACAGCAAATGTCAGACTAAATCTCTCTTCCTTTCACATGAAACAAATTCTGGCATAAAAGTTCCAGAAACCAATTGCATAAGTGTCCATGAAAACCTTCTCTTTTTATTAACCAACCTCTTGTACCTAAAAGCTGAATTAGAGTTCTTGAGCTGCAAAGAAAAAAACCATGGGGAAGCTCACAGCTACTGTCATTGCTATGAAGGCCACAAAAAAAAAGGTCAGTGGCTTTCATAGTTGTACTGCTCCTCCAGGAAACAATGCTTTTGGGGCTGCATATATTTAGACATGACCAGAAACAAAACCTTGTGCTCTAAAAGAAAACAAGATTGATGTAATGAGTGACAAAATGGTAGTCAAACTAATGTGCTTATTTAACCTTGCATTTGTATGCTCATTAAACACAACACTTAACTGCTGCTACACATTTTTAATCAGTGGTAAAATCTAGGTGTATGAATCTGTCCCGGGTTAATTAAATGTTTTGTTAAAATTCACTGGGCTGGTCCTTAACTGCTACAAATCTGCCACAGGTAATGTAGGGTAATGGTAAGCTAACGGATGCAAGAATCTGATCTAATTATCTAAACCAGACTTTTCCACCTAAGCTATGTATGTGATGCCAACAATGGAACTGCCTAATCCCACCTTTCCATGCAGCTTAGTGAGTGGAATGATATTGTTTTAGTACCAGCAGTATGCTTAAAGAGATATCTGCAAGACTTATTAGAGGCAATGGAGTAGCATTGCAAAGCTATCAGTAATATATAGCAGTACAGAATGATAAGAACAAAAGTTGTCTAAAGAAGGAAATCATATGATGTATCATCAGCAAGTGATTAAGATGGTGGGTGGTTCTTTCAGATGGCTTCTGTATTTTGCATTCAGTGTAAGGGATCCTTTGGAGTCCTCACAGAGGGCATTCAAAAACACTAGTGATAGTTAAAAAGCAGTCTTGGCTTAATGTACAATGATTTGACATGATATTTTAAAAACCCAAAAACCAACAAAAAACCCACAAACCGCAAAACAATGCACAAAGCCTTTGTAAATTATCTTGCAATGACAAGATATTGCTCTTCAGCTAGCTAATGCCATTTAAAAACATGGGAATGCCAATTTTGTCAGTCACAATATGCCACATCTATCAAGAAGCTGGAGCAGGGTTTCTACCTGATGTTTCTACGAGGAACAGTCTAAAGGGTTAGAGCACCACACATTGCTTTTTATTGCCAGTTCAACAGAATACTTGTCTAGTGTAAGTATAGACATATCCAAGGGATGTGCAGTGTCAGTTTTAGAGATTGCACATCTTACTCATGTAGTTGACTATGAGGAGGTATAAACAGAGTTTCTAAAATAATCATCTTTCCAAAGAGGGATGGGAAGCATCCTCTGTTTCTGAAAGGTAGCTAGGACTGCAGAGGGGCAGGCTGCATCTTACTGCTCTGAAAACACTCTATCCTGGAGCTAATGGTGTGGCTCAAAGGTGTGATAAGAACTTGTGACTCGTTACAGCAGCTCTTGTCAAAGTAGATTACTTGTGGCTCTTCCGTGTTGGTACATGTTCTGTAGGCAGTGAGTGGGCAAAATTCATTTGAACTGCTGTAGGGAACAATAAACCTTGTAGTGTTAAGGCTGCATCCAGATTTATTCAGGCATAAACTAGAGCAGAGCCTCGAAAGCTGTTGCCTGTTCAGGTCTCTATCAATTCTTCACTTAATGCGGTAGTATGGAGCCCCTGATCCCATCCCCACCTTCAAGAAGGCTGCATATGTTTTGTTTTTGTGGTGATTCAGAGGGAGCCTTTCCACCGTGTAAAGGATAGTGTGGTTCCCACACTCGTCAGTGCTGGGGAGGGCTTGTGCAGAAGCCTGGTGTCTAATGTGACACTGCTGGGATAAGCTGTGGCATTTCATGAAAAGGTTCTGAGACTGACAAAGACCCGAGGCTTTCAGGCTTTCTGTGCTCTGAATGTGGTGGCAGAAGCTCTCTGTGCTTCCAGGTCTCACTGGTTGAAGTAATCCATGTCCCTGTACACCCCAGGCTTTTGTTTGTACCTGTTCATTTTGAGATGGTGTGGGCAAAGGGAATCAAGTTTGTCACATTATCAAGACACTTCTGATGATGGAATAAATAGATCAGAAATGAAAGGCTGTGACTGTGGAAATATTTGGCTTCTCATTATTCCTTCCCATAAGACTTTGAGACTAGAGGGCTTGGCTCAAAAAGAGCACTATTCTTTCAACTCTGTATCTACAGTAGCTGCTACATATATCCCAGCTACCGTATGTCTACAGTTGTGCTGTATCCTGGAATAATGCTTTACCTTCTCATGCATCTTTATGTTGGCATAAATTATTTTTAATAGAAATTGTTTTTTAGCCTTTGAAAAGTATTTCAGTACCCCCAGAAGGATGGGGAGATACTCAAGTAGCATTCTTATAATACTTTTTTTGCATACTAATACAGGTGTTTTTCGTGGACTATGAAAGTGTTTGAAAAAAGCAACATAGGCATACTAAAATCTATTGCCCAAATCTGGAATGCCTCAGCTTGAGGTACGGGCAAAAGTTACGTGGTGCATTCATGTCAGACACTGCTGTGACTGAGCATCTGTAACAAAACTGTGCCCTAAGTGCTGGACTCTTATGTCTGAATGAAGTCTGTGCTTAAACTAGATTGTACTACAGTGCAATCCATCTGCTTAGTCCTCTACAGACAGACTGAGATCTGCTTTACCTGTTCTCTAAACCACCAGGACACTGATGCAAGGTCTCTGTGATCCCAAAGGCTCCTTGCATGGCCTTGGCAGAGCTTGTGTTGCTCTGGCTTGGAGCTGGGGTGGAGCAAGGACAGGTCTGGGCAGTCCTGCTCCTCTGATGAGCACCCTGCCACACTTTAAGAAGGACAAAACTGAGAAGGGGAATGGTGAATCCAAATCTGTGCCCTGTGTTCCACAGAGATACTCTATCTGCTATGGTTTTTCAAAGCAGCTGCTGACATCCTTGGTTGTTTAGCTTGCACGTGAAGTACTGGCCATGGGGGCTCTCTCAGTGTCCCCAAGCTCTGTAAAGCCAAGCATGTGGCAGACTGTACTCTCAAGCATGCTAGTTCCCTTTTAAAAGGGGAAGGACAAGATAAGAGAAAATTCTGTTGGTTCGTTGTTTTTTTTTTTCCCCTGAAAACCTAATCCCATCATATTCAGACATTATCTTAAGTCTTTGGGAGCGACATGGAAGGAGACTCATGGAAAATATTTTAAAAATAAATCTTGAGGGTTTTTTTCCTAGCTGATAACCACAGAAACTACTGAACGGTTTTAAATTGTCACTGTAAATGAGCTGAGAGCCCTATAATACAGGTTATGACAAATGTATTACAAAGTAGTCTTATGAGCCATTATTGTTACATGTCAGTGCTGTGACTGGTGGAAGGAAATTGCATTTCCATCAAGTAAGGCAATGGAAGGGCAAAAATATCTTGTTATGCCTTGGATAATCTAGTGAGACAGCTAACAATTACTGATGGGAGTCTGATACACATCCTTCACTAGCAGAGTTAAAGAATTCTAATTTTAAATTGATTCACATGGACAGTCATATTAGGACGAGTTAAAAACTTCTAAAGAGGCTTCCCTATTAGTTATAACCTGAAAAACAAATGCAAACCTGAAATAGTTTTTTCCAATACGTTATCCTTTTCTATTGTATTTTCCAGTCTCAGCTACTGTTGTTCAGTTAATATATACTGGGCTAAATCCCACTCACTTTAATTACACCAGAAATACCACTGATGTCCAGGAAAGACTTGCCCCACTAAACTGGTAAAAGATTTGCTTTGCTTTCAAAATTTTATGGCATTTTGCAATACTATGTTGCAGGCCAGAAATGACCAACAAATCTCCAAATTTAGAGACACAGAAAGAACATGATGAAGCAAGAGGAGAAAGAAACCTACTTATGTCTGCATTTTTTATACCTTGAAAAGAAGGGGAAATGTTTTCACCAATTTTCATCTGTCTGACTTAAAATGCTACCTGAGGAAAATTAAATCTCTCTCAGAGGAATTACAGAATTGGAATTACTTGGCTCTTGTTCCAACTTCTTTGCCAACTTCTGGCATGACCTGGGCTATTGTATGTGCCCCAGCAGAGTCACTTACAGGAGATGTGAACCAAACTTCACACCATCATTGTTTGCCCTCACTTCACAGCTGTCCATTATCTTAAGGCTCTGTGGCTGGCACATTGTTCTCAATTTTTGGTCCTCCTTATCTAGTTGAACAAACTTTTACAAACTTGTAATTTTGTATAAATAAAAATGCTCACCTACTTTGCCCTAAATAGCTACTGAAATATTAAAATACTACCATTACATTTTGGGGGCATTTAGTTTAAGATAACAGGTATCAAAGCAACAATAGGAAGGTTTTCGACCTAGAGGATACCCAGTCTGTGAATTTTGTGATAAGAAAAGGACTAAAATCTCATGAGAGAGTGTCAGGAAGGTCTGAGTGATTAGAAAATCTTACTTCTGCATCAGCACACGTCAGACAGCATTGTGACAAAGTTTTACTTGGTTTGAAGAATGGCAGAATGTGATGCTGGGGAGAGGATGCTTCCTGTAGTCACTGTGTGGTGTGCAGGGCCCAAGTCACCTGCCTGCATATTGCTCTAGTGCCATTCTGGCAGGAAAACACAGGGTCCTGATGTGTTTGGATTCCTAAAGTCCAACCCCACCCTGACTGGCTGACAGGATGGTAGCAGCAGGTGTTCCCAAGCACCTCTATTCTTCCATACCCTCAACCCTCGTCCTGAAATGTCAATCTAAGGACCAAGAGATAGAACTATTATGGGACTATATGTGGAACTATTATGGAACTATATGTAACTATGGAACCATGGTGTTCATAGGTTATTTCCCCATTTGCCTGTTCCTATTGAGACTTACATATCCATGATTCCTTGGAAGGTGACAAATTGTGACAGATTTTTGCTCATATCCCTCTGAGGCATATCTCCTAATTGAGGGATAGATTCAAGAAATGGTGAAAGGACATGACTTTTCCCTTGCAGTAGTCTTTTTTCTCTTCCTTTTTTTTTCCTGAATCTGGGACACCTGTGGATATAACATCGTTGAAGAGACCTAACACTTCAAGGAGGGAAAGTTTGAAGCTCTTTCATTATTCAGTCTTTATGAAGATTGAAGTGTGGAACAGATCTCTGTAGTGAAGGTGTTTTGCAGTGGCCAAGGAAAAAAAAATGCTGCTTCAGAAGCAGACCAAAGGTGGTGCAAATGGCAAAGGTAATGGGAAGGGGATTGCAGGGCTTTCCCATGTGAGGGTGTTCACCTTGAGATACTGTAAAGAGAGGAGATTCTTGTTCAGTTTGCATTTTAAGAAAATCAGTAATTTAAGTATTTTCAGGAAAGCCCACTGAAATGCTGGTTGCTTGCAGGAATCCTGAGACTTTGGAAGTTCTTAGATTCAAGGTTTTACTTCTGGCATATTGATACTAATCTGTGACACAAATGTAAGTACAAAGGAAATTGGGAGAGGTACATAACTTACATGGCCTTAACAGTGAGTTTGTTAATGGTGACAGAGCCCCACTGTTCTGCCACACCCTGTCAGTATACCAGCACTCTTCAAATACTCCTATGGATTTAAAATCATAACTAGCTATTTGTGGGATATAGTATTTCTGTCCTACCAGACATCAGATTGATCAAATGGCTGACTGTTGTATATCTGGATATGCCTCTAAGTAACACATGGTCAGAAAACATGCCGTAGGGTGTCCAGCACCTGGGATTTTCTGCTACCTGCTGTTATAAGGCCTCTGCTCTCTATCACAAAAGTGCAGATGAGTACAATTTATTTGAAAGTTGCTTCTTGCAGAACTCAAGGCCATTTAAAATGTGATAACATCAGAGTATGGACTAACATGCATTTTTCTGTCTTGGGTTTCTGGACTGGTTTTGACCAAGATCTCAGCTTCTGCTTTTGGCTTTCCGTTTACATTTTATGCATATTGGAAAGGATAATACCTTTCAGTGCTAATAGACCATTCCCGTTTTCCACCTGAGTTTCCAAAGTCTTTTGGCATTCCAGAACTCTTCTAATTTCTCATTTTCATGTGGTAATTATTCCTACACTACAGCCTATGAAATGTTTGCTTGGGGCAGTCTAAACATGTATGCTATTTACAGGGAATGGATCCGTGGAGAGACTGCTCAGGAGGGAAATAGAGTAGATGCAGGACTGCAGCAAAGCTGTTATTTTGCTCAAATTGAGTCCCAGTGACACTGATTCAGTATTTCACAACAAATGCCTTTAAGCACTAAGATACCAGAGTAATCTCTAGTGCACCCAGCAGTGTGTATCACTGCTGAGTCAGAGGACTCAATGACAGTAACATCACTATATATTTCATTGTACTTTTATCTGTTGACAGATTGCTTCTTGACCCTACCTAAGGTTGGTATAAAAGCCAGGCAGAGAATAGGGCCCCTAAGCACCTTTCTCATTCAGCCTAAGCTGTGGCTGTTGCTGCTCTGTAGCTCTGACTTTCAAAGTCTGGGAAAAGACTATGAACACTCTATCCTTTTCTAAATAACTTTTCCTTGCTCACACAAATTGATTGGCTCTTGAGTCAGTGATAAAAAAGATTGCCAAAACAGAACAAATTTTTTTAACCAAAGGGTTGCTCTGAACTTTGAAGAATAGCATCCAATTTTTGTTATAAGACATCATCTATTTCCCAAGTTATCCTACTGTCACTGACTTTGCACAATAGCCATATCTCACATCATATCTCTCTTTTTTTCAAAGAGAGAAACTACTAGTTTGGTTCAATTTCAGTTTTCTAGAACAGCTCAAGTGCAAGAATTGTATGCACATGGAAGTAGAAAATGGCAGTGGCATCCTCTACTGTGATATGGAATTTGTCAGTAAATGAAATATCAAGACAGAATTCAAGCATACTGAAAGAGACTGAAATAGGAGCTGTACCCATGATGTGAAATAATGAAGGAAATAATACAAAGAGGATCAATAATCAGGAAAATATTAATAATCAAGAAATGTCAATATTTTATATTTTGCTTTAACAGCACATGTTTAGACGTATTACTTCTGGCTTGGCTATTTGCATACACTTAAAATAAAAACTTTGGTAAAATAAAAATTAAGCCATTGAACAATAAGTTTATCCCAAACTTAGATATTTTCTTTAGGGCCAAATAAAGTTTTCAAATTGTTTAAATACTTCCAACTTCCCTACTTTATAACCACATCTTTTTATAGTGGATTAAGTGGTGAAACAAGGGTTAAAATAATCAGATGGCATAATACAAAATGTACACCCTAACCCAAAGTTAAACTAGTGTTGAGCCATGAAAAGGTTAACCTTATAAAAGCTAGTCTTGAATTGAAAGTGTGGTCACTTCCATATCTTTATTTTACTACATACTTTAAAACACTTCCAAGAAAGGATTAGAAAAAATGTACTTCAGAGAAAACACTTCCAAATATCTCCTGTGGATTAATCATAAAATAGGACACTTCCTGATTAGGAAAGTATTATGAGACATAACAGATTGGGTAGTAATGACAACAATGGATTACACAGAATGGCTCTGTTTAGGAAGAACATGTACATATAATAATTCCTGTGCAGTAAACAGCACTTCCAAGTATTTTAGATATGGATGTGTTCCAAATGATCCTTGGAAGTCTGGGTCTATCATATCTTTGCTGTAAAGCTTGTCCTTTTAGAAATTCTTTAGGATCTTGTCTGAGACAGGGATTCAGCAGTGAAAAGAAAGACAAGAATCTGATTTTTTTTCTTTTTTTTTTTTTTCTTTTTTCTGTTTAAAAATATTTTCTTCTGTGTGCTTTTAGAGGAATATGAGGAAAGTACCCCTGGGTAGGTCCTTGGATTTCTTTTGTATATTCTCCATGAAACCTTTTAAGAATGTCTAAAGGAAGAAGAGAATTATGGCAAACCCCATGTACACGCCGGAGGGATGAATATCCTTGCAGAGACTGGCTTGAAGGGGAATGAGCACACCTATGGTACAGACCAGCATCTTTATACAAGCATAAATGATCTATGAAATTGCATCACTGGATCATGAAGTGCAATGATCTGCACTGCATGTGGCATTTATCCTGTTTGCTTGGTTCTTTTTGGTTATCTTCTCCTGACAATAGTCAGAAAGCAAATACTTGTCTAGCTGGCCTTTGGTCTGTTCCTCTCTGGCTGTATTTTCCATATGGAAGATAATGACAAATAACTGCTGAGCAGAAATATCAACATCATGACTTTAAAAAAGAAACCTGAAAAACCCCAAAGTTCAAAGGCAATGAATGCTCTGTCACTGATACGTTGCTTTTTCATAAGCAATTGCGCTTCTGACTCCTATCTGGTAATTACACATCCAACAGAAGAAAGCAAAATTCTCCCATTATTTCACTTGCCTACATCAGTGAAGTTGCATTAGTTGTCCCCTCTGTCCAACAGAAAACTCTGGAAACTTTCAGAATGAAGATTTCTACAGCAGTGACTGCTTGTACCCAGATTTGAGGTTTTTTACATTTGTAGATCTATCATTTGAAGGAGCTCAAATACTGCAATAAAAAACAGGGATTGCATAGCTCAGTCTCTCTTCTTCACCTCTCCCTGAACGAGTTTTATGTTCTCTTTTCTTGTTGTCTAATACAGCTGGGCATATCTGGGATAACTCAAATCAAGGGGGTTTAAGCTAGTTAAATCAGAATTACTGAGTTAACTGACAAGGGGTTTGCCTTTGGAGAACTGAGAAATTCAGTAATGCTTATTTTTCAGTTGCAATTCTGCACCTTGTGCCTGTCACTTGTTTTCTTCTTCAAGATACTTGGAAATATTAGAGGTCATGAAGTAATCTTGCTGTGGTATTTCATGAATTTTTACCTTAAGAACACTGCAAACTAAAAACCTTCAGTATATAATAATCTGCTTCTGTATTATGTCAACACTGATTTAATAATAAAGAATTAGACTTAAGTTTGGCTTCAGTCTGCAAATTTTTTGTTATTTTCAGACCTTGAAAAGCAAAGTCTGCTGCACAAAACTAATTACACCAGTTACTTTAAAACCCTTGGAAAAAAGTTAATTTCCTGTGTTCTTGTGCACCTCAGTCTGTCCTGTCTGTCCAAACACTTCCATGATCCCTGCTACTCATAACATGCATCTGACCTGACATTCTCACAACCCATTTTGTTTTATTGCTTAGTGACATTTCCCTGGCTAAAGCAATGTTTTCCTTTTGCACCTAATGAACAGACACAGCAGGTAAACTGATTTACCCAAGGCTGTATGGGAAGCTTGACAGAGCCAGGACCTGGTTCCAAGTACCCCGAGTTGCTGCACTGTCACTAGACATCAGTTGTCATCTGCTTGCATTATCTTCTAGTGTATTCCAGCAATAGGGGAAATGATCACTTTTCCCATGGGACCAAAAGTATAGTGTTGTAGGAAGCAAATTCTATTACTGATTCTGGGTACTGGCAAAAAATACCCATTATGGGATTTTGCAAGGATCCTTCTTTCCCTTTCTGTATTCCTGATTGTATTTAGCTTGCTTGCTTGGTATTGTAAGTCATATTTTGGATAAAAGCTGAGAATTATGAGGAAACACTTTTATAAAATGATAAATATGAGAAAGGGATAATTGGATGCACAGTTTATTTTGTATAAAGCATCAGATTTATAGAGCTATGGAGTGTGAAAGTTTAACTCAATTTTCCTTCCACAGCATGGAACCTTGTACTGCAGAATCTATTTTAAAATAATACAATTTTAAACAGTATGAGCACAGTAAAACTAAAAATATCACCACACTATTTAAAGTGGCTGTATGGAAAAAATAACTCCTGTCCTGAGGCTCTTGCACTATTACCCAGAAATGCCTGAACATCAGGCAGGGTGTCTAAGCTAGGTTTAGGAGTAAAAGGGGTGTTGCATTTTTAATTTCATTTTTGGTAGTGAGTTATTTTTGGAAGGAGTCATTTTCAAACAGAAATGTTGCAGATTTCTGTAGGTCAGTCAGATTTAATACTCAATCAGCTCTTCAAAAAGAAAAAAAGAAAAAAAAATTGCCAGTGACATACAGCTTATCAGGACAAGTTGTGTTCCATTAGCTGCCCCAGGCTTCCCAGGAGTGGAAATTTGCATTAGCAGCCCAGAATGTGAAAGCTTTTAAACCAAGGAAAACTTCTGTGAAAAAACAGAGCTCTAGGCCAACAGGATGCAGCTGAAAAATTGTAGGATAAGTTCTTGCCATTTTAAACCACAGCTGAGAACATGTGTGCCACCTGACACCCTGGAGAGTTTTGATGTGGGACAAGGGTTAGTGAGTCCTTGGTGTCCACAAGGAATTCTGGTCTTCAGAGTTATCCAGACAGCTCTGACTAACAGTGGTGGAGACTATATTTGCTCTCTTCTTTAAATATTTTGATTATATATACAACAGTATCTATCTGTGGCCAGATGTGTCCAAGCTCTATGGAAAATCATCAGATTATAGTGAAGCCAGACATCCTCCTTTCAGCTGCTTCCTTAGACCTGCTCTGAAGTATAAAGCGTCAGAGATATTAATCACAGGGAAATTAAATTTTTGGTAGACTTTTAAAAAAGCATTAAAAACATTTAACAAATGTTACGGTTATTTTATCTCAGTTATTAAAAATGAAACCAGCAACTTTACTACTTGGCTGGGAAGTGCAAGAGCACTAGAATGGGTGCTTATGTAGGAATTAAGAGTCTATTAATCTGTGTGTATCTCAAACAATGTAGTGCTGAACTTTGATACTGATACTTCTTTCATAATAATTAGAGACTGATTCTGGTCTCAGTAATGAATTATTCTGGATATAAGGCAGTGGGATATTTCTGATTTTAGCCCTACCGGAAACATGCTTTTTTCAACTGCAGGTTAAAATGCTTTAAAAACTGGAAGATATCAAAGGCAGAAGAACACTTTAAAGAGTGTGCACATACTGAGGGTGGTCAGTGCCTCTTATAACATTCTTCTTTCTCATGTGTCAATTGTCCTCTATCACTTCTGGATCAAACCTTCTCTTCCCACCAGTTATCATTTTCACCATGGACTCAGACCCTGCTCCTGGCACTCGCTCTTGTCCATTCTGTGAAGACTCTCATGTTGGCAGGAAAATGCAAGCACTCTGTTACATCAGTCTTACAGAAAGCATCACTGCAATGCAATTTCCTCCTCGCACAAAAACGAACTGTGATGGGGGAGAGGGGATGCAATACAGACCATTCCTTCCCTTTATGCAATGAAACAAAGAGGGAATCCAGGGACAGGAGAACCTGGAAACAGCCCCTTTAAAACTGCACAGCACGAAAGACCACTATTTTATAATGTCTGATGACTCCTTGCAGGTGTCTTGGTAGTTTGCAGAGGCATTGGTACACCACTTATACTGATTTACAGGGCTCAGAAATCAATCCTAAGTGCTTGCCCTGTACACACTGCTCACGGGGGACTTCAGCTGCTGCTCTGCATGACTTGTCCATAACTCTATCCCTGCTTCTTCTGTTTCAAAGTGTGTATGGATAAGCCTAGGATGTAATGTGCAACTTCAACTTTCTCAATAGAACAGTGTGTAGTCATTCACATCTACTAACAGTGTCAAAACAGTTTTTATTGCTTTTTACTCCTGTAAAGCTTTGCAGAGACAATACAGCTGAATTGCAAAGCTGGTGCGTTATTAACAGCACATTTGCTGAGTTCCCCATAGAGAATAGTCTCTGCTAGTATTGTGTGAGCCAAATATGCAGCCTTGCTTACCCCCTAATGCTGCACTGAATGTAGGGCTGCTGAATGAGGAGCAGCTCTTAGAGTTTACCTTAGATGTGAACTGGAGCCAGGAACATGGACTTTCTCAATGCCCTGCTTCAGGGAACAGATAGGATTAAAGAGGCTCATCATAAATACAGAAGGAAATCCCAGGTGTGACTCAAGTTACACAGAACTGCTGAGGCCTAAATTTTGCTGCGGCTTCACATGTACTCATGAGAAGACGGGATTTGTTCTGCATTTGTGTACACAGAGTAGACCTGATACGTCTCTTATATTGATGTATTTTTCAGTGGCACATAACATAAATGTTTATTTTATGTAGAAGTATAGCTTTGCTATGTTTTCTAGTCATTAGCTGAGACAGCTAATGGTAATGTCGTTTAAGACAAACTGTTGAAAGCAAAGGATTTAGCTGTACTTCTCACTGAGTATAAAAGCATTGCTTGTGGGGGTTTTTCAGGCTGACCTTTAAGTTTAAAGCTGCTGAAATGATTACTGGGGCTGATGAACCTTCCTGGTGTAATTAATGCAACTTACAAGAAAAGGGAGTTATGCTTGAAAACTTCAAGGACTTCTCTGCAGCAAGAATTCCTTGAATATGTATGAGTTGGTTGTAAGTAGACACCAGAAATTGCGTGAGGAGTTAGAGAAAGGTGCTCTGTAAACCTAATAGATGCCAAAGAGCCTCTGCAAGCTGGTACATCTAAATTTTGTAAATCTGGCCCTCAGTCTTCCTAGCTGAGTGCCGTCATAGTCATGTCACTTGTGCTTCAAAGGTAGAGGTAAGGCAAATTATGCATATGGAGTAGTCATTTCTCAGTATCCAGCAGGTACAGTGATGTGGTGGCATACTTTCAAGTTTGTGAACATGATTTTAGGTGGAGTTGAGGACTAAAAGGATTGGCAATGTCTCCAGAGACCTTGGTAAGGAGACCTTGGAGCTGAAATGCTGATAGAAAAGAGAAGCATCTGTAAGCAAAGCTTTCATGATGAGCTAGAAGAACTGGCAGGGCAAGGACGAGAGCAAGATGTGCAAGAGCAGAGCTGGAGGAGCAGGCAGGGCTCAAACAGGGGTGCAAGGTTCAACCAGGAGAGCAGGTAGCACTTGTGGCCAGGAGCAGCAGCTAATGCTGTAGGGCCAGCAACAGCTTGGATAAAGCCTTCTTATCCACCTCTGCAGGTGACAAAGCCCTGGGACCTGCTGACTGCAAACTGAAAAGGGATTGATAGTAAAGAAGATGAGAAAACAGCCTACACCAAGGTGCTAGGGAAGAAAGTTGTAAGCTATTATAATGCAACTTTGTTTTTGTCTAATTGCTCTATTTTTTCTCCCATTCATTAAAGTAACTTACTAAGAAAATTGATATAGTTTTAGGTGTGGAAAAATTAAGTATTTGAACACAATTTAGTTTAATTTTTCCCAGTTTTGGGGTGGGAATTCAAGCTGATGTTTTATTAATGGCTGCTGAACTTTAAACCTGGCATGGCTGATATCAACCAAAGGCTGTCAGAAATGTTGTAGAAGGCTGTGTATGATCTCAGGACATCTGTCCTGAATGATTACGACATGTCATAGTAGGTTCTTTTGGCTGCAATTGGAAGGGATATGCTATTTAAGTGAATATCCACTTCTTTTCCCTTCTATTAGCAGGATATATTGACAGATGAGGGAAGACAGTGGCAACTGAAACCATGCCAGACTTATCTCTACAGTATTGCATAGGGAGGTGGATCTGACATTACAGAATGACTGAGGGTGGCTGTGAATCTGTGCTTACTATAACTGTATTCATATAATTTTGATTTTATCGATTTGTAAAAATAACATAGATCTTCACCCCATATGAAAGGGAGTGTGCATGCTGTTGGTTGTTTGGACTCTTAAGAAGCATTTCCTGCAGAAAAACCCAAAAAACCCCAAACACGAAAATCTCAGAACAAAACAACTGATACTTATGAAGCACTGTGACAATCAAACAACAAGAGCAGAAAAAATGTTTAGAAGAGACATATGGCTTACCATGCTGGCCCATTTTTGGTTGATCTTTTTCCAATCCTTCTGCTCTCTCAATATAACCTCTCTCTCAGTCCCTCCTTTATTCCATAAGCCCATCTGCCTTCATCTGTTAATTCAGCCCTCTGTTACTACTGAATTGTTTATCAGCCAAATGAATGTGGATGGTGAGCTCTTCTATTCACTCCAACCTAGTTAAAACAGGCCTGCTACTCAGTGGTGGGCCAGTGTTGAGAAAAATGTAAATAATTAATGATTTGTCTGGAAATCCTTGAGAGGGAGGCCAAAACAACTGAGCATTTGGCATCATCAAAAAAATTTTCAAGGCCTGGATGCAGGCAGGAATAATCTCATCTTCACCACCCTACTGAGTACAGAATGATTTTTGGCTTAGTGTGCTTTCACAAGGTAAAAGGAACACCCCTGTTTGCCCTGGGCTTGATCCTCCTCCAGTTCAGTGTGGGAGAGATCTTATGAGATGTCAGAACAGATCCAACAGGCTTAGCTACTCATTAAAGGTGAAATTTCAACTTTTTTCTCCTCCTTGGAAAGCACTGCTTGTCCACGTGCTTTCACCTCTCTGTAGTGTACCAGTGGGAGCTGTTGGTCTGACTCCCATTCAGCTAGTGGAAAATTAACCCAGTAAACAGTGGGTACTGAAAGACCAAGGGAAAGCCTCTGCAAGAAGGTGTGGGACCACCAGATCAGAAACTGGGTGCAGAGCAAAACCAGAAGCATCCCCTTCCTGCAGGGCTTCATTCATCCCTTTCAAATACCTATTCTCATCAAAAGAAAAACCCCTCTGGCTGTGTTCAGCCCAACATTAAGGCATGTATCTGAACACATTAATAGTTGCTGGTCAGTAATTTAGCAGTGCTGCAAGTGTGAAAGATAAACTTGGTGAACTTTATCAAAACTAGTCCTCTTGGGAGAGTACCTTCAAAACCCATTCCTGTTAACTAGAGATCTTCTCAGTTTGCCCCTTCAGAGGAGGTCTCCATTTGAGATTAAAACTAAAAGTATGTTAATTAAGCCAAATCACTATGGTGCTGTGACTCTCCAGGGGTCTCTTCTCTTCAGGCTTAAGTGTTGTAGTTATGATGTAGGGCCAAATTTTTCATAGACAATGAGGCAACTATCCCCCTCTTCTAGCAGGGATTCCTAAGAAGGTAAGAGTTGCATATATACTCTGAGGATTCAACTTTATGCAATCCATGCAATCTTTAAACTGGTTGAGACCTCTGATACATATTAGATGAGGGAGTCTCAAATATACTGAGTTCTTTTACGTTTTATGACAGCCAGGTAGAGGAGAAGAGACTCTGATAAAGGGTATTCCCACCACCACTTTCCTGGTGTGGGAGAAAAAGCTGTAATGTGAAATCACCATTCACTGAAGACATATCAAAGAAGCTACAGGAACACTCAACAAAATAATTTCAGTGGTGGCAGAACAACTTGTGGGCTCAATCTTTGTGTCATCGAACATGCTTTTTGAGGGTTTTTTTGTTAAGTAGAGCTTTAGTTGTAAAAATAATTGGTCTCTTAGTAGCATTATCATAGGCTTTATGCAGGAAAAATATGCAGTGTGTTTGCCCACGTAGAATAATGTTTCATAATCTCTAATTCTCTTCTGTCAGAGATGCTAATATTTAACTTCCTTCTGTTTTCAAGCTAGTTATCATTTGCTCCAGAAAGAGAATCAAGGTAGAGGAAAATGAACTTAACAGGGGCAAACGTCAAACCAGTGTATATCTACATGTAAAACAATTAGGCGAAACTGGAAAAATCAGGCCATGCAAATTATTGCAGCTGAGGGGCTAGAATTCTTTTGATCAAGTTGGTTAAACACTCCAGTAATTCTGTTCCTCTATAAAGAAACTTCTCTGTATACCCAGGATAAAACAGGGATAGAGATAGGGCTGTTGCATAGCATGGTGTCTGTTCCTCTGAGGCAGAATGTTTATCGGGGGTGCAGTCCTGCTAGGACTGAAATCACTTTTACACCTGTCCCATATCATTCCCCAACAATTATAATCTTTGGTCAACTGTTCTAGGAGACTATCCATCATGGTCTCCCCAAATGTTCAGATCTGGGCTGCCAGAAATGAAGGAAGGTTACAGTGACTAAGAAAAAGGCAGCTCCTGCCCAAGAGCTGCTAAAAGAAAGCACTCTGTTAGGGCCTGAAGTCTGAGCACCTACACCAGACAAGTACCAACTGCTCTGCTAAGTGCGGCATCAGCTGAGATATGAGCAATCCCACCCGTGTAAGCCAAAATACAGTAAAAAACATTAGACAGCATCAGCCAAGAGCCTCTTTAAAGACAGTCTTTGTGTGTCAGTAACAGAGTTCAGAGTCCCAACAGAGCAAATAATCCAAAGTCAGAAGCCACAGAAGACAGGTCTGAGAGTACCACTTGGACAAAATCAGCCTAGCATCGAGAAATGCTGCCCTAGATCATCTGAGTGGCAGTCTCTTTATCAGACAAAAATTGTGTTTATTGGTAAAATTTTGTGAATAACAAGTTGCAGAAAAGAGATGTACTTACATGGCATCTAGCTCAGCTGGAGATGAATCCAGCATAAAAATTTAGGATATGTCCAAATGTACATGTGAACTGTTAAATTACCTTAGTCTGCCAAGGTGGTGGATTCCCACTTACCGATCATCCAGTCTGTATTTATTCAAAGGCCACCCTGAGCCAGTGGCAGGATAATGGCTGTGCTCCTATGTTTGACTGATTCAAAGGGCAATATAAAGCTTAAGCAGCTTAAAGTTACTCTTGGACTTCATACAGCTTTAAAGCAAGAGCATCCACAGTCAGAGATTTAGAGACTGAGGATTCTTTCACAAAAGCTCTCTTGGGGAAAGTTTGGGTGTTTTTGTTCCTGGCCCCCTACAAATGCAAGGTATGAGTATACTCAGTGAAAGCCTTACTCAGTCCTACCATCATCACTCAGATCAGCAAAAGCCTTGAAGAGAAGGCTATCAGTGGGGGTTTTTGGTATATTTTATTGGCTGTAACACGACAACCAACATAGCTGTCTGTTTCTCCAGATCAAAGTGTGCCTGACATTTTTTAAGAATAACTAAAATTTCCCCTTTTTTTCCATTTATTTGATCAAAGCACTTAAAAATAACTACAAAGTATACTATACCAAGTAGACATTCCTCTGATATATATCGGACATGGGCCACCAGAATGACAGATTCTGGAGTCCTGTGCCAACTCAAGAGTGTGTTTCTATGTACCTCAGAAGTATTTGGTAGGGAAGGACATGGGGAAAACATCTCGGTTTTTCCACACCCTCCCCAAGACAAATTTTTCTTGCTTTCATTTCCTGCTTTTGCAGGACTACTCTCTGGCTGTCAAAATTCTGCAAAATTTCCTGCAAAACAGACATGCATCTTGGTCACTTGCTGCCTGAATAATTTTCGTCTTATACTGCCTGCAGACCTGTCCCGAGGCATGAACAGGGCTTAGCTTATGTCTGAAAAGACACCAGGAGTTGTCAACAAGCCTGTGGGACAGCAAAATGTTTTGCTTAGTCTGTGGGAGGCTGGGGAGTGTATAAGAGGTAGGCATATGAAATTCAGAGGTTTGTTTATTATATAGATAAGAATCTGAACTGCCAAAGTTTAGTCTAATTTTAAAGCTCCTTATGCATTATGCAACTCTCCTCCTTTTCAGTAAAATGCAAAGTTACAATGCAAACCACTTTATTTGTAATATGTATAGTTTCATTCTTTTGAGGAACAGCAGGGCAAAATGTCCTCTTCAAAGCCTGGTTCATTTTCTGAACCAGTTGCCACATTAATCTTCTGCTCAGTATTTGAGTGTATATCTGCTGGAAGTGGGTATGCATTTTGCCTCTTGATCCTAATATTGATCTCTGGTTTTACTCAAATTCCAGCAGGAGACATTTTTAACTTCCTTCTCTTATCCGAGATTCAGGATGTTCTTTTCAGTCTTAAAGGAAAGCAGGGGTGGTAGCTCGTGAAGAGGAAGGCATATAATCTGTCTCCCTAAAGGGGTTCCGCTTCCCAGGTCCACAGAGCATGACAAGGTCTTGTGATTTATAGCTCATGGCCCTGAAATGTGTTCATGGTGGTTCTGACTCCTTGTTGCACACCCATAATGTTAAACTGCCTCTAAAATTCATAATCAAGCTTGAAGTTGGAGCTGCTGGATTTAGTCTGCTTTTAGAATGTGCACATTTATCAGGTTTTCCTGGTTTTGCTAACTTACTGTTTTTGATAATATCAATATATGTGTCCACTTTTGGAGATGAAAAGCATATCTCATTTTAATACATGATGTAGAATTACACCAGTAACCTACAAGAGCAGAAGGAGCTGGGAAAAAGCTCCAACGGGGTCATGAATCAAGAATGAGGAGGCTTGGACCAGTTCTCTACTCTGTTCCAGAAAATTACTGTCTGACCTTTGGGGAAACTTCACCTTTTCATTCCTCTGACTCTCTCCCTCATCTCTGTTTTTTTTCTTCCCTTTTTAGACTTTCAAAGTGCAAAGGAAGAAGCACATGCCTACTATGGGCAGTTCCAGTGTAAATGCCGATATACAGATTTAAAACAAGGAGGCAAATAGCCATTTTGAGGTCTCCTGTAGGTATTTGTCATCGTGGTCCACTGAAATCTATGATCAGTGGATGGCTTTGCTGGATGAGGAGAGCCAGTGTGTTGCCCAAACATCACCTGAATTTCTCAAGCACCTGCAGAAGAGTGCCCTGAGATGCACATTTGCTCATGTGGCTTTCAGGACCTGGTATGTCTTTTGATCTGCCTTGCTCCTGGGGAAGAGCTGGAGCTGCTTTGTGATGATGTGCACCCCTTTCTTCCCACTCTTAATGCACAGGGAATTAGCCCACTTACTGGTACTTTGTGTGGGTAATTCCGACTGTTGATATATTTCTTCTTTCACTAATGTTATAAAATACCGAGCCATTCTCCTCCTCAAATCCAATTTGATTTTTCTTCTGAGGTTTCTGCTTATACAGGATTCTAATTCCTCCTGTTTCACCTCTTTAAGAAAGGAAATGAGATGATCAAGTGGTTTTGCAGGGCCACAACATGTGTATTTTGGAGTGAATGTATTTTGGAGTGAATTGATTAGCAAAGTAAAGTAAGTATTTCTTGCACTGACACCAAGCAAAGTAAGTGTTAGATCCAAAGAAATTTGTATGAGGGGAGATTGCAAAGAAGGTTTTAGGAACAAACATAGCTTCATTTGTGAAGTTACTGGACACATTTGTGGCTTTTATCAACATATTTTTGCATTGGGATACAATTTAAGATCCAGAAGACTCTTGAAAAATTGATATGTTTAGTAGCGGGTGGGTGTGAATCCACTCCAACAGGATGGTTTAAAAAAATTGCTATTTAAAAAAAACCTTTCATGTAGAAAAATAAGGTGAGGGGTAAATGGGCCTCTGCAGATTTTTTCTGTCTTTTCCCTCTGCCAGCTGACAAGAAGAGCTGTTCTTCAGCCCTTTTGGCCAGCGGATGCAGACACAGCAAGTTGCTGCTGGAAGCTGTTGTTCCCTGCAGTCCCAGCAGCTCGTGGTCTATTTTCAGTGAACCTGTTTGCGAGACCTGTGGGAGAAATGAGTGTAGAGCACCTCTGTCCTCATCCTGAACTGCATTTTGAAACTTGGTCTTTTTGCAGCTGCGGTACTGCGACTTTCTTTGTCCAGGGGTTCGAGTCATAAAGCCCTGTCCAGGAGGACAGGCTGGAGGTGACGGTGGGAACGGTGCATAATCCCTAGAGGAGGAGACACAGCTTCTAGAGCAGTAGTGCCGCCCAAGCTCTTGTTCAGGTGAGCAGGAAAAAAGATTTAATGATCACCCCGGAGGCTCTGGCAGTGGAGAGCAGTTGGTGTGAGGGCAGCAGCCCCGACTTCAAGGGGCAAAGAGGAGAACAGGTTGATTTTTTCCGCCACCGTGCCCGATGTGGGGTGAGCTGGGTTGCGGGCGGTGATGCCCGTGTAGGACCCGCCGAGGAGAGCCGGGATGCAGCGAGGGGGAGGATGGTGTGAGAGGAGCGAGCTGGGGGTGCTCCGAGGCGGGCGGCCCTGGGACAGCGCCGGCGGGC